>CM038639.1:15194696-15794696 GCA_021554675.1 Leuciscus idus | reverse complement strand
ATGGCTTGATTAAAATAACCACACAGCAATTATCACACTTTCTTATACTGGTTACGGGTTGTTAATGAATAAGATTCAGGGGTTTGCGGTGAAATTCCATTCCACACGCATTTAACAGCTCATATAATGCACTTACTTTCAAAACATCTTGAAATCACTCATTCTAATAGTGCTTCATGCTCTACCTTTTAATCAGAGGAGGGAAGATTAAGATCGATTGAGTCTCGGGTAAATAGCATTGTGTGGAGAGAAGGCTGACTAAGGCAGCAGCACACAGCGGACACAAATTGAGGCACTAAATCCCTATGGGATACAGTCTCTGCCTCCTGGCCATTGCATGTGTCATGTGGCTGTTCGGTTTTCGGGACTACAGCTCCTGATTAAACCAACAGCTTTGAGAGAGGCAAACATATGCAGGATGTTGCTGCAAGAATGCGATTTTAATTACAAATCGCTGAGAGGTGTTCTTGATATCTCTAGAAACAATTCAAAACCGAGACTGGGCATCGTCATTGTCCACGCGCTATACTTTTGTCCTATCTTGAAGGTGTCGGGAGATGATTGCATCTCTTCTAAGCCTCAGTGGGCTTATTGCAAATGCCAACCTGGGCGCGCAGATGTACTCCAGGCCCGGCTGAAAGGTCTCAGTCTTTATTCTAACATAATTGAAAACAGATTTATTGGATTAGGGCGAGTCTGTGTCTGTGCGAGTGCACTAGTTCAATTCCATCGTTCTTTGTCATAAACAATGCCGCGGCGACGTCTTGACAAACAAGCTTTGATGACCTTGTTTGGGGAACAGAATTTTACAACTTTAGATGCAGGAATAAATGTATGGTTATATGAGTGAATAGGAAGGGAATGATTTGCACCTCCTTGCAAAGACCTTCAGAAGTACGAGGTCTTATGAGAATTCAGTCAATTAAAAGAAGATGGCCAAAAGCGTTGGCTTAAAATAAAGCAAGATGAGTAGAATGGGACAATGTATGTCTGTCTATATTATACAAGTTTATTTAACAGAACTTTTACCACAAATGCAGGACATGTCAAATTTCTAGGTCTCAGTGAAAAGCACTGAAAAAAAAAATTTAAAATACAGAAATTGCTTGTAAAAAATGGCTAGTAATACATTGAATTAAAAGTGACATTTTGAAGTAAAAAGACTGAAGTAGTATTTTCTTTTAGAACTTTTTTTTTTTTAAAGTAATTTTTTCTATTTTTATTTATTTAAATTAAATTCGGAAAATCGTTATTAAAGGCACACTATGTAACTTGAAGGCGTAGCTTGATGACACCTTGATTTCACAGAATCATGGGAGTTGTTGTCTTCACCTCTACAGCCGGTGGAGAATACGAAGGGACTCGGGCAGAAATCATATTAATGGATGACCGCTAATGTATTAAAGTTACGTAAGTTGTAGGAGCGGAACGAGCCGGTGGAGCGATTGCTAATGAGAGACAGGCACGACACACAGCTCGAGAGCAGTGGAGCTTTTATTATGCCGCAGACGCCGCTTCCGCTTCTAACGGACATGCGTATGTGGGGTAACGCAGCGCTGTTTTATCATATTAGATACATTTGAGTGTGCTGAAAGTTGTTATAATGCTACTCTGTGCGTTCGCTCGGTGGCTACTATATGAGTCACTTGTTGCACACTGCAGTGAGCTAGATCGATATTAGGCATGGTAAATATGGTACTCGCGGTACATCAAGAAAACGAGATTTAAACAAAAAGACTAACTTTGTTGAGCTATATAAAAATGATTAGTTTTCTGTCGATGAATTTATCCAAACAGTCGCTCACCTGTCTAATTAAACACATAATATATTAAAGCGTCTTTGGTGTTTCCATGGTTTCTACAAAATAAAACCGGAAAACGAGGGTAACACGGGTATGATGTCATTGATAGGCGACGCACGGACACGGTCCGTGTCCTGGTTAAAACTGCTTATTTCTCTGGATTTAAACATCCTTAGAAACATTTTGGATAATGTAAGTACACAAATCAACAAAATATTTAACATTGTTCTAGTGGTTTTTGGATATTTTAAGCCAGGTACCACCTTGAAGCAAATAAAAATGCGCAAGTACCAGCTAGTTACAACAATATTCCCTTTTTTCAGCACTGCGCAGAATGACATCTCTTTGAGTGCAATCTTTAGAACTGAGTGGCATAATGACATATTTTGATTGATATCCCTGTAGTTCAGATAAATCATGCTTCTGCAAGAGCCTCGTCAATCCCTGTATTACCCTTTACAGATCTGAGGAAGAGCCCCATCAGAGCAGAACACACACAGAGACACATTTAGTAGATTACAATGTATTTGCATGTGTTATTATGCACATTTTATAGTCTAACTCAACATTTTGGAATTCAATTTTGGAATTTGTTCTTAAACTTCTCCTAGAAACACTTTGAACTCTTCTGTCAAACTGGTTCAATTATTAAACTGGACTGCAATATGCTTGGGTGTTGACCCCCCAAAAAATCTATAAAAGAAAGACATACAGTATCAGAGAGTCTGGTTCTTCACATTTGATTAATTGTCAGATGATAGAGAAGATAGATATGCATTACAGACAGATACAGTAGGTCCTTTCAAATAAGACACCATCATATTATACTTAATTAAATTTTTTAAGGATAACCTTATTTCCTTGCAGGAATTTGATTGCTATCAAGCAAAAGACTACATCTGCGAAAGTGAGGTAAGAAGTGCAGAGAGGAAACTATCCAAGTCAGTGAGTTCAAGCATTATCTATAAGGATCTCTTGCTTGTGCATGAGGGGGAAAAGGCTTGATGACTACCATGTGTCCAGAGCATCATTGCACTAGAGCATGCATTGTGGCTTTATTGTAAATGTGTTATAATTAGACATTTCCCTTGTACAGTCACTTGCATGTGCTGCAAAAGCTTTAGAGGGTTTGGGTAAATCTCACAAAAGCTGTCAAGAACTTGTCCAGGTCATATTATACACCAAAACTGAGAAAGATATAAGACATTTTATTTAGCATATTTTATATTTTCATCTTTACAAATTAATCCATTTTAAGGAGCATTAGGATTCTATGCATTGTGGCATTATTTTCATGACTTATAATAATATTAATTGATATTACGGTAATTATAAATGAAGAATGAAAATGAAATAACAATCAAATGGAGTAATAAGAATGAAATAACAATCAAATGGAATGACAATCAAATGACCATTGAAAATAATTATAATTATATGTTAATTATATATTATATACTGTATGAATGGTGGTATTAATAAAAGTATTTGTCAACTAAATGCATCTGTAGTATCATGAAAATAATGTCAGTCACAAAGTAAAATAAATAAATTACTGATATATTTTAATGTGATGAGAATGAAATGGCAATCACCACTGAAAATAATGTGAAATATGAAATAATGAGTTATTCGATAATATTCTCTAAAAGTTATTGAGTAGTTAGCATTACAAAAAAACAACACTGAAGCATTTTGGTTGTATTTGTCAACAATATGCAACTGTAGTATCATGAAAATAATGTCAATAAATCAACAATAATAATAATAATAGTAATGGTCCTAATAACCTTCAATACAATATACAATGCTATACAATACTATAAAAAATTTTTTTTTTTTTTTTTTTTTTTTTTTTTTTGTAAAATGTGACCTGGACTTATTTGGTTATTTGGTAACACTTTAGTTCACTGTCCAATTTTCACTATTAACTAGTTGATTATTAGCATGCATATTACTAGGATATTGGCAGTTTATTGGTACTTATAAAGCTCATAGTAATGCCTTATTCTGCATGACCATATTCTACATCCTTTATCCTACCCAATAACTTAACAACTACCTTACGAACTATTAATAAGCAGTAATTAGGAGTATATTGAGGCAAAATTAGGTGAGAATTGGATCCTAATCTAAAGTGTGACCTATTGTTTTGTTTGTTTGTCCACAGGTTCCTGGCAGCCCACCGAACACAAGAGTAGAAGTCCCCACAAATTCAAGTCCAGGCACAAAAGCCCTAACTGATGTTTTGATGCTCGGTCTGTTGTTTGCTCTTGGAAACCTCACTATGTAGAACTACCTGAGCTTCATAAGCCAGCACAGTGAGGTCAAGGCTGATGGAAACCCCCTCATGATCATCTTCAGACCAAACTCACGCCTCTCTCCTCTACTGCAGCTTTCTTTCTTTCTTTCAAATGAACACCAAACAGAAAGAACATAGAGACACATATCGAAAAGTCTGCTGCATCTTTGCCATGGCCGATTGAGAAAGTTGCATAGCGAACGAGCAAACGGCCAAGAAACAGATATTGCGTACTTGATTCCAAAGTCGAAGACCTGTAATGGGCCTGATTGGTGGACCTGCAACTATAGACCCAGGCACAAAGCTTTCCAGTCTACTGTACTACTTCCTGCCGCCCACACCGCCCATAAAAAGGGCGTCTCGCAGCACCCATCAGGCCTGAATTAGCATTGTATTACACCATCTCTGAGAGGCATTCTTCATCCCGGCCCACTGCCCATTTATTGGATTTGCCACGCTCTTCTTTGACAGCTGCTTTAGCTTTCTCATTGTGATTATTCCTTTTCAGTTCCGTCTTTTTTCCTTCTTTTGTCCACCAGTCGAACAGGAGTAATTACTTTCCAGTGGTTCTTTTAAATGTGAAGTGTTTGAAGTTTAAATCTGTACCCTGTCGACACGGCGCAAGGTGGATGTCACGGGCGACAGCTTTCTTAGTCACATTCTCTACTTAGTTTGACAAATTTGAAAAAGAAAAGGAATGTTGAGAGGAAGTTGATGAAAGCGTACCAGTGGATCAACAGGAGAAGTAGATCTTTGCAAACTGCTTCCGTGTGGGTTCGCAATGTCAATGGGCTGCCCACACATGTATAATTTTGTCTGTGAATATGAATGTTTTTCTTTCCAAAAGTACAGCTGTTAATTATTATGTGTTGTCTTTAAGTGAAAGATGAAGAGACCCTAGAGAAAGTTCTAGACGAGCAGTGGGAGTGACAAGAACTGCATGACTGAGAAAAACCTGGAGGTGCTCATACCACTAACCATTAATAGTCATAGCATATTCTGTCCCTGGTTCTACACAAGAAAAACCCTGACAAAAAAAGGGAACCTTTTTGGGACATTCATCGTCATGTGAATCATTGTGTGCAATTTCTGATGTGGCCTTACTCTTTGTTTTTCCTCCTCATTATTTTCTAGCCGCTGTGTGGAGAAGGTCGATGCCGAGTTTTGATGTTTCGGAATGTTTCTAAAAATGTACTCACCTCAGTTCACAGGTTCAGTAAATGCACTAGAAACGTATGACTCTTTTATCAACATTCCAAACACTGAAGTTATTAACAAACAGACATCGATATAAACATATGTAAATGTAAAGGTCAAAACTAAAAAGATTTATATATTGTGTCCTATAGGCTTGTTATATACGTACAATTGCAAAGCAAATTATAAATATGAACATTCTTTGTGTAAATATGACAATAATGCAATGGAAACACATTAAAGAACTGTCGTAACAGTGGGGATCCATCTGTCAAAACAGATAAACATCAACAGGCAAACTTTTTAATTTAATTGAAACATTAATAGATTAAATACTTTTTAGTATTAAAAGATTTATGAGTATTCTAAGATTACATTGTTTCTAAAAGGACGCAGTGATGTAATAATCAGCTCTATTTTACCAGATTTTCTCATTTCGTGTGAATGTTCCAAGACTTAAGGTCCTTGCACACGGAGTCCGAAATTCTTGTCCGAAAATTGTGCATGTAAAAAATTAAAAATACGACCTCACGTTGTGTCAATCACGTTTTCACACTGCCTCCGAACCTTTCGTCTGTCATAAAAAATTCGCATCGGGTTCGGTTTTCTGCGTTTTCCGCAAATAAACAGAAATGACGCAGAACGTCAAATAGCTAGCATTTTAAGAGGTGTTTTGACAATTCAGAGCCACCGAATAACGAATACGAAAATGTTGTACTCAGTGTGCAAGGACCTTTACTTTTGTTGAAACATCTGGAATACATAGAAATATAAACAGTATATTTTTTGAAGTATGCTGCTTTTTTGAGGGAAAAAAAGTATATATATTTTAAGGGAGGTATTAAGTCAAAAGTCATTGTTGAGTGAGAACAAGAACAAATTCAAATGAAAAGAAAAATGATCCTGTCACCAGACACTGACATCGCAATCCTTGCTTTGAAATTATTTTCAAAACTATGCTGTCATATTCGGTGCAAGTAGCGATGAATGAAATCTAAGAAACACAATGTGAATTCTCTGAAAGGTGTCAGTTCACATTTAGTCATTCAACCTTTTAACAAAAAAACAAAGTGAATTTGAATCTCAATGTACCTGAGATGAAAAGCATCCGCCACATACTCCCAAAAACAGTGTTGATACTGTATTGTATATCAAAAAGGCCTACTGGGGTTTGGATAATGTTGTGACTGGTTGATACAGAGGTGTGTGATTGTTGAGTGTGTGTGTAGCCTACATGTACAGTACGTTTGTGTATAAGATTTTTAGCTATGGTCAGGTGAGTAGGGGATTTGGTATCAAGATGAGACCATTTGACGAATGTAAGTTTCAGATGCAAAGAAATGAACTATGAAAAAGAGTAGCACTTCACAGAGACATTCAATGGAGCTTTTGCTGTGTCACATGACTTTGATAAACCATTGTGATTTGATCACCTCTGGAATTAGCAGAGTTCTACGTCATCTCATCACTGCTTTGATGTAAGGGTCACCTCCCTTTGTAGACTGCTGTGAGCTCCAGATATGCTAATGCTGTGCTTGTTTCCTGATCAATAAAGCCACTTCAATTTTTACTGCTTTCCACATTTGTTTTGTGTTGAGGACAACAATAAAAGGCTTGTTGCAAATGTGATCCTTAAGGTGATTGGCAAAAATATCTGTGTTAGTTAGATTTACCACCTGTGATGACAAACTCACCTATGGTGACATTTCTGCAAGATCCATTGCTTCTTGTCCAATGAGTGGCTTTAAAAGCAGGTTCAGATTTATCCAAAACAGATGAACGTCAATCAGACAACGTTTCATGTTAGTTGTTGTACGAATCGCGGCAGTTCGGAAATGAAATGTTCGGTGAGTGACGCTAAAAGGTTTGTGTTTGAAAATAACGTACCACCTACACTAAACCTAACCAATAATGTTAACAAAAGCAAATGTGACCCTGGACCACAAAACCAGTCTTATGGGTAATTTTTGGCCGAGATACAACTATTTGAAAATCTGGAATCTGAGGGTATTGAGAAAATCGCCTTTAAAGTTGTCCATTTCTATTGGCGATAGTGCTGCATCCATTCACAAAAATAAATGTTTTATATATTTAAGGTGGGAAATTTACAAAATATCTTCATGGAACATGATCTTTACTTAATATCCTAATGATTTTTGGCATAAAAGAAAAATCTATAATTTGGACCCATACAATGTTTTGTTGGCTATTGCCACAAATATACCCGTGCAACATAAGACTGGTTTTGTGATCCATGGTCACAAATGTGTGATAAAAACTCATTTACTGAAGCAACCATACCATTTCAGCTTGCTTCTACAAGTCTTTGAGCTCTTTTATCAAATGCCGTGACTCGTGTTTCACAGGACTCGTACCTGAGTGCTCTGTATCACAAATGCAACACAGTACCAGGTGAACTACTGAGCAACATAGGAAAGCCATAAATATGGAGCTGATTATGTGATGCAAACATAAAAATGTATTCATTTGCAAATCATGCACTATGATAAAAGTGTTTTGAGGTCATAACATAGTATTGTGCACGGAACCATGCAAAATAAGTCTTCATTTATAAACAGGTATCCCAAACATTTCCTATAATTCCATTGGTCAGTCAAACAATAGCCACGCCCCAAACTCACACTATTTGTTGAGCTGTTTTGGGGCATTTCATGATACTCAAACAAACAGAGCAATGTTTTAAAAATACCACAGAGCAAGAAGGTACAACACTTTTTGTCTCTGCAGCTGGAATAACAGTATTTTAAGCTTAGCATTACAGTTTTATCTTTAATATACAATAGTTTTTAATATGGTATAATAACCTTATAGTTAAACATTATAAAAACATACATTTTCATCAGTATTCCTGTTTTCGGTCATGTCTTTGGAATTGCCTAATAGGATGTTCATGATAGATTCCAGTTTTGTCAACGTCTTCCACCAGTTCTAAATTATACCACTATATGACTGCTGGTCTCGGCTTTTTATATTGTACCGGTATAGAGTAATATATGCCTTTGAGACGTTCCCATCTAGTTAAACAAAGAACAATTGCATCCCACTTTCCTTTATATCCACCAGCTCAATAAGCTTTATCGCACAATGTTAAGATGTTATCAGGTCATTTTGTCCAAACTTCATCTCAAGAGACATTTTCATTTGTGAGCAGTTTCTTCACTGGCCATTTTTTATCTTCACACACACTGTTGAAACAAGTTTGACATATCCTTAAAGATCCATTTGGGATCCACCTTCATTATACAGAATTTGGTCCAAGCCGGGTCTATATTTGAAGCTGCATCTCAGTAATTGTCAAATGCCTGATACAGACTGCAAGTTTGGCAATCCTATAAGATCATTACAAATCACACTGTACAACATGGATCTAATAAACTTGGGTACGACATGTATGAAGACTGTATGATGATGGCACCAATTGAATCGTTGGCTAGGACACAAGTTAGTATAATAAAGAATAAACTGTATAAAATAGTAAAGAATAAAATGGCATCAGCATTCGCTAGTGGTAAACTGGAGCAAGATGAATTGCACTTTGGCAATTGGGGTTTAATGTGTGCTGAAAAAAAGAGGAGGAAGCGAAAGAAGAGAATATGGACTATGGAAAAGAGACCAACTTGGGATGCCAATTTTGGAGGTCAGAAGACGTAGGTCGTAGCACTGTGAAATGATCATGCTAAATTTCTGGCACTGTCAGAAGGCTTAGGCTATCTTTGGTTGCAAGAACGTGGCAATGGCCGTCTTTGAACCTCTCACTGTATGACGTAGGACCACCGTTTAGGAGCCACGATTGGTCATTTTTGCCTGGGACAACCCAAAATCATACAATTTGTACCAGTCATTGTAATGGATAGCTTGTGCTGTATGTTATGGTTATATATCCTTTGTCATTTTATTTCACCATTTAATCCCGAAATGAAATACATCTGCAAGCGAAAATACCCAGACTGAGACTCGTAGAATATCAACAAAGCACGTTTTATTTCCTGCAGAAATGGGGCCTTTTCATAAATGAGAGGCTAATCAGTTTCAACCGCATATTAAGTGTATTCATACTCTGTTCACCCACTTGTACGTGACGCCCCTATAAAGCAGCCTGTTGATAATCCAGACAGCAGTAGGGAGGAAGAGATAACACTCTTTTATCTAGACTTTTATTTATTTTATCAATCAAAGCTAAATGTCTTGGAGAGAGGAGACGAGAGGCGACGCAAAACTTCCAAACTGAATATGAGTCAAGATTTTGCCTGTGTTTGAGTTTAATGACATTGTCAAATGTGATGAAACAAGAGACAAAACAATCCATACCCCCCTGCTGTTTAGGCTGTCTTTGGTTCAGCGTGTGACAGCTGCATTTTTCACTTTGAGTTTCATTCCATTTCTATCCAATATGTCAGTGCATTTGCCACGTCTGATCTTAAAGCGCGCACAATATGTGTGAAGTCATTTCAAAACATTTCTAAAAATATTTCAGCACTGCAAGTTACTAATTCTTGTTGAAGAAGTGAAAGGGTAAATATTTTGCAGTCACCTTCGCCTCTGATATTGGCGAGCAGTCGGTGACAAGCTTTAAGCATTTGACTTCCCTAAGATGTCTTACCATCTGCCAAGCTCTGCATGTTTCTGCCTCTGCTTTGTGCCAGCTTATAGACTTTACAAACTCTATAATTTCCATGTCTATTCCATCTTCTCGTAGACCTACCAGAACTAAGCTCTGGAGCAAGAACAATTCATTTTGAATTGATTGTGTAAATCACAAGTTATTTACTTGGATATTTTCTATTTGCACTATTTTATCTCAATGAAGCAGATACAGATATTGTTGTTGTTATGATGTAGAATTACAGATGAAGATTATGGCTGAGCTGAAGTGGAATTTTGTCTCCGTTCAAGTGTAATTGCTTGGAAAGTGTTAAGCGATTCTTTAGAATCCAGGGGTTTTTACCTCCTAGAATAATTTGACGATCTGCCTCTATTGGAACGTTACTAGTCAATGTCTTTCCAAATTGATTTTTTTTTTTTTACAATCTCCTGAAAAGCCTGTGGTTCAATCTTTGAGGTAATTTGTTCCACTGGCAAAGTCCCATAACAACCTTCAACATGCTCCAGAAAACACATTATCTTCAATATAGAGATATTTCTTCTTGATTCATGTTATTTCATATATATATATATATATATATATATATATATATAATGTTGTTGTGTGTATATATATATATATATATATATATGAAATAACATGAATCAAGAAGAAATATCTCTATATTGAAGATAATGTGTTTTCTGTTATATATATATATATATATAACAACATTATATATATATATATATATATATATATATATATATATAATATATATATATATAATGTTGTTGTGACAATAGAATTGGGCTTCGGGTAACAAGAAAATGTGATGTTGTATTTATATTAAATTAGTATTTATAACAATTAACATTTTCTTTTCTGCTAACCAAATCTGATTTGTATTTATCTTTGAGGGACATTTATAATAATTTAAAGGGGTGGTTGATTATGATTTCACTTTTCTAACTTTAGTTAGTATGTAATGTTGCTGTTTGAGCATAAACAACATCTGCAAAGTTACAATGCTCAAAGTTCAAAGCAAAGGGAGATCTTTTCTTTTAAAGAAATTGCTTTTTAAGGACTACAACAAACGACTGGTAGGGACTACACGACATTCCTCCCGGGTTAGCCCTCTGTGCCTTGAGCAGCAGCTCATTTGCATTTAAAGGAACAGACACAAAATGGTGCGTTGTTGCTCACCCTCAAAACGTGACAACTTTAACATGATATATAAAAATACCTGTGGGGTATTTTGAGCTAAAATTTCACAGACAAACTGGGGACATCGGAGACTTATTTTACATCTTGTGAAAAGGGCATTATACCACCCTTTTAAGATTATAGTCTAAAATCTGTCAAATTGGTTTAGAACTGGTGATCATGACTTTAAAATTAGCTTCCCACACTGAGTTCATCAGACAATATTTATGGTTTCTTAGATGACTGCACTTTCTTTTCAGAAAACTGTGTCTAGCGTTGACAGGGAGTAGTGTTGTGTGAGGAAGTGCAATGTTGTGGCTTTAATGAGTGTTTATGAATATGTGCTGACGCACGTGATTAATGCAGTGGTATTCTGGGTAGTGAATGGTGCGGACTAGGCATGTTTTATCCCGTACATATCTGAAATAATTAGCACTTCATCTGCCCTCTGAAACCATTGAGCTGAGTCAGACAGACACACACAGTCAAGATATAATGTGGTCACACACACACACACACACACAATCACACAAGCTACACAGACACACATGTGCAAAAATCAGCAGTTCTCTATCAGGCCAATCCACTATCTAAAATACTGCAGACCGAAAGTTCTGAAGCCCATTTCAATTACATTACAAGTCACGTAAAATAGTATGAAAGCTTATTTTTGCCATGAAATAAATATATAAAAAAGGTGATTGTGACTTTTTGCCTCACAATTAGTTTATATCTCACAGTTTGTACTTTTTTTCTCACGACTGCAAGTATCTCACATTTGCACGTTATAAACTCTGAGCCTATGTTCAGACTGCAGGCAAATTGGATTTTTTTCTCGAATCAGATCTTTTCAGGCAGAATGTAAAAATCTGATTTGAATCGCATTTTAAAACTCCTCCAGATGTGGTTTGAATCAGATAAAAAAAAATGAAAAAAATAAATAAAATAATAACATTAGGCTACATGTGTTTTTTGGGCTGTCCAGACTTTCAAAAACCCATCTAGATACAATCTGAATCATAAAAAAAAAAAAAAAAAAAAAAAAAATTCAGATTTTTGCTGGAAGTCATTGAAAGCTTAATCTCAGGTCTGTAATTATTTTCTATTAAATGGACTTCTAAAGTACTTGCAGGCAGGTCTTGACCGCATTCCATGTCCATGTCACTTTGCCAAATGATTTCAGTTATTTCAAAGGTCCTTAGAGGCTAAAACAGCAAAAGAACCAAAATAGCAAATAATAATGATCTCCCTCCCATACAAACACACACACATACAGTATAGACACGCACAGAAACTTTTTGTCAGCGGTGCCCTGCGACTTTATCAATAAAATAATTTTGCATTTGCAACAAAACTGCATGACATTTTTCAGTATCGAGGTAGTAACGTTGCTGTTAAACTTACAGCTTCACTTCACACTTCATTTCACTTAAGTATCAATCTCTCTCCAATAATCATGCTATCAATGGCTCAAATATCCGTTACTAGCTCTTAAATAATGCTTTGAAATGTATCTGTAAGCCCCTCCCCTTGAACACAGTTGCACGGGGACCGGAACTCGGACATCTTTAGGACACCAATCCCAATGAAGACGAAAACGTAAATTTTCTGGTCTCATTAAGTTACAATTAAAGTGAGTCTTGCTAACGTACAAACCTAAATAGCTAACTGTTCTCACGTCATCCATAGTATAGGTAAAAACACATAAACGAAGGTCTACAATTCAGTTCCTCTCCATATTTAACTAGTTAAATGTAAATTAATTTAATCTTACCCTGCGGTACATGAGTGTTGATCCTGGATGTTGTCATCTGCGATCGTGTCAAGTCAAGTCAAGTCACATTTATTTATATAGCGCTTTTTAAAATACAGATTGTTTCAAAGCAGCTTTACAGAGATAACAAGAAAATAATGCAAAAAAGTTTGTTTCCAGAAGAAAATAGTCACAGTTCAGCAAGTTCAGTGATGTTTCATTTTTGTTTTTAAAAAAGTTATTCATTTAGTTAATTTATATATATATATATATATATATAGCCGCTGTGGAGTAAACCGTGATGTCATTTTCCAGCTCAGTTCAGTTCTTGTATAATAGTGTCAATGCAGGTAGATCAATATTATTGTTGAATATTAAATTAAATGTTAAATTTAATGTCCCCAACTAAGCAAGCCAAGCCAATGGCAACAAAGGTGTAAAAAGGCAACAGTGACAAGGAATCAAAACTCCATCAGGTGACAGAATGGAGAAAAAAACCTTGGGAGAAATCAGGCTCAATTGGGGAGCCAGTTCTTCTCTGGCCAATGAACGAACATTGTATGATTATGATTCAGGCAGCATTATAGGTCAGAAGTCAGATTGGTTTGGAACAATCAGAATATTATCCAGTTCCATCTGGTTGAAAATCGGAGTCACGTCAGTATGGAGTTGGGTTTGTTGAGGATCAGTGCCGATCAGGGCTGTCGTGTCGATGAGGCCTTCACAGGGGAGAGGCTAGTTGACACAATCTCTGCTGACACTTCAGGGATGTGTTGTGGTCGTGTCTAGGTGCAGGTCCTCCATCTGGTCTGGATACGGCCCGGATCCGGCTGACTACATCATGCGTTGTGGGCAGGGCTGGCTCTGTAAATCTGGGGGCCCTAAGCAGGATAATTTTGGGGCCCTGCCTTGCAGTGAATAATCAACGCTATCTCACGACCAATTCGTACGAATTCGTACAATGATAAAAAGTTGGCTAATTCGTACGACCTCAATTTGTACGATTTGTCTAAACCCACGTGATGGGTAGGTTTAGGGGCGGGGTCAGGGGTAGGTCATTCGTATGAATTCATACGAATTGGCCAAGTCGTAAAATATGTACGATTTTGCAAAAAATCTATTTTGCAAAAAATACGAATTACGTTAGAACGTAATTCGTACGAGTCAGTTCGTATGAATTCGTACGAATAAGCCACCTCGTAGAATTTGTACGTTTTCCCATGAGTATTGCCACCGCAAACCAGCAACTGTATAAAATCTAACCCTTACACAAATTCTGAGATAATGAAGTCATTAATTCAGAAAAACAGAACAAATATTTTTATTTCAAGAAAACATTATCTCATAATTTTGAGATAATTAAGTCATTAATTCCGAAAAACAGAGCAAAAACTTTTTTTCATGAAAAATTATCTCGTAATTCTGAGATAATTAACTCATTAATTCAGAAAAACAGAGAATTTTTTTTTTTCTCAAGTGAATGCAATACGCTTCCGTAATAAAAGAGATTAAAAATTCTGCAAAAGATTCTAGTTTGAGTTGGTATTTATTTTTAATATATTCCAACTACAAAAACACTACTTCAGCGAACAAGCATTAGCCAAATGTGTATATAAAATGTTTAGTTATAAAATAAATACATAAATCTAATAAAAACTCTAGGTAACACTTTTTACATTTTACAGAGGCATTGTTGCACATTACATGTAGTTCATACAAAAATAATTCTACAATTAAAACTGCTTAAAATGTGGATTTCGTTGGAGTATAGTGCCTCTACTATGGGATAATGTCCACTTTAACGCACCCTCTGGTTGCAGAGAAACAGTGCCGCGAATTGTGCAGAAAATGCAATTAGGCCGCTCTTTGTGCATCGTGTAATGTGCCAAGTTCAAAAATTCATACAAAAAGAATTCTACAGTAAAAACTGCTTAAAATTTGGATTTCGTTAGAGAAGCAGCTCTACTATAATGGGATAATGTCCAATTTAACGCACCCTCCGAGGCTGCCGTGAAATAGCACCACGAATTGGGCTGAAGGTGCAATAAGCGGTTATTTGTGCATTGTGTAATGTGCCAAGTTCAAAAATTCATACAAAAAGAATTCTACAGTAAAAACTTCTTAAAATTTGGATTTCGTTAGAGTAGTAGCTCTACTATAATGGTATTTTTTTCTCCTTTTTTCTGCACCCGATTTCATTTTTGCGGTCAAATTTCCAAGTCCAGGGAAGACAACGATTTTACACGGTTGGTTGACTGTTAAACCGCAGCGACACCGGCGAGTACCATCTGTAGTTAGGGGGCCCCCTAGTGGCGGCGGGGCCCTAAGCAGCCGCTTAGTTCGCTTATAGGGAGAGCCGGCTCTGGTTGTGGGTGTGTCTAGGCGCAGGTCCACCATCTGAGCTGGATAAGGCCTGGATCCAGCTAATTACAATAAACCTCGGAATAAGCAGAAAGACTAACATTAGCATAGATGCCATTCTTCTTATGAAGTAATGAGTACCCCGGGTGTTATAGGAAGTGTTCCCGGTTCCGAGTGACCTAATTTATGCAGCCTAATAATCATTTAACTGATTTGAATAATAGGAATGAATAATTTTCTATGTGTATGCCAGATTAAAGAGATGTGTTTTTAGTCTAGATTTAAACTGACAGAGTGTGTCTGCTTCCCGGACAATGTTAGGAAGACTGTTCCAGAGTTTAGGTGCTAAATAGGAAAAGGATCTACCGCCAGCAGTTGATTTTGATATTCTAGGTATCAACTGGCCAGAGTTTTGAGATCGCAGTAGACGTGAAGGACTATAATGCGTTAAGAGTTCGCTCAAGTACTGGGGAGCTAAACCATTTAGTACTTTGTAAGTGATCAGCAATATTTTAAAATGTATACGATGTTTAATAGGGAGCCAATGCAGTGTTGACAGAACCGGGCAAATATTGTCATACTTCCTGGTAAGAACTCTAGCTGCTGCGTTTTGGACCAACTGCAGTTTGTTTATTATGCGTGCAGGGCAACCACCCATAAGAGCATTACAATAATCTAGCCTTGAGGTCATTAACGCATGAACTAACTGTTCCGCATTTTTCATTGAAAGCATATGTCGTAATTTAGATATATTTTTAAGATGGAAGAATGCAGTTTTACAGATGCTAGAAACGTGGCTTTCAAATGAAAGATTGGTATCAAAGAGCACACCCAAGTTCCTAACCGACGACGAAGACTTGACAGAGCAGCTATCAATTGTTAGACAGTATTCTAGGTTAGTACGTGCGGATGTTTTTGGTCCAATCATTAGAAACTCAGGGGGTTTTTTTTTTCTGAATTAGGTAATAGGAAATTATTAGTCATCCAAATTTTTATATCAGCCATGCATTCCGTTAATTTCTTGAATTGGGAAGTTTCGTCGGGGCGAGAAGAGATATAGAGCTGAGTATCATCGACATTTTGACGACCGTAACATGAGGCTTCTCCCGCTTGCATTGTGATAGGTAAACCCTCGCTTCCAAATTAATATTGTTACCCACTATTTTTATTTTAAAATCTTTTATAGGGATCTCCCAGTCACGTGACACCTAGCCGCGTGTCAGCCATTTTGACGGAATACATCCGTCAGCTACTCGGCGGCAATAGATCTATTAGGCTAATTATAAAATTATCTGTTTTACTTTCGGGTTATAGGGCTGTGACGGTGGCAGTTTTTTACCACTGCGGTGGTAATGGACCAACTACCTGCGGTGGTTGGGGGGTTGTTTTGAAAATTGAAATAAAAATGTAGCCTAGTGTTTATTTGAACAAAAAAGTGTTTATTTGAGCAATTCCGTCAAAGAAGCAACATACTAAAGCCTGTAAAGCATTGAAATAAATATCAGTAAATATTTGGAAACTTAAATAATATAATAAAGTTAAATCTATAAAAAAAAAAAAAAGTTTGTTTAATAAATTCCACACAAAGACGCGTATTCCACATGAAGCCTACCGCTCTGCGCTTTGAGAGGGATGTGGGACACGAGGAGGAAAGAGAACATCAATCTATTTTCTGATATCTTCATGTTTTCCACAAGGGCAAGACATTTAAGCTATTTTTGATATTGCGCTGCCAGAGAAAGCGAAAATAAAAATCACCCGTGCGTGTGAAACACGTTTACAAATAAACTTGACGCGCCTTACATGTCTAATAATAACAAGCACATACTGTTAAAATGAATCTGACGTGCAAGTAAAAATGTAGGCTATCTGTCCTACAACGTTTTTCTACTTTACCACAGTAAAGAATATGAATAGGCCTAAATAAAAGCGAACCTAGGAAGAAACGTTTATAATCCCCTTAGAAAATCGAGACGTGAGTGAAGATTTGGGGGAAAAAAACATCTCGGTTACGTATGGTAACCCTCGTTCCCTGAGTCCAGGGAACGGAGACGCCTCGTCGGGGGAGTTCCCCTGACAAATTGGGATCACGCTAGGGAGACCAATTGCCTTCGAGTGAATTAAAACGAGCCAATGAACATTGGCATGCAACATTTGCATTCCGCAGCCCGCCTACGAGTGTGGGTATAAAGGCGGAAGCAAGCGCATACACAAATGCTTTTCGCTGAGGAGCCGGACGGTGTCCAGTGCTCCGCGAAGGTACAGCAGCATGGCGATGGGACGAGGCGTCTCCGTTCCCTGGACTCAGGGAACGAGGGTTACCATACGTAACCGAGACGTTCCCTTTCGTCATCAGGGAACTCCGACGCCTCGTAAATATTTGCCTCGTGACGAATTGGGATCCCTACCAAAACGCCATGGTGCTGGCCCCTTCCAGTGCCCAGCTGAGCTACCCTGCAGCAGTTTCCAGAAATTTTGCGGGAGCTAGCTAGGGAATCACACTGCTGTTCCGCAAGACCCAATCAGTGGATATTGGATAACACTGGGAAAGCTGAGGCCGCCTAGAGGAAGGCCCACAAATACACACATGTACTAACCACGTAGGGTAGTGAAACATAAGGCAGTCCTTGAAGGTAGTCCCAGTCCGGAGGAGTGAGGAGCGTACTCAACAGGGACGACAGAATGAGTTTGTCAAGGGCAAGACACGGCTGAACTGCACGTGGCAATCATGGGTCGCCGCAGGGACCACTGGAAAGGCACCCAGTCTACTAGCAACTCCTTACTGAAGGTAGCAGACCTGGTGCCGGCGGTCCGCAACGCCTGGCACCGGAGGGGGTGATGGAGGAACTCACGAGGTTAGCCGTTTGCTGGGTAACCAACGGAGCAAAAAGACGATCGTATCCGCTAACGGAATGGCGTCGCAAGCCGACACACCTATTCCCTCTAATTACTGGCCGTAGCGAGTACTCTGGAGGAAATAGGTTCCACACGTAGACTATAAAACCTAGTGAACGTGTTCGGTGTCGCCCAGCCCGCAGCTCTACAATGTCTGTTAGCGAGGCGCCTTGTGCCAGAGCCCAGGAAGCGGCAACACTCCTAGTGGAGTGAGCCCGCAACCTGGGTGGGCAGGGCTCACCCTGGGACTCATAAGCCCTGGTGATAGCATCCACTAGCCAGTGGGCTAACCTCTGCTTGGAGACAGCCTTCCCCTTCTGCTGGCCTCCGTAACAAACAAAGAGCTGATCTGAGGTCCTGAAGCTTTGCGTTCTGTCTATATAAACCCGGAGGGCCCGGACGGGACAGAGAAAAGCTAGGGCTGGGTCTGCCTCCTCCTGGGGCAGCGCTTGCAGGTTCACTACCTGGTCCGCGAAGGGAGTGGTAGGAACCTTGGGCACATATCCGAGCCGGGGTCTCAATATAACATGAGAAAGGCCAGGCCCGAACTCTAGGCACGATTCGTCGACCGAAAATGCCTGCAGATCCCCTACCCTCTTGAAGGAAGCCAATGCTAACAGGAGCGCTGTCTCAATGGACAGAAGGCTCAAAAGGAGGACTTTGGAGCGCTCTAAGCACTAAAGTAAAGTCCCAAGAGGGTACAGGGTGCAAATCACGAGGTGGATTTAGCCTCCTAGCACCCTTGAGGAATCTGATGACCAGGTTGTGCTTCCCCACGGACTTACCTTCAACTACATCGTGATGTGCGGTTATTGCGGCAACATACACTTTGAGGGTGGAGGGAGACAGCCTTCGCTCCAACCCCTCTTGTAGGAAGGAGAGCACGACTCTGATCGGGCAAGTTCGTGGGTTCTCCCCGTGGGAAGAACACCAGTCGACGAACAGGTTCCACTTCAAAGCGTAGAGGTGCCTCGTAGAGGGGGCTCTAGCTGAAGAGATGGTATCTACCACTGCCTGTGGCAGGCCATCTAGAACCTCCGCATCCCGTCCAGGGACCAGACATGGAGTTTCCAGAGGTCTGGACGCGGGTGCCATAGAGTGCCCCGTCTCTGAGAAAGGAGGTCCTTCCTCAGAGGAATCGGCCAAGGAGGGGCTGTCGCGAGGAGCATGAGTTCTGGGAACCAAGTCCAGGTTGGCCAATACGGGGCCACCAAAAGGACCTGTTCCTTGTCCTCCCTGACCTTGCACAGGGTCTGTGCAAGAAGGCTCACTGGGGGAAACGCATATTTGCGTAAGTCCCGGGCCAGCTGTGCGCCAGGGCATCCGTGCCGAGAGTTCCTTCGGTCAGGGAGTAATACCACTGGCAATGGGTCGTGTCCGGAGAGGCAAACAGGTCTACCTGCGCGGCTCCGAAAATTCGCCAAATCAGCTGGACCACCTGGGGATGGAGTCGCCATTCTCTTGGCAGGGGAGGCAGCCGTAAAAGCTCGTCGGCCACACGATTGAGCTCCCCTGGAACATGAACGGTACGAAGCGACCTCAGATGCTTCTGACTCCATAGGAGGAGGTGGGAGGCGAGTCACGACATACGACGGGAGCGTAGACCACCTTGTCGGTTGATGTACGCAACGGTCGCAGTGCTGTCCGTACGGACCAGTACATGCTTGTGTTTGAGAAGCCCCTTGAGGCGACACAAGGCTAAGCGTACTGCTTGCAACTCTAGGCAGTTGATGTGCCAATGCAGCTGGGGCCCCGTCCACAGGCCCGAGACTGCATGCCCTTTGTACGTGGCCCCCCACCCCATGGCAGAGGCATCTGTGAAAACCACAGCATGCCTGAAAACCTGGACTAAGGGCACTCCGGCCCGAAGAAACGCAGGATCCGACCATGGGGAGAAGGTTTGGCGACAGTGCCGCTGGACGCTGGGCGACGGGGCGACTTTGACCCGGAACGTGCCGCTCTGCCACGCCCACCTCTGGACTCGATCGTGAAGCCAGCGCTGAAGCGGTCTCATATGTAACAGGCCGAGCGGCGTTACTGCGGCTGCGGCTGCCATATGCCCCAGGAGCCTCTGAAATTGTTTCAGTGGAACCGCTGTCCTGCCTCGAAAAGACCCGAGACAGGTGAGCACTGACTGGACGCGCTCCTCCGTGAGGGGCGCAGTCTGGGCGACCGAGTCCAGTTCCATACCGAGATAAGAGATCCTCTGCACGGGGCAGAGTTTGCTCTTCTCCCAGTTGACCTGAAGCCCCAACTGGCTGAGGTGCAGGAGCACCATGTCCCTGTGATCGTACAACACATCTCGCGAGTGCGCCAGAATGAGCCAGTCGTCGAGATAGTTGAGGATGCGAACGCCTTGTTCTCTCATGGGAAAAATGGCCGCCTCCGTGACTTTCGTGAAGACACGGGGCGACAGGGCCAGCCTGAAGGGTAGGATCTTGTACTGATATGCTCGACCCTCGAAAGCAAACCGTAGAAATGGTCTGTGTTGGGGAAGAATCGAGACGTGAAAGTACGTGTCATTCAGGTCGATCGCTGCAAACCAATCCTGGGGACGGATGCATTCGAAAACGCATTTCTGCGTGAGCATCTTGAACGGGAGCTTGTGCAGGGCCCGATTCAATACTCGCAGGTCCAGGATCGGCCTTAACCCACAATGAAGTAAGGACTGTAGAACCCTGACCTCATATCGGCTGGTGGGACCGGCTCGATCGCGTCCTTTGCCAGCAGGGCGTCGATCTCTTTCCGCAAGACAGGAGCATCCACCTGACGCACACGGGTGAAGTGGATGCCCTTGAACTTGGGAGCAGCGAGGTGGAAGACAGGGACACAGCTCCGGAGGCTTTGTAGCGGCCGAGAGCGGGGTCTGGGTGTGTACTTGGACAACACCTACCTGTTTCCACTGGGGGACAGACGGCAGAGAAGACCCGGGAGTGTTCTGCTGCGGGCTGTCGCCTGGCGAGGGAAGGAGGGGGAGACGAGGAGCGAGGCCCGAGGGCAGCTGCTGGTCTCCGCGCCTTCCGGCTAAGCGGCAGACAGGAGTGACAAGACCGAGGTGGCGCCTCTGCTATCTGAGCGCTAGGGAGAGGGGAATGAGAGTGGCGAGACCCGAGGGTGGCGCACACTGACATCCCACTCTCGAACGGGAGAGACTGCTTGCTCGACAGTCTCGGCCGTGAATGACACAGAGGAGGAAGAAACTGCTCTTTTACTGAAGTTTTGGGTACCACCGACCAGCCGGTCAGCGGCGGAACAGAAACGAAATTCTCCACCCGGCCCTCCTCCATACACTGGGTCGCTCCTCTCAGGGTCGTTTCCCTTCCTATTGCTGGGGGGAAACGAACTCCGAGCGAGCTGGTTTAGAGGCGCTTCTGGACCACCAGTGTGGACATCGTCTGACCAAGGGCCAGCGCTGTGACTAATCACGGTCAGTCACTAAGCGCAGCTCCACCCCGAGTCAGAACTACCCACGTGCACTGAATGTGCAGGGGTAGTGAGAGAGGAAAAACTTCTGCAGATTTAGGCATGTTTGGCTTGCCATATTGGCAAAATGCTTCCATACTGCCAACATTTTTCACACCCATCCAGGCACTTTAGAATAGTCCAGGAAAGTGTGGCTGTCAATTCTGAATCTTCAGCATGAGAACACACCATTATAGTAGGAACTCAGCATCATTTTCAGAGAATAACAGCCCTCTCTCCGATGTAGCGATCGACATCTGTCCTCCTCTGGAGCCCCGAATGAAATGCTTGGTCCCTAACGAGGAGGATCAGAATCCCATCCGAAAGCATCAACGGCACACGGCACGCTGAGCGGCTCAAGCCTTTACGAGAAAGGGGAGCCGAACAACATGCCGACGTGGTCATGCACTCATGAGAGAACATGAACCACCCACGAACGCAGTCTCAACACACTGATTAGGCATGTGAAACAGTGATCGTGGCCGTCAACCAGGCATGCAAGACAGTGAACGTGGCCATCGCCTCGATGACACACGGCACGCTGGGCGCTCAAGCCTTCAGGCAAGGCGAACAACGTGCCGACGTGGTCATGCTCTCATAAGAAAGCATAAACCACCCACGAACACAGTCTCCGCATATTTGCGATGCGCTAGAGGAGTGGGAAGCTCGTGAGGGTCTTTCACCTGGCGAGACATTCCGCACTGTAACTCCCAGATCACCAAATGCTCATTAGCCAAAGTAGTCCTCCCCTTTTTAGAAAAGGAACTAGATTGGGGAATAAGCAAAGGGACTCAACCTCGTAGAGGTACACGAGTCTCGATCACGCATCTAGAGCGCCGAATGAAGCGTGCTGGGTTGCCGTGACAACCCGCGCTGTCAGCCGGCGCTCTACGGCACGCTGAGCGGCTCGAGCCTTTAAAAAGGGGAGACAAACAACGTGCCGACGTGGTCATGCACTCCTGAGAGAACATGAACCACCCACGAACGTAGTCTCACACACTGATTACACATGTGAAACAATGAACGTGGCCGTCAATGAGGACAGGAAACGATCGCATCCAGAAACACACGAGTGAAACGTCATCCTGAAAAGGACGCGATCTTCACTCGTGTTGCTCTTTCAGGAAGAAAGTACTCTCTCAATTGTGCTGAAGCACACAGGGACCTAACGCGGCAACACAGCGGGGAAACTGCAAGCCCGCTGTGCGCGTTCAACCGTTTACCAGCTGTGAAAACAGCTTTTGAATTAACAGCATGTAGACGCAGCCGGCAGACAGGAAATCGCGCGGACGCTGAAACGCCGTCTCACCAACACAGAGAGATCCCCTCCAGAAACAGCAGACTCGTAGAGCGTAAGATAGATACAATCTTAAAGCTCATTCACTCAGAGAGGACACAACCGGTCGGCTCCGAAGCTAAAAGCATTTGTGTATGCGCTTGCTTCCGCCTTTATACCCGCACTCGTAGGCGGGCTGCGGAATGCAAATGTTGCATGCCAATGTTTATTGGCTCGTTTTAATTCACTCGAAGGCAATTGGTCTCCCTAGCGTGATCCCAATTCGTCAGGGGAACTCCCCCGACGAGGCGTCAGAGTTCCCTGATGATGAAAGGGAACAAGAGATTACATGCAGAGATGAGTCACGATTTTTGAATATTCGATTAGTTTATTTAATTATAGAATTACTATAGAATATCGAATAGGTTGTGCAATTATTCTCTAAAATAATTTTTTTTTAAATGTTTTTGGTGCTAATGTGGTGGTAACACGTTCATATAATTAGGCCTTACGTTCTGTAATAAGGTCCTGTGTCCTGAAAGATATTCCTTTTGTATGATCACGTATCCGATCGCATCCAACTGCACAGCATCGCTTGGGCATGATAGGAATATTTCGCGATGAGTTGTAGTATCACCGGCGGTTTAGCATTTTCTATTCCGTCAAGATGGCTGCTCCAAGTGGCGTGACGTCACGCAGGACGTCCCTATACACTCACCTAAAGGATTATTAGGAACACCTGTTCAATTTCTCATTAATGCAATTATCTAATCAACCAATCACATGGCAGTTGCTTCAATGCATTTAGGGGTGTGGTCCTGGTCAAGACAATCTCCTGAACTCCAAACTGAATGTCAGAATGGGAAAGAAAGGTGATTTAAGCAATTTTGAGCGTGGCATGGTTGTTGGTGCCAGACGGGCCGGTCTGAGTATTTCACAATCTGCTCAGTTACTGGGATTTTCACGCACAACCATTTCTAGGGTTTACAAAGAATGGTGTGAAAAGGGAAAAACATCCAGTATGCGGCAGTCCTGTGGGCGAAAATGCCTTGTTGATGCTAGAGGTCAGAGGAGAATGGGCCGACTGATTCAAGCTGATAGAAGAGCAACTTTGACTGAAATAACCACTCGTTACAACCGAGGTATGCAGCAAAGCATTTGTGAAGCCACAACACGCACAACCTTGAGGCGGATGGGCTACAACAGCAGAAGACCCCACTGGGTACCACTCATCTCCACTACAAATAGGAAAAAGAGGCTACAATTTGCACGAGCTCACCAAAATTGGACAGTTGAAGACTGGAAAAATGTTGCCTGGTCTGATGAGTCTCGATTTCTGTTGAGACATTCAGATGGTAGAGTCAGAATTTGGCGTAAACAGAATGAGAACATGGATCCATCATGCCTTGTTACCACTGTGCAGGCTGGTGGTGGTGGTGTAATGGTGTGGGGGATGTTTTCTTGGCACACTTTAGGCCCCTTAGTGCCAATTGAGCATCGTTTAAATGCCACGGCCTACCTGAGCATTGTTTCTGACCATGTCCATCCCTTTATGACCACCATGTACCCATCCTCTGATGGCTACTTCCAGCAGGATAATGCACCATGTCACAAAGCTCGAATCATGTCAAATTGGTTTCTTGAACATGACAATGAGTTCACTGTACTAAAATGGCCCCCACCGTCACCAGATCTCAACCCAATAGAGCATATTTGGGATGTGGTGGAACGGGAGCTTCGTGCCCTGGATGTGCATCCCACAAATCTCCATCAACTGCAAGATGCTATCCTATCAATATGGGCCAACATTTCTAAAGAATGCTTTCAGCACCTTGTTGAATCAATGCCACGTAGAATTAAGGCAGTTCTGAAGGCGAAAGGGGGTCAAACACAGTATTAGTATGGTGTCCCTAATAATCCTTTAGGTGAGTGTATATCCCTCCATGGCATATGTAAGTCCCACTTGAATGCTCCTTGACGAGAGGTGGTCCTTCTGTGTCCAAGATTTATCAAAAACATCATGGGAGAAGATTTTCACATTGACAGCTGTCATTGTAAGACATTTAGCAGTTTGTTTGTCCGAGTTAGCCGCAGTAACTAAGGGAGGTGGGGCTTACCAATTAGCTTGGGATTAGATTCGTGAGAAATTAGTTCAAAACACAAGAGAGTTTTAAGGACAAATACCTCGCAAAATTCTTGAAATAAAACATCTAAACAATGTCTGTGGTGTGGTAGCCGTTGAATTATTATAAAAATACCTATCACTTTAATACAGTACATGCTTTTAATTCATGCATGTTTCCTGTAAGGTCCCGCACAGCTTCACCCCCTGACCTACACTGATGATTTCAGCTGACAAAGATGACATGTATCTCTGTTTCACTGTCCGTAACAACCAGAGGAAGGAAGGGAAAGATCCCCTTGGTTCTCCACCTGTAATGTCACATAAATGTCTGATGACATCTGCAAAACAACAGTCCTCTTACTGAAGGCATTCCGGTCTCAGTAGTGAATAATTGATTTGCGTTTAACCCCCGTGGGAGGAGTGTGTGTCATGATTTCTTTTAGCTCTGTGAGCTAGAAGAATGTACAATGCATCAGCGTGTAACTAGAGTCAGCCATCTAGTGCAGAAACAAGGAGATAAGCCCTATCATGTCCCGCTTACTAAACACATTTTCTCTTATTTACTTTATCTCTGTCTCCTTTGTACCCCCATACCTCTGATCCGCAACATACCACATCGGTGACGCTCTCTTGTGTCTGACAGCGCAGTGTGAATGAGTGTGAATGTGTGTGAATGGGGGTGGGGGGGGGGTGTTTCTGCACTTTAATAAATATATATATTTCATTTCAAAAGATATAGCGCATACATATTTAAATAGACCAAAAACTGAAATTTCCATTTAAAATATGGCATTTTTGCTCAACTTTCTGAGCCAGTTACCTGCACTGTAATTGAAATGAGTAAATGAAATTCAAACAATCAGACAACATGCACTCAGACAAACAATACTCATATATTAATTCCCTTCAAGTTGCTTCAAAGGAGTATATATATATATATATATATATATATATATAAACCTGTTAATAACTATATATATATATATATATATATATATATGCATAGTACCTTTCGAAAGTTTGTATTTTCTTTTTGAAAGAAATTAATACTTTAATTCAGCAAGGACGCCTTAAATTGTTCAAAAGTGACATTAAAGACTTGTTCATTGTTACAACAGATCTCAGATAAATGCAGTTCTTTAGAACCTTCTATTCATCAAAGAATCCTTTAAAAAATACCACGGTTTCCACAAAACTATTAAGCACAAAACAATGTTTTGTTTATAATAAACATTGATAATAATAAGAAATGTTTCTTAAGCAGCAAATCAGCCTATTAGAATGATTTATGAAGGATCATATGTCACTGAAGCCTGGAGTAATGATGCTGATGACATTTATAAATGACAAATAAATGCCATTTTTAAATATATTCAAATAGAAATAAAGCTATTTAAATTGTAATATTTGTTTTTACAATATCATGTTTTTTTATTGCATTTTGATCTTTGGTGAGCATAAGAGTTTAAAAATGTGCACTGCTGTTAGACATTTTCCTGCTTAGCTTCACCTGTGACTTACTTTGGCCATTTTGTGTCATCAATTGTCCATTATGTTTACTGGATACCGGCATTAATGGCCTTTTGGTGTGGGCGTCATGCCAGAGTGTTTCGCTCTGACGGCACAAAGAGCTGTGCTGGATGTGTGTGGACGTGCAAATTATTGAGCCGAGGCACAGGAAAGGCTTCTAAAGCCTGAAGCTGGCACAGAACAGTAGCGGAGAAAGGCAGAGCCTGGCTGAGATGGTAAAACATCTCAGTGAAGTCAGATTCTTGAGTAGTGCCACCCACTGCTTGTCAGTATCAGAGACGCAGGTGACAGCACAGCACTAGTCAACAATACACCTCTGCAATAAGAATTAGCACCTTGCAAAGACAAAGCCTCTCTTTTCTCATTTGACAGGCAAGGTCATTTACCATCTCAGCCAGGCTTTGCCTTTCTCCACTCTTGCTCTGTGCCGTTAACGAGAGACTTTCATACTAAACCTGTTGCTCCATCAATGTTCAATAAAAACATTATGTTTATGTTTATGACAGGGACCATTGCAATTAATGAATAACTAGAACTAAGAGGCTGTTTTTACACGACACTGTTTTCAACTAAAAACTTCAAACGTTTTAGGAGTTTTGGCCATTCATTTACACGGCAACAGCGTTTTGGGTGCCTGAAAATGCAAACTTTTGATGATGACGTCATCCACATGCGTTTTACTTGTTCAGTCTATAGTGTTTCATCGCCATCTAATGGCCTGGCAGCAGAATACAGCGTTTTTAGTCGTTTTCACGGATCCATGTGAATGGGGACCGTGTTGACAATGGTGTCATCTATACGCGGAAAACTCAAAGGAAAAACTTATCCGTTTTAAGCATATCGCTGTTGTGTAAATGTATCCTTAGGCTGGCCACACACTTGAAGATTTTAAGACAGATTTTAGGCCTGATTGCAACCCCCAAAGATCTGGAGGGTGTGGTCCAATTCGAGGCTACTTGGCAGCCACAAACATGTCACGAAAGTGGAGTATTGAAAAAGAAGATCACCCATATTCTTTTTTTCTCCTTTGTTTTCCTTCCCGTAAAATGCGGAGGATTGTAATGTTAAAAATCGGTTGAAACTGCCCTTATGTCTGTGGTTTTAAAGTTTTAAAATAGGTTAAGATTAAGACAGACCTAAGGCAAAACAGAAATAATGGAAACCATGACCTTAACTAAACAAGACAAAAAAAAAAAAAAAAACATAACTGTGAGACTATTATTACATGTAAGTGTGCATAGTTAAAGACTCCTAATATAAAGTTGACCTAACCTGGTCTTGAACCATTGAAGCATTAGTCAACATTTAAAGTAAATGCACTCTGATCCCATCCCTGTAACTTCCATTTGTCAGACAAACTCTATTTTAAAGGTTGACTGAATTGTTGAATGTAAAAAGCTAACATTACTTAAAAAAATAAAATAAAGTCCAATTTTGTATGAGCAACTTAAAATATAAAACAACTTACAACATTAAGTTTAGGGCAAAGGTCCAACAAACAGGCTGCTAAGCATCTCTGTTAATGCACTTTAATAATTTGTGTTTTTTTGGTGAAAGCATGGGGATGTACTAAAACATATATTTGTTATTCAGGCTTAATTGATGTTTTAGCTCTATGTTGTGTTTTTGGTGAAGTTTCTTCCATTTCATATAGTGCATACAACTTATTTCGGTGTATAGAAGTAATATAACCTTTTTGGTTTGCTAAACTAACTGAAACAGAAGTTAGACAAACTATGAAAGTTCTATATCATTATTATGTAATGTTATTGTTCAGATTAAAGGGATAGTTCAGGTCCATCAACTGTTTGGACAAAACAGATTTTTTTTTTATATATAGGCTATATATATATATATATATATATATATATATACAGTATATATATATATATATATATATATATATATATATATATATATATATATATATATATATATAATGTGTCTTATTTTTCCATACAAAATTGCATAGTAGTTTATCAATCTTTTTACACGTTTTACTCTATCAAGGTCTAATGAGATGGCTGCATATGTCAGAAGTGAGATGCCTTCTGCCTTGGAGAGAAGAATCCTTCCTTTCAAAGATAAATATCTCTTTTCAGAAGCCACTGATTAAATCTTTTTTCCTTTTTTTTTTTAGCTTTCTCTATGATGGGCAAAAAGTTTAAATTACACCTAGGTTTTGAGTTTTGGAGATTACTATTCCAAGGTAGGTTATTGTCTCTTTGACTTGGATATTACATATACTGGAAACAGAGAATTGTTTGATTGGCATTAATTCACATTTGAGCACATTGAGATGAAGCCCAGAAACATTGGAGAACGTTTTAATAGTATTAAGAGCCAAGCGAATCTGGTCTGAATTCTTTAGGAAAAGGGTATCATCAGCCAACTGACTGATGATGATCTCCTTTCCTATGATGCCAACTCCTTGCAAGGCACTATTCTTAATGTAATTGGCTAATAATTGAGAAGTCAATATAAACAAGTATGGCGAAATGGGGCCCGTCCCGTATTCCCCGCTGCAATTCGAATCTTGGAGAGATACCGTGTTTAAGCTTAATGGAATAATTCCCGTTGACATATAAAGTTTTAACTGTTCTAATGCAGTTTTGAATATAAAAACCATATTCAGTAGAATCGAATGCTTATAAAAGTCCAGAAAAAGCATATAACAATCATCCCTCACTAACTTTGAATAGTCTAACAGGTCAAGAACCAGCCGAATATATTGTTTGAAATGTGTCTGTTTTTTAGAAAGCCTGATTGCGTTTCATATGTCCTCTAAAATATTTTTTAAACGTATTGCAAAGATTGTAATGATGATTTTATAATCATAATTTAAAAGACTAATCGGACGACAATTATCAATTAATAATAAGTATTTTTTAGGCTTGGGGATAAGAGTTATTAAACTTTGTGTTAAGGTAAAGAGAAGAGATCCCACACTAATGCTTTCATATATTACTTCTAATAAAAAAGGGGCCAAATCTTTTGCAAATCTTTGATAAAATTCTGAAGTGAGGCCATCTACACCTGGCGATTTATTAACCTTTAAGTTTTTGATAGATTCGAGGACATCAACTAATGTGATGGGGCGATCACAAAAATCTTTATCAGGAGCACTCATACAATTAATGTTACCTACCGAGGCCATAAAGGATACAGTGCTGTCATAACAAAATCGGCTGCTGAAAAGATTCTTATAGAAATCTGAACAATATTTGGCAATTTCTTTTAGGTTTTCAGAGAGAGAGTAACCAATTTTGAGCTGATGAATGCCCTCTGATGGTTTACGGGGTCTTTTTGACCCCAAATGACTTTTGCTCAAATTAAAAAAAATGTTCCCTTTGTCCAAATGGTATGAAACCTTCTACGGCTCTCCACACTTTCTAGATCTACAAAAAAAAAATTTAATTGGAATGATATCTGTTTTTATGTTAGCGTGACAAAAATTGTCTCTGGAGACCCCGCAATCAAAATAGACAAAATTCATCATCAAAATCAGAAACAACGCAGAACACATCGACAGAAATGGCACAAATAAAGTGGCACACTTCCACCAATGCAAAAAACATCCACAATGCTAAATTATTTTGCTCACAACACACGTACACACACACACACACACACACACATATAGAGGAATACATTTTTGAGACTATAAAAACTGTTCTCTTATCATTTGTCAAATAAAATCATCCAAAATGCAGTACCACCACAAAAATAAATTGGTGACACTGACACATTGACAATGTGCACACTCACACACACACACACACACACACACACGCACACACACACACACACACACACACATGAACAGACACACACAGGAACATTTGTAGGGCTATAATTTGTCAAAATTATGGGTGGGGGGTGGGGGGGGGGGGGGTGTTCAGTACAAAAAAATGCTAAACTTTGACAAAAATATTTTATTTTTGTTATAATTGTGATTTTATAATATTTAGATATGAATCCAACTGAATCCAACTTGTGAAAAGATATCTTTCAGGTAGTCAAATAGCAAATAGCATATAGTGGAGCTCTATGGCCATCTAGTGGTTAAAGTGATTTATTTTATTTTTTTAAACTGCATTTTCCAAAAAATGGGCATAAATGTTACATTAAACCATTTAAAATGATCCATGTTATCCCCATGAATGAAAGTTAGAAATCTGGGTCTTTTATAAAGTGAATTTTACATCAAATGCTGTTTTTTTGTAAAAAGCTTATTTAAATAAATATTTATTTATTTATTTATAGAAATTTAAAAGATATCATAAATTCTCCAAAAACTGCACAAATGTTGAGTAAAAACATTAACAAACAGAATAAAATTACATTTGTAAAAAAAAAAAACTATTATCTTGTTACAAAATTAAATGTTATTGTCTGGGGTCTCTGGAGACCCCAAAAAACACGAGTGTAGACATAAATAAAGACCATCAGAGGGTTAAGTCAGAGACTTTTCCAATCTAAGAAAGTAAGCTGAATTTTGTTCTCCTTCTTCAAGCCAGCGTCTTTTGGACCTTACAAAAGTACCTTCAGTTTTAATTTATAAAGTTCGTCCAATTTGTGCTGATACTCACAGAGAGTATTATTTTCATCCACAGATAAGCTATCACGACATCTAGATGACAAGTATGCAATGGTGGAAGTTATGTCCTCTTCTTGGGCTCTTTTAAGTTTAGCAGTATTACTACAATCATTTCTGAAAAATTTGCCCAATTCAAATTTAAGCAACTCCCAATGTTTACCGTAAACCCGTTCTGCTTTGGTTTTAGTCCAAAAGGAATGAATACATTTCTTTACCTCTAATATAACTGTCTCATGTTTCAGTACAGAACTATTAAGTTTCCAATATGAGTTATGCAATTTAGCAGAAGTCACTGGAAGTAGATCAATGCTGATTTGTATTGCTTTATGATCAGTTAAAGGGGTAGATAAAATATCAGTACTGAAATTATCTACAAAAAGCACGTGGGAAACTAACCATAAATCTATTCTCGATTACTTAGACCTTGAATTAGTACACCGGGTAAAAGTTGTGTTATGAGGATGTTTAATTCTCCAAGCGTCAATCAGATCAAATCTTTGCATTAACATTTTAAGCTTTGCATTTGTATTAGAACAAGATCCTGGAGGCCATCTATCAATCGCATTATCTAATGTGATATTAAAGTCACCACCCAAGGGAATTTGGCTAACCAATGAACAATTCTCTCTTCTATCCTATCTAAAAGAACATCATTTTCTGCCTTTGAATTGTAACCATAAATGTTTATGACAATGAGATTAAAGTTATGAATTTGAACAACATGACAAATGTAATGATGTAAACACATAATGTCCATAGTATCGAAGTCTGTATACGGAAGTTTTCCAGCGAATAAGTTCTTGAGTGAGAACAAAAAATGTAATTTCCTCAGTGGGATTTCCAAAAAGGCACATCCTCAGAGATGCTGTGAGTTTCTTGAAGAAAACAAAAATCTGTTTTACGTTGTTTGGCGAATAAAAAAATGGCTTTCCATTTTAAATAGTTCTTAAGTCCCCTGGCCTTGAGTGAACTTAAAAATAAAGATACCAGAATAAGAGATTAGAATAAAATAACAAAAATAGAATTCACTTGAACATTTTTTTCAGAACAGAAGCTCAGAGACAACTGCTAAACGTGATGAGAACAAAAAGCGCCACATCAACTGTAGTTTCGTATGTATAACCGGACAAAATATGAACATTAGCTATCGACTCTTGACATAATGAAAATATGGTCCTAGTCAAAGATGACCTTTTGCAAAAAAAGAACCATTATTAAATTGAACTTGAGGTAAAGGAAAAAACAAGTGGCGAATGAAAAGAAAAGGTTTTTTTTTTACAAGCATGTAAACAGAACACCTTGTCTCAAAGTTGAGAGAATTCAGCCTGGCGGAAATATCTCTTTTTTTCTCCACGAAGGCCCGACCAGCTATAAAAAGTAAATGCCTTTCCTGCTTTCCGTGCCTCGTCGACTAATGGCCACACCTTCATTCTACTATCTCTGCCGGCCTTGCAATTTCCTTCACCTTTTCTTTGTTCTTTTCCTCCACATTCTTGTATCTTATGTAGGCAATGCAGCATAAGCAATGTGCTGTTCTTTTGTGTGATTAAGTCTTTCAGAAAGATGTCTGCTTTTGACTCGGCAGACCCCTCATTGCAACAGGAGAACAAGGAAGGACCAATTAATGAGACCCATTTGATCTGAAGTCACTAACTCCATCTATCACTTACCCATCCCTCCATTAAATATGTTTAGGTAATTAGGCTAAATTAATGAGCAAAGCTGGGGCGCAGCCTACCAGGAGTAATTGCCTGAACTAATTCACTGCCTCTACATCTGCAACAAATGAAACACAGGAAATGCATTGAGTGTCAATGTTTGCTTTACATTCAAACATACATATTTCATTTTCAAACAAAATAGTAAACATGTTATTTTTTGTAACGTTCTTTTATTTTATACAATTTAAAAACACATTCTTCCATGGCCATTCTGACTTTTTTATTTTATTACAGTCATATATTTTCTATTATTCTAATATTAACAAGCATCTGTTTGTACTCTCACCGCATCAACATGCCCTGCACAGTAATGACCTCATGAACCATGCAAGAATATAAAACCTACTTTACACTCCAGCACTTCCTCCCTCTGGGTAAGATGGAGCTATTCCTCTGTTTCTTTTTTTTTTTTTCAAAGTAACTTCCCTTCACACCAATGAAGGGAAAAGCCCAGAGGGTCCTCATTAACTCTGGGTTAGAGGTATGCTTCACCCAAATCCACTCCCCCACACTTAGAGTCAAGACCCGCAAGGCTTTTTCTACATGCTCAGCATGCAAGGAATAGCTCTGGGGCAGGCCAGCACTAAAGGCCAAATTCAAAAGAATGTTACTTTGTGCCTTTGTAGGTAATCTAAGCTCACAGGTAGGGCCGATAATGATGCAAATTAAAAGTGTTAACTGTGGTAAGATACTGCTGAGACACTGGGCTTCCAAGGAGAAAGATATTATCTGTTCATGGGCTGAAATCATAGCAATCTGCTTGCCTTCGAATCCTCCAGGATTTGAATGTGTAATAGTGTTTATATGTGCCTCATTAAATGTCATTATTATGCAAGTCGTTAGGTTAACATCGTATAGCGTACTGGTGTACGGCTAATTGATTTTCAGCTGTTTTCAAATGATCATTTAACTTCTCTAGTAGACTATTTGGTAATAGCTTTTTATTGATGATTGATTGATTTATTTGGAGGAGTACAAGTGGCACTTATTTCTCTATAAATTTGTAAAATGTAAAAGCCTAAAAGCATATATATATATGAATGACTACTAGTCAAATAGTAGAAAAATCTTATAGTCAGGGGCAGCCTATATATATATGCTGCCTATATATATATGCAGCCTATATATATATGCTGCCCCTGACTATAAGATTTTTCTACTATTTGACTAGTAGTCATTCATATAAGCCATTAGTCGACTAATCGCACATTTATATTAATTTATTTACTTTAATACTGGGGGAATACTAAACCATAATGAGCCTTTAATATAGGCATAATAAATAGCTCATTCTGCGCTCAAGCGCACACATAAAGCTTGCTGCAAAGCACTGGCAAAAATAATGATTATGAATGTGTCAGAAAAAAATAGCAAAGACATTTTTTAATTATGTATTAATAAACTAGTGTTTTCTGAGTTAGTGTCAGCTGAGAAGATGAAGTTGACGATGCTGACTTGCAATATAGTAGAAGCGCCTTTAAAGAGAAATTAATCTCACATAGGGATTACATAATCAGAGAGTTTTTTTTTATTTTTATTTTTTTTTTATTGGTTTATTTAAGAGTAGGCATTTCAGGTTTTCTATAGATATATTTCTCGTGTCTGTGAGGAAAATGGCCTACGCTGAGTTTTGGTTCATTTTTATGACATGCTCCAGTTCACAGAGACCGAGACGGCAGAAAGTGCATCCTGTTTGTTTTCTTTATTTTACAAAAGCACAACGTTTTGTTGTTATTGTGAGTTTACACGAATAAAAGTTTCGAAGTTTCGAAATTTTTTGGAGTATAGCCTCTTTTAGGCTGTTTCTGCTGTTATCGGGAAAAATGCAAGGGATCGCGCCGGCGCCTCCATGTCATTCAGTAAGTATGTTATACTTTAGCTTCCACACTCCGTGTAAACACTTATTATGCACATAATAATAGAGCACATTTATCTAGGTTAACGTTAGAGCGAGCAGCCAAGTAAAGTTGCTACTACTTACATGTTTCGCGAGTTCACACTTACATATTATATTATTAGTAGTAAAGGTTATGTGTATTTGGCGTGCTCTCGTGTTAATTAGGTTAATTATCTGAATGTGCCCCTCCCGAACTTTGTTATTAAAACATAATTTCAAGTGCTAAGCCATATTTGAGGTCAATGGATGATAGGGAAACGTTTAGATTTCCTGCCCGACATACTGTAATTACCACAAGGACCTGCCCTTAACGATCTGCCCCTCAAGGACTGCATGACTTCGCCACTTCGTGTGGATTTTTTGTTTTTTTTTCTGCGAATAACCGACTAATACAATTTTGGTCGACTAAGCCTCTTCTACACAGATGAGCCAAAACATTATGAGCACCTGCCCAATATGCTATTGGTCCTCGGTGTGCAGCCAAAACAGCACTGGCCCGCTGAGGCATGGACTCCTGAAGACACCAAGACGTTAGCAGCAGATCATGTAGGTTGCAAGGAATTTGGAGACCAGGCCAGCACCTTGAACTCTTCATCATGTTCATCATTCCTGAACAATGTGTGCAGTGTGACAGGGAGCATTATCCTGCTGAAAGAGGCCACTTCCACCAGGGAACACCATTGTCATGAAGGGGTGTACCTGGTCTGCAACAATGTTTAGGTAAGTGGCATATGTCACATGTATGTCCACATTAATGGCCGGACACAGCAGAACATTACCCAGAGCATCAGATTTTCGCCACCGGCTTGTCATCGTCCCACAGTGCATTCTGGTGCCATAACTTCACCAGGTAAACGTTGCACATGTACACGGCCGTCCACGTGATGTAAAAGGAAAAGGGGACTCATCGGAACAGGCCGAGTTCCACTTAGCTTAACATATTGGACTTGTTCAGGATACACCTACACACCATGCAGCACATTTCCATCCAAATATATTTCTTTTTCACCGCAATGAATCTCCAACAGGTCAGCACCCTGAATCTCTCGATTTAATTATGCTCACATACATGTGAATATAATCACTAGAAAAGACCCAAGAAGACAGAACAGAGAATAAATGTAAGAATTAATGAGACAGAATTTTTTAATTTTCACTCTCATGCACTTCATTTTCAAAACATTCTGGTGGTCATTATGGAGGGCAGAAAGGAGCTAATTGTTTCGCAGCAAACTTTCATTTTCTTTATATAAAGTTCTGCTTGGAAATGTAAGATGATTCATGGGTACATTTAAGGTAAATTATTTCTGCTGTGAAGTCTACAGCGCCTAGAGCTTTCATTATCAGCTAGTTGACACTGTGACAGTGTTGTGGTGGACTCACGGTTTCTTTGATTAGAAAAAAGTAAGTCCACAAATCAACTTCAAATATTATGTAAAGATATATTACATACATGCAATGCTTTTACGTACATTGGAAAAAGGCATGTTATCTAAAAAATAAGAAAAAGTACCATGGAAATACCATAGCATATGAATAAGGTAATCATTCAGTATCATGATACAACTGATACCATCACTCTATCGTGGATGTACCAACATAATACATTTTCTAAAGGTCTGTTGGATTAGTTGGAGTAATAAATGAGGGGAAAAAAAGATTAATGAACAAGAAAAATAATATACTGTGATCTTAATTAAATTAATTTACTAATTAAATTCACAGAGCCTCAGGAAGTCTGATAAATGTGTCTTTCCTGTGGGGATATAAAAACACACAATCATCAATGGCTCTGAGGAATGAATGACACAAGGGAGGGGAAAGAGGGTGGCATAAAACGTTCTTGTCAGCCCATTTACAGGTGACAGCTAAATACACGCTAATAACTACCCAAATGTGACACAACATGCACCGCCCCATGACAAAGGCTCTGCATTTTTACTCTTACAGAACAAGAAAGGCAGGAAAGTGGGAGGAATACATTACTTGTGTTATGTTTGTGCGGTAGATCGGATGAAAACAGCTAGAAACAAATCAGACATACCATACAAGCCAAATTCTACTTTTTTGGTGATGAAAAGCTACTTGAGTTGACTAGTAGATTTTAAAATGAATCAGAGTCATAATAGACCAAATCTAATTGAGTGAGAGGCATTCTTCAGAAATTATGATGTAGTGTTTATGATTGTGGAAAAAAAGAGGATCCTAAACATGTTTTAGTCTTGCTTAAGTGTGGAAGCACAATAGGGTGTGATTGTCACAGACAAGTTCAATATCTAGTAATTAGGGCATCAATGTTTCCATTCAGATTCGACAGCATTCTGTTAATGATTTTCTGTTTAAAGGACAGATTCCCAATGAAAGACAAATGAAACACACCCTTGGTGTTTCAGAGGGCGTGACTTTCAGAGGGCTCAATGATTTGAGCACTTGATGCTTTTAGTTTTAGGGCTCTACAATAAATCTGGCACCCATCATGTAGGAGGCTGTCAAAGAATCTCACATATCCAGCAAATCAAAATCAGAAAATTACTTCATTTGGTAATTTGGATGTTTTAAAGAGAAAGGGACGTATAAGCAATAGTTCCAGTGTGATCTCATGAGAAAATGTGTATATTTTAAGTTCTACCACACGTACATTTACTAACGTTTTCATACACACTGAAATGTATAATACTGACATATTGACAGCACTAAAATGTTAAGTATTTACATTTTGACAACACTAAAACGTAAATTATTTACATATGAACAACTTTCCTGAGGTACAAATTTGTACGTATTCCTATTTATGAATATTAAAATCGTGGCATTGATGTTTTTACTATTGTATTCAATTATCATATCAATTACATGTTTTCAGTCGCATTTATTAAATGCAGTTTACTCATCTACTTAATAAGAAATAATAACATTTCGCTCTGTTCGTGAATTCGTCTGCAAACTTGTTTCGGAGGATTACATAATGTTAAACAAGACTGCACTTTAAAAACTTAAAATGAATAACATTTCTTTAATCGTTTAACCATTTTGTAATATCTTGTTTGTTTTTCGTGAGACACAAAAGGCGTTTTCTCCTATACAGCGACTGATGATAAAACCATAAAATACACCAAAACACAACATAAATTCACAAAAGACATCAATTTTATTTGCTCGATGTAATCCAAATCTTTAGAATCCATACACTTGCAAGGAACAGATCCAAATTCAGCCCTTTATACAGCGATATTCATCTCGACCGCAAATGTAAAATCCTGTGCAGACGTCAAATTAGCATTAATTCAATGCTGATTATGATTCATTCAAATTCAAAAACTGTGCCCCGAAGAAGCGTTACGACAAGTTTTACAGCAGTGATATTAAACGCTCATTGGCTCTCACCTGCTTCGTCCAGGGGGGCAGGGTTTCATAAAATATTGAAGCTTCCCTGGGCGCCGCCATTGATTAGCGGATCATCACCTGCTGTTAGCATTCCATTGACTCCCATTCATTTTGGCGTCACTTTGACAGCGAATAACTTTACATCTGAGGCGTTTAAAGACTCCATTTGTCCATTATTTATTTCTAAAGAAACACGAAAATGTATAAAAGGCTCCATTTCCTTGTATCTTACGTTATGGCCCCGTAGACGCAGTTTTTGTAAAAATAGGCTAACGATTGCGTCATAACCACGCGACTTTCTGTCGCATAGTAGAGAAATTACCGTATGTACAGGAGGAGAAGCTCGCGGGCAATCGGGGGGACGTGGAGGCAAAATGACAAAGTAATTAATCAGAATACTTAGCAAAAGTTTCTCCTGCTCCTAGCTCATGGACAGCTCCTACTCACGCTCTCCGTCTCTGCAAGTTTCGGAAGGGAATGATTCAGATTTGTCTTGACACAGCTACTAGAAGACAGACGGGTTGCTCACGTCACATCTACGTCGTCATGCTCAGTTTGAGTCTGCGCAGTACGCTCGACCATCAGGAAATGAGTGCTTCTAATTGACTTCACTTTTCTCCGTTGAATCCAATGGGGTCGCTGTGTCCAGTTTATATACTGTCTATGGCTTCGTCACAGATTGCGACATGGAGTGAAGCCGGTGTTATGCCGAATTTCGACCCCCGCCAAATTATTACCCCCCTAGCATTGGTAGGTTTAGGATTAGTTGTGGGGGAGGGGTTAGGATTAGGCAATCAGGTACTGACTTCAACGAGGGGGGTAATAATTTGGCAGGGGGTTGAAATTCGGCACAACACCGGATTAACATTTTCATGGATTAATAACTTAAATTCTGATCTGTCCCTCATTCAAAACTGTTATATACCGCCAGAGTGCTCTGCGATTCCAACACTCATTCAGTCATTTGAAAGACTTTTGGTAGCACTTTTGTAAATAAATGACTGTGATTACACTTGCCAGTCCGTTATGTTTTCTTCGTGGGTTTAGGGGTAGGAGTAGGAATAGCAGCTCAAAATACCTTTACTGCCATATTGTTACTAAAATTCTCCTTTTCCTACACATCTCTGTCCATTACATTTTATCGTTTATATATTCTGTATAAAATTGGTATGTTTAAGTTTGGGAGTAGGGTTAAGGGATCTTACATGTATCTATAATAAAAGGGCACTTTTTATACAGATATCTGAGATTCGTAAATATTTAATGTTTTGTAGCTGTAAAAACTAATAATGACACGTTTAAATGTTGCCAATACGTCCATATTTTATGTTTCAGCATCTATCTAAACGTACAAAAAGTACATTTAGTGTATTTGAAAGTTACATATTAATAGCTACGTATTAACAATGAGACCATGGGTGCATTTCCTATACAACGATGTAACTCGCTGCTTAACTACCATAGTACGATGCATCACTGAATAAATCAACTTGCAGGTCGAGAGCTGTCGTTCCAACCACACAACTTTTGCGAATGTTCGTTGGTTTCGGAAACACCGACTCGTTGAACTATGCGGATAACAACGGAACTTGTGAACATAGTTGGCCAACGATGCTTTTGGGAAACGCACCCCAGGCTGATGGTTCACCCCAAAATGGAAATTCTATCAGCATTTACTCACCCACATGTCGTTCCAAACCTGTGTGACAGTAATCTTTTGAAGCCACAGAACTTTTAGCTCTGTTCCTCACTCATTATCTGGGGTGTGTTTCTAGAAAGCATCATTAGCCAAAATTTGGTTACAAGTACATTTGGATAGTTGAACTATAAGCATAGTTCAACGTGTCGAAACCATAGTTCCAACGAACATTCGCAAACAGCATCGCAAAGTTGTGTGGTTGGAACGACAGCTCTCGACCTGTGGTTAGAAGCATCGTTTTTTCTAGTTTGCATGAAATATGGACTTAACAAATCGTTCTCTTGAGTAAAATAAGCAAGCTGGCATTCATTACAATCTATATTTTTTTTTATTTTGAATACATACAAATGTCGTTGACGTCTTTTAACTTGCCAAGAGATTTAAAGCATTGTTTTTTAAGAGTTTGTGTTTGCGTATGTGCTCTAGAACGTAAAACAAATCAAATTAAAATTAGAATTAGTCCTCAGATATCATGTCTGTAATTTATAGAAAAACATCTAGCATTAATTCGATTTCAAACGGATTCACTAAAAGAAGTTATTACGCACTACCTGTGTGACATCATTAACCAACGTGGTTGAACGACAAATTTGCAACAATACAGTTTCGGGAAACAGTCTTGACTAGGTAGGATAGTTGATTTCTTCAACAATGCATCATACTATGGTAGTTAAGCAGCGAGTTACATCATAGTACGGGAAACGCATCGCTGGTCTTTAAAAGAGCTTAGCAAATGAGTTGAACTTGAACGGTGTCAGTTCGTATGCAAATGAATCATTCAGACCGATACAGAGCGAGCCCTATATAATAAGTTAATCTATCTTGAAGCTCTCAATAGGCAGCAGTTCTGCCCACCACACTAATAGCACTATGCAATGGAGCCTCAACGGGATTTGATTGTAGTTAAGATTATGTTAGTATGTTGCACCACAATAATGCCTTAAAATGCTGTCTCTGGTTACAAAGCACATGACACCATCCCTCGTCTGTGTCCTGACACCAGAGTAAGCCTGTTCTTCAACCTCCTGCACAGCATCAGCAACTTCATAGGCTGGAGATTTTATTGATTCCTGCTGTCAGGCCAATCACTGTTGGTCTGCATGACCATAATTACATCCTGTGGCTTAATAATAAACTTTGAGACTCTGGCCATGATCCCAGTTAATATGCCCCCCTGCTGTTGAACTGCACTTTAAATGACTTTGTGTTACACAACGTTGAACTTGCTAAACGCATGTCAGCTTGCACAGTGCAATTTTTCATAGCAGCTTCATTTATTCTGCATAGGGCTCCTGTTCCTGGTGCATGCAGTTGTATTATTGTGTATTGTGTGTTTCAGTGCTCAGATTGAGCAGATATTCACATTCTTATGTGTTATATAATAGGTTTCTTTTTATTATATGTTTAAGATTTGAACTGCCTGTACAGATGTTTAATGTAAAATGATGTTGTACTCGAGTAGACTGATGCATGATGCATGATGTGATACATTTACTGTGGCTTTAGTGTGCTTTAAGGGCACTGAGCTTTGGCATTTTTAAGACCTGGGACAGTCTTAGACACTTCTTGATGTGTGCACTTACTTCCGGTTGCACACACTTACTTCATGTTGTGTTCTTGTCAAGTGGCCAAGACCACAAGTCTGGGTATTTATGAGTGAGTCATTGAATCATTCATTCAAACAACTCCTTCAAAAATGCCAATTCATTCAAGAACAAAATAAATGCATGTCTTTATGAGTGAGTCATTGAATCCTTCACTTTTCTGATTAATTTATAAAGGAACCACTGTCTGCTGTGAATTCTGAACTATCATGGCTGAGAAAAACAGATAAAGTAACTGGCAATGTTGTGTCTAAAAAAGTAAGTTATTTGGTATTACCTTTTTTTTATTATTATTATTGAACTGTGGTTATAAAATCATTGTTACACACTCACAAACATGCTGTTTTTATGAATTTAGCTGTGATTACAGTGGGAGCCTATTAGTGGACTTTGTCAGAGAGACTGATATATATCAAACTGATAAAAGATTGTAGCAGGTTTGGTTTTTATATATGTACTAATAATTATCAGGTACACAAATTATTTGATCCCTTTAATATCTTAAAATAGTCTGGATAATTGACAATACATTAGGTATATAATATCACTGATAACCATGCAGCACTTGTCAAATCAACAGAACAAATCACGCAGCAGGGCAGTGCCATATATCAGATAAACATTCATACATGGAAAACCACATTCCATCTAACATCTACTCACCTATTTGAAGAGGAACTCCACTCCATCATTATGGCAAATTATATATGGATCTGTCATTTAGTCTCACTTGTTTTGAGATCATTGATTAATCTGCAACCTGGATATCATCGATCTTTTGACTCACTTTGAAAGTTAAATCACAAGCACTTTTGATGATGCATTAAAGGTCCCATTCCATGGATTATTTTTATTATTTTATCATGTTTCCAGGGGTTCCCTTATAATGTTAGTATGTTTTTTAGATCAAAAATTGTTATAATTTAGAAATAAAAGGCATATTTCCTAGCCTGATTTCATTCCCTGGTTTGAACACTCTGTTTGAAGGGGCGTGTCTGCTGAGAGACTTCAGCGTAAACGCCCTCTGCTGTGATTGGCTGAAATGCTTGCATATGAAATATCTGGCATTACATGTGAAACTATCTGGAAAACTTTTACTATTACAGCTATTATACGTTTTTACTATTACAGCTATCGGGATTAACGAATCGTGAGAAGTTTTTTAAGTATTTAGATCTATTTCAATCACATAAAAAATTGCAGTGACGAGCATTGAGCAGATGACAGCCTGTTGATCGCGTGAAAAAAGATCTTATCATTGCAACGCAGTTTCAGCACTCACTAATGATTTCACCAATGCAAACATGAGGTATATAAATACAGTAAGAGCTTCGTTGTGCAGTGTAACAGCGTCATTGATTTCATAACGAGTTTTGGCAAGTGTCCATATTAAACTCGCGCTGTGTGATTGACAGCTTGGACGATTGGAAAGGGGTTGTTCTTTGATCGCTTTCTGTATATTAATCACAGTTTAAGTAAGATTATTTTCATCCTACTAAGAGAAACGATGTGAAGTTGATCGCTACTTCCATATTAAATCACTACTTGTACTTAACGTTACCGCTTGCTGGAATATAGTTGAAATTTCCCCCTTCGTCAATATGAAACGCTGAGAGAAGCCTGCTTGATATTATCCCAGGTTAGAAAAACAGTCCGTGGTGAAAAGGACAGAGCAAACTAACAACTTCGAATTAAACTTTTGCGGTATCCGATTATAGGTAAACATCAACCGTCTGTTGACATTTCGCCATCAATACGCCTGTGTTCCTGTGGGCGGAGGTTAGTCTAAACACGGTTCTGGTGATGTCATTAATGCAGGAAATAGAGGGGTGTAGTCCAATCGAGCCGTTTTATGTAGTCAACTTCTGTTAAATAAAATATCTCGCTTGGCATTGAACTTTGAGCTTTATAATTTTACAGATATTATTTATACTCTAACAACAACATTACACACTAACTAAAGTTTGAAACATGGGATCACGAAGAACGGGACCTTTAAGGTGATTCTGAAAGCTGATTGGCTGGCTACCTCTGGTAATGATTTGTTATATACTGTATGCAGAAGGAGGCAAATCTCCTTGTGCTTTTTTTCCCCGACCACATTTTAGATGGAAGCAAACAAGGTTGCGTCATTTAATTCTGATTAGTCATTTGAATTGATTAAAACAAACAAATATAATTTTGTTTTTATCCCAGCTAATGTTTAAAATGCTTTAAATGTTAATTTTATTATTATTATTATTATTTATTTATTTATTTTTGGTTATGTGAATGTTAGAGAAAACATTAAAATAATGTTTTCTGTATTTCATCATTTTGCAAGTATTACAAGAACGTCACTTTTGAATTGTTCTCTGAATCATCTGGGGAAAAGTAGTAAATAGTAGCATTTAAAAAATATTCGACTAAAGTAAAAAAAAAAAGTTTCATAATAATGTTCTATTAATGATAAAAAATAACATTGTTGTGCCAATGTTTTGATAACTTAACGTAATGCCATATAACTTTGAACGAGCATTCTATTAATGTTTCTGGAAGAAAGTTTGTTCATAACTTTAAGAGAACCTTGCCTGAATGTTAGCCAAAACTCTGAGAACATTCCCTGTTAGTTGGGATGTTTCCTTTCAGCCATGCCGATATTTTAAAACACATTACTCTTGCTCATATGATATTGCTTAAATACAATGCAATGACATTCATACATTTTTAAATATAGCTTAGAGGTGTCCAAATACCTTTTGGGAACACTGTACAATGCTGTCAAAAAAAGCTTATTTGGAGGCAGTACAAGCAACATGTGCTTTGAATACTTTAACACTTCTCCAGGTCTTAGTTCACTCTCCTGTCCGACCTTCCAGTGGCCTTTTAAGAACGAATTCACAAACTACAAGCTCCTCTGACCTAACCTGGTGACTGTTACCCAGTGTTTCCGTATTCTGGCCTCTTTCCCAGGAAGAAGTTGGCCTCTTGGCAAATTACTGCACAGGTGGTGAACCAAACACAAGTGCATTGTCTCTCTCTCTCTCTCTCTCTCTCTCTCTCTCTCTCTCTCTCTCTCTCTCTCTCTCTCTCTCTCTCTCTCTCTCTCTCTCTCTCTCTCTCTCTCTCTCTCTCTCTCTCTCTCTCTCTCTCTCTCTCTCTCTCTCTCTCTCTCTCTCTCTCTCAGCTAAAGAAAGGTGCCAGATTGTGTCTCACTTTCAAACTAAAGAACTAAAGAAGTTAAATGTATTTTTGAATGCAGCTTTTCCATAATTTTGCCACATACTCATACAAACAAGTGTAAATGCAAATGACCCCTTTGTTTTTGTCTTGTAGTCAAAATATCGCAACATGAAAAATAAAATACACTCTCCTGTGAAGACAAATTGTATAAAATTATAAGACTTGTTTCCAGGGAATATACACTTCATTAAATTATGCTAGATTTATGCTTTAAACAAACAACAAGACTTAATGTTTTATGCAATTTTCAGGTTGTTTGTTTATTTATTTATTTATTTTATTTAGTGATAGTTCAGTATGCATGGGCATGCCTTGGATTGTTCCTGAAAATTTGATTTCCACACATATAGGCCTATTTTTTCTAAATATTTAGCATCTGACAATAATGGTGCGTTGAAGTCATGTTGTAATGACTGTATACGAGTTGAACGCACATGAACGCCACCACAAAGTCGTAAATACGAGAGTTGAGTTTACGAGTTGTGGGCGTGTCAGTGAGAAAAATGATGGACCACAATACTTGTAGCAATGACATTGTCAGGTTTTCTTTATTTAAAATAAAATAAGCCGATTGCCTGGACAATATATGATAGCATTGTAATATAACAATATTAACTATAAAGTTTACAGTGGATTCATAATTTAATTAAAAACAAAAAACCTGATGCAAATTCTTAGCTCTTCATTTTCTTGAAGTAGAGTTAAAGAGCCTTAACAAGTAAATAAGAGAAGGTAAACCGCCATCTTGCTATGACGAAAGTGACTTGAACACACCTGGGGCCCTATTTTAACGATCTGAAACGCAAGTATCAAGCGCGAAACGCAAGTAAGTGGGCGGGTAAAGTAAGTAACTTTACTTGCGTTTCGCGCTTGATACTTGCGTTTCAGAACGTTAAAATAGGGCCCCAGGTGTGTTCAAGTCACTTTCGTCATGGGCGGGTCTTGGGCGCTGTTGCTATTATACCGGCGGGATAAATTACTCTTGCGCCTGACGCAAATCTAAAATGGGTTGGTCTGAAGTAGCGACATTATTCATAGGTGTGGTTTGGGCGTAACGTGAAATAAACCAATCAGAGCGACATCTCACATTCCCTTTAAAGGGATACTCCACTTTTTTTGGAAATAGGCTCATTTTACAACTCCCCCAGACTTAAACAGTTGAGTTTTACCGTTTTCGAATCCATTCAACCGATCTCCGGGTCTGGCGGTACCACTTTTAGCATAGCTTAGCATAGATCATTGAATCGGACAGGACCATTAGCATCTCTCTCAAAAAAAATGACCAAAGAGTTTCGATATTTTTCCTATTTAAAACTTGACTCTTCTGTAGTTACATCGTGTACTAAGACCGACGGAAAATGAAAAGTTGCGATTTTCTAGGCTGATATGGCTTGGAACTATACTCTCATTCCTGCGTAATAATCAAGAAACTTTGCTGCCGTACCATGAGTCCAGCAGGCGTAATGATATGACGCAGCGCCTGAAAATAGGTCTAATAGGTTAGACAAACTTAGTCCCGGTCACGTTGGAAGTTACCTGGGGACTATTTTCAGGCGCTGCGTCATATCATTACGCCTGCTGGACTCATGGTACGGCAGCAAAGTTTCTTGATTATTACGCAGGAATGAGAGTATAGTTCCTAGCCATATCAGCCTAGAAAATCGCAACTTTTCATTTTCCGTCGGTCTTAGTACATGATGTAACTACAGAAGAGTCAAGTTTTAAATAGGAAAAATATCTAAACTCTTTGGTCATTTTTTTGAGAGAGATGCTAATGGTCCTGTCAGATTCAATGATCTATGCTAAGCTATGCTAAAAAGTGGTACCGCCAGACCCGGAGATCAGCTGAATGGATTCGAAAACGGTAAAACTCAACTGTTTAACTCTGGGGGAGTTGTAAAATGAGCCTATTTCCAAAAAAAGTGGAGTATCCCTTTAAGAGCAGGTGCTGTTGTTCCAAGGTGGATTGCTATTATAACGGCGGATTTGCCAGGAGCGGTTCACAGCCGAGGAGACCGACGTTCTCGTCAGGGCCGTAAAACACAGAGAAGTGACATTGGGGATGGAGAAACCCACCCAAATTAGCTTCGGTTAAACAGGCGTATAAAAATTTGGGTAAATGTGTAAGCTAGATTTATGCCTATTTTTTCACATCTTCATGGACACAACAATGATTTACTAGGTTTTTCCTGGTCAGTGGCGGAATTGTTTTCTAAACCTGCAAAATAGCATCAGGGAACGTTTGCGCCGGAACATGCCTCCTCTTTTCGCTGAACCGCCCCCGGGAGCGCAAATGCATTTCCTAGTTTACCGACGTGCGTCTGTGGAGGGAGATAGGGCCCCTGATGTCATAAACACAACTTCCCAACTAATAAATACAAACTTCCCAGGAGGAACGCACCATAAGTCGCAGTGTCGCATTAAGTCATAATTGCAAATTGCATTGTTGAGAGAAAAAAAATAACACAAATAAGTTGCATTGGTGTATAAATCACATTTTATTTTATATATATATGTTTACAAACATTTTAAACACAACATGTATTTTAGTTCCCATCACTCCAAAACAAATCCTTTACATTTATCAGTATTCAGAACAGGAATAAAAAATATAAGTATAAAACAGACATAAATTATATGTCATTCATTAAACAACATTTACTATAAACGTCTAGCCTAAAAAACGTATTTAAAGTAACATTGTGGGAAATGCACTAAACAAATAAACTTGGGCTTACATACTGTCTAATTCAGCACAAATCCAAATGTGTTGTGTGTGAAAATATTCTGGGAAATCTTTATTTATTTATGTATTTATGTTTGCATTTTTGCATTTTTGAAGCCACCACCACATTTACTACATGCTACAGTCATGTGACATGTGAGAAACAAAGATGGTGGTGCAGAAGTGTCTGCTTGCACTAATGAGAATGGATAGCCACAGGCTGAATGTTTTCTGCTCTAGTCCAGAGAGGAGAGTCTTTTTCATCCCGGTCATTAATTGCTGATAAATTGCTGTGGTCTTCCCACTCACAACCTTCTTTCATGCATGTTAAAGTGGTAATCCTCTCTCACCGCCTCTTATTGATTTCGCTGATGGCAAAGTCCATTCCAGGTTGTTGTTTTTTATTAAACTTTCTTAACAATGACACCATCAGAAACCTGCATGCATAACTAGAAACCTCAGGAAACCAATCACTTTTTTGACTATATACTTATTTAATGACCCTAAGTGCCATAATCACTATTAATGATGTAATGCTGAAGTCAACTGGCCTCGTTTTTAAATTGAACTTTTATTTTAGTTTACATTACTTTTTAACTTTGCAATTTTCACTCTGTAGGCATTTTCAAACCGCAGAGGAAAGGAAGATGAAAAAAGAGAAGGACCATGAAGATCGCCTCTAGTTAAAAAGAAAATCTTAAATAAAGGCAGCTCAAAGTTCTTCTCAAATGCCACTGAATAAAAGTAAAGTCCATCACCCTAAAGCAAGTTAATTCGCTCTGAGGAGAATGTTTTAAGACAGCTTCAAAGAAAAGCCAGAGAAGACGAGTTATTGCAAAGAACAAACCTTTTTCTTTTACTTGCTACTGTCTTTTTCTCCATCTTTCAACCGAGGATTACTAGAAATGTTACATAAAGCACTTGCTTCAATGATTTTGCAGATCATTTCCCATAATATGCCTGAAAAGGTCAGCATCAAATAAGCATGAAAAAGATGACAGGATAAAGGATCATGCTATTGAAAATTTCTGTGTCACTCATCATTTTCAAAATCCAGAGAGACGCTGTAGGAGAGCCTAAATGAGAGAACCGAGTGATTTTCAGGAGATAATACAGATGATTAAAATGTTAGACATGAACTTTAACAGAAAAAAAAAAAAGAGAGAATATTTAAAATGAGATACAGTCACTTGAGAGACAAAATTGTGTAATATAATAAAATCATATAAAAACAGAGTAAGGAACTATTAAACAATATTTTATGCATTTTTTTAAGAAATTTGTTCCGGGAACCTTTACGCCCTCAGGCGAAACTCACGCTTGTATATTTCTATTGAAATGTACCTTAAGAAAAATATTTTTGCATTGTTGTTTTATTCGTATAAATCAATCAGTGTAACGTTAAATTGTTTTGTATCAATAACCATATGATTAAATTATGCACATGGCATGTAATAGTTCCTAATTATCGAACGATAATTGGTAGTCCATATGCTACACCACCATGATTCATTTTTTCTGAAGTCTACAATTATAAAAAGACCAAATCTCTGTTCACATAAGCATGTAATTAGATATGTTTTACAAAAGCTGGGTCCAAAGGCTTTTGGGAGGTTGCTAGACAAGTTTCCATTTGGGATCAGAAATATGAAATGCTGGTATACCCTTCCTGAAAAAAAATGTGTCCCTCTGGGTTTCAATTCACACTTTAATCACTCTTTTAATTATGTACAAATGTACAGAGCGGTGCTGTAGAACTTCAGCTATCAAAAGTGCAGTACTGCTTTTCACTTGACACTTATGACACTTAATATTCAGAATGTGATGAAAATGAGACGAAAGAAGAAAGTTTGCTCAGAAATGTATCATACAACGTGCATGAATAAACTGCATACGGTGACAAATAAAATGCGCAATCTCTAGAGCATGAAATCTCCTTAAAAATCCACATAATTAGGAGTGCTGACAAGATGCTCCTTTGTCCAGGCAATGAAATTCAATTAAAATAAGTGTGTGTGTGTGTGTGTGGGGAGGGGGAGGGGGGTTAGGAGATGTGCATAGACTTCAAAACCTCAGTCTGGGGATGAAATATAATGTTTTTTAAAAGTGTCTGTTATCATACGGATGCACATGGCTTGGAGTACTGGCAGCATTTCGCAATTTGTCACAGAAATAGTGGAAAAGCAAAACTCTCAACTTTTATAACCAAAGTGGACAAAATGCTTTCAAAGTGGGGGAAAAAAGTGAATAGCCTCTGATTATGTGAACCTGAAAGGACTGGATTTGTTTGTGGCCAGTAGACTACCTCTGTGCCAAACAACAAACAGCTATTCTGTGTCAGCAGATGTACAGTATAAGACCAACAGGATATTTTCATTTGAATCCAAAACAGCCTTTGAGGTGTCAGCTGATACACAATGGGGTCGGAGTGTGTCGAACACACACCTGTAATATTAAATATTAATCTAGTCTTCATTCCAGAGAGCTTCATTCCAGTGGTGTCTTGTTAGTAATCTGGAATAGCATTGTGCAGTAATAAATAATATAGTGTATTCGTTGCTGTTGTGATTAACTGCAGAAATCAACAGGCTGACGCATTGTTATCAGAATGCAATTGTTTAAACCTGATGCTAAAATAAAGAATAACAGGTGCTTTATGAAGGTTCATGAATGCAAAACTCATTGATATGCCGCTGCTTCTGTCTTCTGTATAGACAATCTTTAGCATTCATCAGAGGCCTCTGATGACAAACTGTCCAGCTTTCCTCTCCATCAAACAAGTAGATTAATGACTTCAGTTTAAATGCATGACTGTTCTGACCTATTGCTCTTCACCAGACAGCCATCAATAAAATGTGTGTGTCAGTAAGTGAGTAGTTACCAAACCACAGAGAATCCCATCCGTAAAAACACATCATTGTGATCTCAGATTAAGGACATATTTTGTCGTGGCTGGTGGGGTCTGTTTATTATAGTCATAGACTGTGTAGGTTTCCTGCAGAGAACATCAGCGGCTTATGGAGATCTAGTAAAAACACTGAACAGCGGTGGTGTGTACACTTAAGAGCTTAACATTGGAGAATAAAAACAAATTTGCTGCTCATTTAATAAGGCTACAGAAAAAATGTAGTATTAATGTTTGGAAAGGCACATAATTACATATTTCATTATTTAGAAACGTTCTTGATAAAAACAACATAAGCATATTATTTCAATTACAAACATGGAGCAAGAAACTGAAAAGTGCAAGACGCAATTAGTGGTGGTGATTTTTTTAGTAATGCCAGTAGGTGGCGACTGTCTTTATTACTGAGTCACTAAATCATTCATTCAATCAATTTGTTCAAAACCACTGATTCATTCAGGAGCAAAACAAGGCTGCATCTGAAATCATATACTCACATATATGAGTAGGTAGGCTACTTCTTTTCCATAAGTTATTGTTTTGCGGAAGATTAAAATAGTGTTCTGTATCGTATGAAAATGTGTAGTATAAATGAAATTTGAACGTATTACATTCGTCATGTTGTTATTGTCATGTGACTGGATTGTGACTAAATTGTCCACACTTCTGAATTCGCACTTTGGATTTGCCAGAAGTCATCTGGATACTTTTTGCCTACCGTTCTATGAATAGGCTACTGTGAATTCAGACATACTAACCTTTTCGCATACTGTTTTATGCCCACTATATAGTAGGGCAGTATCCATATTCGGATATAGCACAAGTGTTTGTTTGTTTTCTTTGTTTGTTTTTGTGACTGAGACATTGAATCATTCACTTAACTGATTTATACAAAAACACTGATTCATTCACAAATACCTGTAGCTTGGAGACACGCTATATGGTTCATTCTTCTGTGGCTTTTTTTGGAACTATTTTCGTTAATGGGGCAAAACCAGTCAAACTAGCCACATTGTATCTAAAATGTAAGTTACTCAAAATTAAAATTAAAATATTATCACAGCTGTGTTTATATTCTGAATAACGGCATTCTTGCTTGTGTAATGTGGCTTAAATATATTGATTTATATGTCACTTGTTTAAAGACAGTTCAATGCTTTAATCTGCACACATGAATATGTGTTATCATAGTCTTAAAAAAAAAAATTGTTTGAGAATTGAACGTGACACAGTAGAACATGAGATCTAGGGCCCTATCTTGCACCCAGCGCAATTGACTTTGTACACCGACACATGTATCATTCCTATTTTGCACCCGACGCACAGCAGACTTTTCCCTCCAGAGACGCACGTCTGTGAATTAGGGAATTAACTTGCGCTCAAGGGGCGGTTCAGCGAAAAGAGGAGGCGTGTTCCGGCGCAAACGTTCCCTGGTGCTATTTTGCAGTTTCAGAAAACAATTCTGCCACAGACCAGGAAAAACCTAGTCTAAAGTCAGTGGCGTGTTATTCAGATGCTATTTTAAGGGCGCATGCTTGGCCATAATGTAGCGTGTGCACAATGCGCATACACTTTGCTTCTCTCATCTACACAGACGCAGCAGTTACCATTTTTGCAAACCATACATAATTACAAGGATAAATATTACCACACGAGGGAGATCATTGTGGTGTCCATGAAGATGTGAAAAAATAGGCTTAAATCTAGCTTACACATTTACCCAAATTATTCAGGATATTACTATATTATATATATTATTATTAAATATAAATATTATTAATTTGGGTGGGTTTCTCCCATCCCCATACAACGTCACTTCTCTGTCTGTTACGGGCCTGATTAGAACGTAGGTCTCCTCGGCTGTGAACCGCTCCTGGCGTGCGCCTGGCAAATCTGCCGTTATAATAGCAAATCCGCCATGGAACAAGCGTGTGATGAGTGAATGTGAGATGACGCTCTGCTTGGTTTATTTCATGTTACGCCCCAAACCACACCTATGAGTTATGTAACTACTTCAGACCAACCCATTTTAGATTTGCGAGGTTTCGTAACAAAGTTTCGTTAAAATAGGGTCCCTATTCTGCCTATAACTCTTCTTATCTCTGACCCCAGCCCACCAGTTTGTGTAAGTGTTTGTGTGTGTGTGCTGAGATGACCAGCTCCACCGAGACACATTATAGCTGTGCATTGAGTTAGTGATTTATGTGCTGACTGCAACACTTCCTGCAAAAACACAGGCAGAGAGCAGCTTTAGGAAAGCTTTCTATAGGGGAATGTGTTTATTTCTGTCTGTGTATTTGTGTGCGTGTGCATGTACATGCAAGCAGAAGCGAAAATTGAAGTCTCTTTGGATGGAATTTTACTTGACTGGAATGTGAACAAGCAAGGAGGAATCTTTGAAATGTTAACAAATTGAATGAAAAAAAGTAATATGCAATGCGAATACAGATGATCTACGGCACTGCGATCTATCTTTTCATAAACAATGTAACCGAAGTTAAAATGCATTATAATATTTGCAGATTCCTTGTAACACCTGAAACTGGTTGTTTGTCATGTGTTTTAATGCATTATAATTTCAAATTTCTTGTTGTGTTCTCAGTATTCACACAGACAGGCACATGTAAGCATAGCGTTTTGGCATTATCATTCCCAAAGTGTCATCGATGCAGCGCAAGTTCCCTCGAAAGGTAACGTCTCAGGCTACAACTGTAACCCTTGTTCCCTGAGAAGTGAACGAGACACTGCTTCTGCAATACTTCCTTCATCCCTGTGATCAACTTGCTTCGGCTAATTAAAGCTAAAGTGGGTCATTCCCGATGCGCTTTTATGCTTTCCTGGTTGTGACATCACCCACCCGTGACGTTCGTTTCGCCATTCGACTAGTTGACACAAGTCCTTCAGACACAATCAAGCAGAGGCGTTCCCAAAGCGTCATCGACTCAGGGAACTATGATTAAAGTCGTAACCTGAGACGTTTTATGGATGTTGAAATATTTTACTGAAAAAAATTATTTTGTAATATATTACTTTAACCAAGCAGTAAAGTTACATGACGTGAAGGCCAAGTATGGTAACCCACACTCAGAATTTGTCCTCTGCATTTAACCAGTGAATAGTGAAGACACACACACACTGCAAACTGTGGACACACACACCCAGAGCAATTGCTGTGGAGCCTAGGGAGCGATTGGGGGTTAGGTGCCTTGCTCAAGGGCACCTCAGTCATGGGTATTGAGGGTGGAAGACAGCGTTGTTCGAGCACAATGATAAGCCAGAAAGATCACAATATGTCAGGGCTTTATTAGAGTGTGGGCTCAGTTTTCCCTGATAAAACGTGCTCTCCTGGATTATGTCTACAGCTTTATCTTCTTCACAAAGCAGGTGTCATGAAGTTACGTCATTAACCAAACACATCTGGGTCTACAGCACTAGTAATGAGGTATGTGTGCAGGTTCCCTTTAAAAGTGTGACTTTATGTAACTTTCAAGTCAAGTCACCTTTATTTACATAGCGCTTTTTACAGACAGATTGTTTCAAAGCAGCTTAACAGTGATAACAGGAAAATAATGCAGCAAAGTTTGTTCTGGCTGCACAGCAGATCTAGATGAAAATAATGTCATAGTCCAGTTTAAGGAAGTTCAGTGATGGTTCATTTTTGTTGCAAAAAAGTTATTAATTTAGTTCATTTATATATATATAGCCGATCTGGAGAAAACAGTGCTGTCATCATCCAGCTCAGTTCAGTTCTCATATAATGGTGTCAATGCAGGCAGATCAATAATATTGTTGAATATTAAGTGTCCCCAACTGTCACGAGTATGTTCTGTCATGTCTGCACCTGTTCTCGTTAGTCCCTGATTAGTTGATCTTCCTCCACCTGTGCCTGTTTAGTTCCCTCATTTACCCTGTGTATTTATACTCCCTGTTCTGGTCAGTCCTATGTCGGTTATTGTTTGTGTAAATGTGATGTTACTCCTAAGTTTACTATTAAATACCTGGTTTCTCTGAATATCTTCGTTGTGCACTTTCTTCAGCCCAGGGACGTTACAGAATAACCGACCAATTTAAATAAAGATGAACTTGATGGACTCACTCACTCTGCAGCTTATCTTCCGCCTGGAGAGCAGGCCCTACCTGAGTTACCTAGCATGGTTGATTCAGAATGGCGACCTCCCCCTCACAGCTAGCGAGACCGAGGCGCCCACGGAGGTCGTTCAGGAACCAGCCCCGGAGTCGACGCAGGCGGGTCAGTCCATCGCAGAGCCAGGAGCAGTATACAACCTAATAGACCTGTGGTCCGAGGATCCTATTCCCACCCAAATCCCCACCCTCAGCTCATCTTCTTCGCTGGTCCCGTTCGGAAATCTTCCGTCCGCCTCCCTGCCTGTCATCCTTATCCCATCTCCATCGCCGGTCACGACCAGCCCCCTGGATCCGTCAGCACCACTGGTGTCATGTAGCTCCTCGGCTCTGCCACCGCCGCTCACTCCGTGCGGCTCATCCTCCGCGCCTCGGGCTCCCCTGCCACCAGCTTGTCTAGAGGCAGAGTCCCTGGCTGCACCTCGGGCCTCCAGGCCCACACCTCCATCTCGACCTGTCAGCCCGTCGCCTTCACCTCAACCCAGCACTCCTTCATCGACTCCGCGGTCCGTCTGCACGGAAGCCTCGCTGGGCTCGATCGCCACTCCTGGTCGGCTTTCGGCGGTCGACTTCCAGCTACAACTACGGACTACCAGGATTCGGGCTGCACCCTCACCCTGCACTCCTTCGGCATCACTGGACTCCTCCCTTCCTCCGACCCCCCCCCCGTCGGCCTCCCTCACCACATCGTCACCCCGGTAATCTATCCTCACGTCACCGCCTCAGTCCTGCGAGTCAGCGGCTCGGCTCCCATCCTCCAGGTCAGCGGTGTCGCCATGGTCCGTCGGCCACTCAGCTCCGTGGGGTCCTCAGCCACCCATGGTTCCGCCGCCGTTGATCGGCTCCCGGATGTCATCCTGCCTGTCAGTTCAGGCTCCGCCCTGGCTCCTCCCGCCGTCTGTGCCACCATGGTGTCCAAGGCCAACGTCCCCAGGGTCCAGTCCGTCGCCGGCTCCACGCCCTCTGCCAAAGCCTCCGCCCTTTTTTTTTGTTTTCTTTTGTTGTCATCACGGCGTGAGGACGCGCCTATCCGAGGGGGCGTAATGTCACGAGTATGTTCTGTCATGTCTGCACCTGTTCTCGTTAGTCCCTGATTAGTTGATCTTCCTCCACCTGTGCCTGTTTAGTTCCCTCATTTACCCTGTGTATTTATACTCCCTGTTCTGTTCGGTTATTGTTTGTGTAAACGTGATGTTACTCCTGAGTTTACTATTAAATACCTGGTTTCTCTGAATATCCTTCGTCGTGCGCTTTCTTCAGCCCAGGGACGTTACACAAACTAAGCAAGCCAAAAGTCAAAGGTGATAGTGGGAAGGAACCAAAATTCCATCAGGTGACAGAATGGAGAGGAAAAAACACGACAGTTTCAGTTGACACATCAGATATGCTGAAGAATTGTATGCCAGCTATTGATTATTGTGGATCAACAAAGACATGTAACCTGTGACCAGAAACATTGTGACCGTTTGTCTTAATTTAGATACTGTAAACTTTCTTGATATGCAAAATTGTCAGTAGCATATAAAAATGCATTTGTTTCTTCTTAATTGTCAATATTTAAATATATTTATTTTTATCATCACATTAGAATTTTTTTGTTACTTTTCTTTTTGGTTTGTTTTTTATTAAGAAAGAAACGTATACAGGCTTGGAACGACACAAGGGTGAGCAAATGATGTAAGAATTTTCAATTTGGGGAGAACTATTCTTTTAAAGATATACATATAAAATATATATTCTCTAAAAACAAGCCTTAAGACCTACTACACCCTTTTTTCTTGACATTGTTTTCTCTTGTCTACTAGAATGTTTTCATGCTTAAATGTTTAAAAACCACATTATTTTTCACATATTTTACATTATTGCAGCACCTCTCTTCCCAGTCTGTTAGTAACACTGTTTAGTTCTGATCTCTATGAAGCCCCTCCTGAAAAGTGCAATGTGCTCTGATTGGTTGACTGAAACAGTGTGCTGTGATTTGTCAACCACTTTGAGCGTCTTTCAGAAATGTCACACCCCTTGCCATAACCGCAAGTTTCAACACACTACTAATGCAACTCAACCAGGCCTTCCCCCTTTAATGCTTTAGGCAGGAATTATTTAAATGAGGGATAATTGTGACGTGTACGTTCCTGGAATAAATCTCTTGAGGCATTTCAAGGCGTTCAGAAAAAGTGCTTACTGATATAGAGAAAACTCCTTGGATTTTGTGCTTTGTAACTTTGCAGACTTTTTTCATTCTCAAAAAACAACATTACACACTAAAGACAGTTGAAAACTTAAAAAACATAATATTCCCAGCCAATTTAAAGTAATTCAATATTTTTATTGGAAAACGCAAGAATACTTAAGATACTAATTAAGAAAACTATTCTGAAGTACATTTTATTAACAAATCACTAAAAACAGTCACAAAATTACTAAATTTCCCAAAATGTGTTTAAGAACTTCAGCGATATCCCAATTAGATCAATCAATAGTTTTAGTTAATTTACTATATTGATTTGTTACCCAATAAGCTCCTTGAATATCAAGTAGCATGTTGGTGCTTATCAGTACTCCACCATGGTAAGATCTAGCATATCAAGGTTTTTGACAGATGATTTAAGACACCTGACGAGTGTCTGGGCCTTTTTGAGAATCTTGAAAGATTTTGTCCTTCAGTTTGGATTCCTCTTAAAGTTACACCATTTAATTTCCAAAGTAATCTTGTCGATCAGGGGATCACTGGGAACCTCGGACATTTGTGAGATAAGAATGATAGATTAATATTGCTAGTATTTACAGGGGTCATCGGATGCAAAATGTACTTTTATATGGTGTTTGCATATATGGTATTGCATATACCATACCATGAAAAAAATACATTCACAAATTTTTTTTTTATCCTCAAAAAGCCTAAACACTCTCAATAATCGAGCCGTTTGGATTTTCTGAGCAATATGATATGATATCAATATATCAATATGATATGATATCTCCGCCAACACGCCTACTGACGGACTGTCCCATATTAGCATATTTCCGCCCTCAGCCATTTGTATACTGTCCACCAAGGCATCAGGGAGGGGTGGGGTGAACAGTTACTCATTATCATTTAAAGAGACATGCACCGAAACGGGTCGCTGCAGAGAGCTGTTTTTGAGGAGGTAAAAAGGGTGTTGCTTTACTCAACCATTGAGGAATTTCAACCAAAGTATGTTACAAACTTTACATGAAGATCCTAAAGAATCATACCAACTTGTGGAAAATGGGCATCTGATGACCCCTTTAAGTCAGTTGCGCTGTTTTAGGAATGCCAAAGTCCTTGCCATCTGCATGCCAAACTGTCTTGCAGTTAGTTTCTCATGGTCACACAGACGGTTTTATGTAGTTGGATGAGAAGCCAGACACATCAACTGAACTATTCACATTATACACAGTGTTTCAAAAGTTTGGGGTCGGTAAGATTGTTTAATGTTTTGTCTCTTATGCTCACCAAGGCTGCATATTTGATAAAAAAAAATGCAGTAAAAACAGTAATATTGTGAAATATTATTATAATTTATATTAACTGTTTATATATATATATATATATATATATATTAAAATGCAATTTATTCATGTGACCACCACAAAGCTGACTTCAGTGTCACATGATCCTTCAGAAATCATTCTAATATGCCGATTTGGTGCTCAAGAAACGTTTATATACAGTTACTAAATTACTAAATAAAATGGCTGCTTAATTTTTTGGTGGAAACCATGATACCATTTTTCAGGTGAACAGAGAATTCAAGAAGATTTATTTGAAAATAAATTCTTTTGTAAAATAAATGTCACTTTTTTTGATAAATTTAATGCATTATTGCATCTAAGAATGAATTAATATTTTTATTTATCTTAGTGACCCCAAACATCTGAACGGCATAGTATAGTTTTCTGTTGTTCCCTTTTGCTCTCACAATAATAATTTGTGTAAATGAGCAAAATGAACTGCAATGTTTTAAACAGAGGGCCTCTGCAGAATTAGAAGATAAAAACTTGTGCACAACATGTTTAATTGATAAGAGCCGTGTGCATAAACACTTTTGTATGAGGTCAAGTGAATTGAGGCTAATGACGGGTAAACTAGGTCATTACTACTTGTCCACAAATACTGCTTTGGCATTTTCTGAACTTGAATTTATAAAACAAATTTTAACTAAATGTTTAATGATGATATGTGAGAATCTTATATGTTCAGCAGAAGATATGATTAACCAACTACATGCACAAGGAGATAAGGGGTTGAGATGAATGATCAAGGACTGCTACTGTATATGTAGCAAGGTATAACACCATTTTACTGTAACATTGAAGCATCTTATACTTTTAATGAATATTCATATGATTATAAAAGGAAAACATGTCCGTTATGTGTTTTCAAAACCTTATGGTGCACTTCACCTTGCAATGACCTTTTGTGATCCAGGTTTGTTGGATAGCAGAGCATGTGGTGTCTTTCAAAGGGAAAAAACAGTTTGAGTCTGTCAGAGGTGATGGATACCAGCAGTGGAAAGCGGAGAGCTGACTGCATGAAGGACTCAGATTGAAGGTGAATGAATGTCTTTATATAGCTTCTCTTCAATTTGAGCCTCACACTCACAAGAGGAATGAGCGTGAGAAGTTGATGCCATTATGAATTGGGATCATTTTTCTTAGACAACCGCGTGACGTCCTCGAATACGATGTTTAGTGCTTCCGTGGGTGAAATGTGTTTCATCATATTCAACTGAGAGTTTTAATCATGGAGGGCAGTGTTTCAGAGGTCAATCTTAAAGGGATAGTTCACCCAAAAATGAAAGTGGTGTCATCATTTACTCACCTTCTTGCCATTCCAAACCTGTACAAAGATATTTTGAATAATATTTCATTAACTTTCAATTCACTTTTGGACAAAAGTGTTTGCTTGTTTTTTAAATATCTTTCAAAATAAAAGTCATTCAGGTTTGTTAAGACACAATTTTCAGTTTTAGGTGAATTATTCCTTTAACCCTGTAAGGCCCACTGTTGTAATATTACAACATCAATCTTAGTACTTCTAAAATAAACCTGCATGTGTTTTTTTTCTCTCTAAGTTCACATACACAACTAATAGGTCCTATTGTTCAGTTCTGCAATGCTATTGGATGGAATATTTTGTGAATAGGCCTGTTCAACTGTACATGAACACACAACCTGCGACCTTGCCTTAAAGCACATCATCTTGTTTTACTGGACTGAATAAATCAACATTCAAGTACGTAAAATGTCCAAAATATTATCGTATGTGATTAGTAATATGTATAGATCATGCAGATATTAAGGTACTTGATAAGTTCAAGTTGAATTAAGGAATAAATTATTTCTTTGAGAATTTGAATGTATTTGTGCAGCAATATTTGAAACTATGTATCTTTTCATTTATAAAATATACTTGGTTGTGTTTTCTTTTCTGGGCTTTGCTTGTTTGCCCAAATATCTGCTTGCTGCATGTGGGAGAGGTGATAATGTTCTGGAATGTGGGGGGTATAAGTGCTATTGTCATGATAAGTAGAGGGCACAAGCTAGCCAGACTGTATTGTGTGAATTCTGTGAAATGTGTGAATTCTTTATAATGTGTAAGTATGACTGCACTCTCAGAAAAAAAGGTACAAAAGCTGTCACTGTGGCAGTACCTTTTCAAAAGGTACACCTTTGTACCTAAAGAGTGCATATAAGTCCCTCAAAGGTACATATTGGTACCAAACGTGTACATATTAGTACCTAAATGGTACATATTAGAACCCTTTTGAAGGATACTGTCCCAGTGACAGCTTTTGTACCTTTTTTTCTGAGAGTGTGGGATATGGAAAACAACCAGTGTTTTTTTTTATTTTTTTTTATTTCAGAATAACAAGACTGTCTAATAACACACCGTTGCCATGAAAAACAGAGCGTTTCTATGGACGCAGGATTCTAACCGTAGAGACGGAACGGACTATTTTCTTTAGAGGAAGCAATACAATCGTTTTTAAATCAATAAACTCCTTTTTAAATGTAAAAGAGAGTTGACATCTGATTCTAAAATCTGATTCTACAAAGTGTATGACGTCATTGATGCAGTCCAAAATGGGAACAGTGATTTTGAAATGCATTCTGATACAAGTGATGAAGAGGAATGTGGAGATGCCTGTGAACTGGAAAAGGAAAATAAACAACCCAATGACCACCAAACTTATGATTATGTGGACACAATGCCAACAAAATCAAGCCATTCAAGAACACAGACCATGCCCCGTGACAGGCATCACTGGCTGATGAAGGCTTTTATCATTTCCAACACTGATTTTTCAGGTCAGTATATCACTAATGATGCCGTCTCCCTTCATACACCACTGGAGTATTTACGAAAGTTTGTGCCAGAAGATATGAACAAAAAATAGGACGCTGCAGACACTGTGGTAAAGTCTACACCAACACACTTTGCAGCAAGTGAGATGCCCGCCTCTATTGCTCGGAGAGCAAGAACTGCCTTTGGGACTATCATAATTGAACATGGCTATGAACAGAGCTAAATCACATAAATGGCAAAGTTATCATTCAATTTATCAGGTTTTGTAAATACAATCTGAACATGTTTTTTTTTTTATAATAAATAATTTAGTATTAAAAAATATGACTTGTCCAATTATTAATATTGTGTGATTATTAGTGTATATATAGGCTACTGTTAGGGGGCTATAATCAGTACACTCTACATTTGTTCAGACAGTGAGTGAAATCACTGAAATTCTACCCAACAGGCCATACCCAACAATATTACATTTAATGGATTAGGGGTCTCCTACAACAACATGTAAAAGGTGAAAAGGAAAATATATAACAGTTTTTTTTTTTCTATGTTCGGGTATTTGAGGGTTAAAGGGTTAGTTCACCCAAAAATGAAAATTCTGTCAGTAATTACTCACCCTCATGTTGTTCCAATCATGTAAGACTTTCGTTCATCTTCGGATCACAAACTAAGATATTTTTGATTAAATCTGAGAGCTATCTCACTCCTCCATAGGCTTCCAGAGGGACCGAAACTCGCCGGCCCAGAAAGTCAGTGAAGAAAATGTTGAAATAGTCCAAGTGACTACAGTGGCTCTACATTAAGTTTATCATGCGACGACAATACTTTTTGTGCGAAAAAACAGCAAAAATAACGACTTTATTCAACTATTAGTGTTCTTCAATGTGGGCCTCTGACGAGAGTTCATGGGAGCACCACGACGCATGCGCGAGAACTGAGATTACGGCGTTCTTCTTCTACTACTACTTGTTACTGGCTGCTCACTCCTTAGGAGTATTATCGCCATCTACTGTACAAGATGACGTCCCGACATTGCCGGGAGCGCAAAACGGTCTGTTTACAAGCAGCTGAAGACGCGCGCTGTATGTAAAACTGTATTCGTAAATATGTCCGCAGATTTCGATGTAGATGAAGATTAGATTTTTTTTTTTTACCAACCATACTTATTCGAACCAGAATACACAGACATTGAACTACAAGAGATGGAAGATGCTGCAACACAACCGCAGTCTGCTTCTGAAAGACAGAGAGCATTGGACAGCTGATGGTGTAAATGTAATCAGTGCCAAGCGATGCCTACTGAGGCCATCCTTAAAAATATTTTGGTTTGCCGTAACAGCCAAAAAAATAAAAAAATAAATAAAAAAAAGGGGTCGGTTGGTCGGTCTATATTATAGCCTATATTCTTTCTTCTTTTTTTTAAAAGATTCAATGTAGAGTTTTGGTTCATTTAAGAGACGAGCGCGCGGGCGCCTCCATGTCCTGATTATATTGCCTGCATGCTACAATTAATACAAAACGAAATTCACTTTAAAGAAAGGCTTTCTACAAAAAGCCTACAGTAGCCTACAGAGAAATTTAATGTCGGATCGTCTTGCAGGTGAGCATGTGGGGGGAGAGATACGATTTTCGATCAATCATCAAATATTATATTATTTTGCTTTTGTAAAACTGTATTCGTAATGTATGTAACTGTATGTCCCAATCGATGCAGCACACGCTCTCCTGTTCAGGCCATCCTTAAAAATAGTCTTGTTTGCCATAACCCGACCGACCCTGTCAATTTAGGACCGACCCAATTAATAATTTTTTTACCCTTTTGGACTAAAAAAGTCCCCTTTGGTTTTTAAGTTGATAAAAAAACGACTTGCCGGTTGTAAACTTGCGTTAACTTGCGAAAGAATATAGGCTATATATAGACCGACCAACCGACCCTTTTTTTTTTTTTTTTTTTTTTTTTTTGCTGTTACGGCAAACCAAAATATTTTTAAGGATGGCCTCAGTAGGCATCGCTTGGCACTGATTACATTTACACCATCAGCTGTCCAATGCTCTCTGTCTTTCAGAAGCAGACTGCGGTTGTGTTGCAGCATCTTCCATCTCTTGTAGTTCAATGTCTGTGTATTCTGGTTCGAATAAGTATGGTTGGTAAAAAAAAAAAATCTAATCTTCATCTACATCGAAATCTGCGGACATATTTACGAATACAGTTTTACATACAGCGCGCGTCTTCAGCTGCTTGTAAACAGACCGTTTTGCGCTCCCGGCAATGTCGGGACGTCATCTTGTACAGTAGATGGCGATAATACTCCTAAGGAGTGAGCAGCCAGTAACAAGTAGTAGTAGAAGAAGAACGCCGTAATCTCAGTTCTCGCGCATGCGTCGTGGCGCTCCCATGAACTCTCGTCAGAGGCCCACATTGAAGAACACTAATAGTTGAATAAAGTCGTTATTTTTGCTGTTTTTTCGCACAAAAAGTATTGTCGTCGCATGATAAACTTAATGTAGAGCCACTGTAGTCACTTGGACTATTTCAACATTTTCTTCACTGACTTTCTGGGCCGGCGAGTTTCGGTCCCTCTGGAAGCCTATGGAGGAGTGAGATAGCTCTCAGATTTAATCAAAAATATCTTAATTTGTGATCCGAAGATGAACGAAAGTCTTACATGATTGGAACAACATGAGGGTGAGTAATTACTGACAGAATTTTCATTTTTGGGTGAACTAACCCTTTAAGAGTCAAAAGTTTCCGAGGTGTTCAATTCCTTAAAATCCATCCAAGGCTAAATGGCACATCATCACATGAGTTCATCAGTCAGTTTCTCACTTCTCAACACACACACACACTATCACTCAGTGCCGGAATCAATCAAGGTCAGTTACAGTATGGCCATCACCTATCCGCCTAATGGGGTCCTAATGGAGAATAGCTCATGAAACATGAGCCTTTTCCACAAAGGAAGTAGATGCATACTTCAAAACATTTTAACCTTGGCAAACTGTGCAATCAATAATGTATATCCCACTGCTCTCATTCATCTATCAACCCATCTATTCTGCAATGATATCCAAGCATCACCGCATAATTAAAACAGACAGATTAAACGGAAACAAACAACCGGTGAGTTACTATGTTATTGTGCAGTAGTTAACAACACCTCCTTTTCATAGTAAGTTTATTAAGAGCTGCAGAATTTTTATATAATCACACATACATTTTCCATTCAACAACAGTCTGTCAAGCTCCAATAAGGACAAAAGTGGTCCAAACTTTTAGGCTATATTCCAAGTCTTCTATATGGAATAGCTTTGTATTTACAGTAACATCGTCAAGCTGCAAATAATCAAACAAAGGACCAATGACGTTTCACTTGTGAAAAAGAGGTGTGCTTAATTGTATTGAATGTGTACATTAGTACTTCAAATCATAAAATATATTTTTTAAATGACCTTGAAGGTAATCAAATATTAAAGAGGTCATGAACTGCATTTTTTATGTTTCCTGAGGTGCACTTATAATGTTATTTTGACAGGAATAAAAGGCCATTCCCTAATCTAACTTTAGTTCTCTGATTTGAATGCTCTGTTGGAAAGGGCGTGTCTGCTGTGTCTGACTTCAGTGTAAACACCCATTGATTGGCTAACATATTTGCAGATGATTGGCTAACATATTTGCATGTTAAATAATATTACAGGTGGAACTCTCTCAAAATCCTTTACTACATTTTTGCTATTACAGCTGTCAAGATTAACTAATCATGAAAAGTGTTCATTATGTAAGGGATAATGTAGAGCGAGGCGGTTGTTATAGCGAATACAACCCCGACAGGCTGATCAGGACCCCGGCGCGAAGCGGGGGTTTTTTCATGTCAACTCTCTTTTACATTTAAAAAGGAGTTTATTGATTTAAAAACGATTGTATTGCTTCCTCTAAAGAAAATAGTCCGTTCCGTCTCTACGGTGAGAATCCTGCGTCCATAGCAATGCTCTGTTTTTCATGGCAACGGTGTGTTATACTTAGCATTCTACATTAGAATTCAACCAAGCCATGTAATAAAGCATTATATTTACATTTACTTATTCCGTCGCATGAAAGGTTGCAGCGATGAGCATTGTAGCTGATGACAGAAATGTGTCTGTTGAGTGCATGAATGCAGTGATTTTGTCATTGCAACTGAATTTCTGCACTCTCATGAACAGTGCTAACACTATGTAAATAAGAGATTCATTGTCCAGTGTAGACAGTGTCATTAACTATAACAGGAGTTTTGGCTAGAGTCCAGATTTCAGTCACTGATAAACTCACGCTGTGTGATTGGCAGCTCCAGTGAAAATAAAAGGAGGGTTTTTTGATTACTTTCTATATATAATTTAGTCACAATTTAAATAACAGATTATTTTCATGCTGTTGTGGTTGTTAACCAGTTCTTCATTGTTATCTGTTATCGTAATTCATCTGTTGTCGTAATACTGTTGTGAAGTCATGCTCTCAGGGTTCCGTATTCTGTGGCTGCTGAAGTTTCAGTAAGTAAAAGTAGTATTCTGCCAAAGCAGTGTTTGTGTGTCTTTTCTTGAACATAACACATTCATTACATATCAGAAATCACTGATCACAGATTAGGCATTGGAGTTGCACGGTTACACGGGTTGAAATCTTACAGAAAAAGTCTGTTTGCAAAGCCTGCGCTGAAATTGTGACTGTTTTACTAAAGAATCCACTGTGAAATATACCTGTTACGAACTGCTCCGAGACACGAAGGTTGAGATCCAAATGCAGCTTTAATTAAGGGGCAATCCAGACACGTAATCCAATATACAGGCAATAGGTCAAAACACAGGTAGGCCATCCAAACAAACAAACAAACAAACAAACAAACAAAACAGGCAGGGGTCAGAGGGAAAAGAGTAATCCACGGAACAGGCAAAAAAAAATCCAAAAACCAAGAGACATGAAACCAGGGAAAACGCTCGGAAATGCAGTGCAACAACATACAAAACTTCGCAGTGAGTGCATGAGTGAACATGGTATAAATAAGCTGAGACTAACAGGGTAATGAGACACAGGTGAATGCAATCAGTGATGATGAGTCCGGGCAGTGAGTTATGGGAAATATAGTTTGTGAGGAAGTGATAATAGTCTGGTGTGGAGTGCCCTCTGGTGGCTCTCAAGGGCCGCTGGTGGCTGGTGACCGTTACAATACCGAACAAACAAATGATGCTCTACAGAGACATTCACATAATAGGAAATAAATAACCACTTTAGCATTAGAATCCTTTTGACGGTAATGTTATTTTTAGTCTAGTGATCCTGTATCTCTTTTCTCTCCTTCTCATCTCACTAGCGCACCAGTGGGTGGGGCCAAAGACACGACGATGTAGAAGTAGGTGTTGATCTGATTCCGCTGATCAGGATTTTGTCCCATTATGACGTAATAGTGAGACGAAAGACAGGCGCACGTTTACGTCATAATGTGAAAAAATCCGAATCAGCAGTGAATGTCTCAGTAGAAACGAGTCATTTTCGGAGCTTGGTTTCAATACAAGCTGTTTTTGTACTAACAAGGAAGTTTTGAGTTCTGAAACTTACAGGATGTTTTTATAGTAGCTACAATGACCTCTTACATGTCAAAAGATCAAGGAACATTTTAGATCTCAATTCATGACCCCTTTTATGAATCTGTCCTGTCTGTGCAACATGTTGTTAACACATTACACATAAATATATGATTTTTTTCATGTCAACTCTCTGAGTGTTTGGCATGGTAATGGATACGACGATGTTAATATGTTTGGTCTTGGTAGAACAGATCTGCTGCAGAGCAAGAACTGTATTTGCATTTGAAATGCATTTCAAAATGAGCATTTTTGTCCTTATTGAAGTTGACAGATGTTGTTGTATAGGAAAGAACTGAGTGAAGATTCTTCAAAAATACTCCTTCACTGTTTCACTGAAACAATAACAGCATGTGGGTTTGGAACGGCCTGAGGGTGAGTAAATAGTGACAGAATATTTGTTTAAAAATTGCTTTTAATTTCTGGGTGAACTATTCCTTTAAGATCACACCATGTATGTGATGGTCAGATGATGATGGTACAAGAAAGTGAGGGAGGAAGTTCAATGAGTAGGTTACAATTACAGATCAGATTCTCTCTCTCTCTCTCTCTCTCTCTCCCTGTCCCTGTCCCTGTCTCTCTCTGTGTGTCTCCTTCTTTTTCTTAACTCCAGAGAATGCTGAGCTGCAGAGATAACGGGAGCTGCAGGAGTAGAAAATCAGCTTCAAAGAGCTCAGCCTCTTTTCATCTCCCACAAACACTTCAGATGAGCAGTTGAGAGACGAAGGAATGAAATGTAACCTTGATCAAAATGATGCATTTTCAACCGGTGCCATTTTGTTTGCGTGTGCAGCTTGCGCGTGCACTGCAAAATGATATTCGATTTAAGCATTCAGTTACACTTTAATTTATTTGATGAAAAATGACAGTTCTGATGTTTATTACAATTAGATTGATATTTTGGCATCTTACAGTCAAAAGTGTCATGCCTCCTCAGATTTTTTGTTTCAGATGTTTTGTCTCATGTGCTTTAAAAGAACATTCTGTTCAAGTACAAGTTAAGCAAGTTTTTTAAACTGGCCCGCTTACAATGGAAATAAATGGTGAATAAAATATTTTAAAAATACTTTTTAAAATATTTACAGATACTGTCCTCATGGAATTAACATTTACCCATAATTTACCTTGTGTCTTGTGGTGAGCAGGTCATCTGTGATAATGCTAATAATAATAATAATAATAAAACAAATTAATCAAAATCTGAAAATGTACTTCCCCTCTGGAATGGTGTTTCCCCTCTTTCTCTGGTGACGTCAGTTTGATGGCTTGGGCGGATTGTTACAAACATGCATTGAGATGCTATTCTTTGTAATACATTTTTTGTTTCACTCGGAAATATGTCACAATAATTAAATTAAGTTGGAAAATACTTTTTGAATCTTTTCTATGTAACAAAATATTACTATATTAATATAATTAGTTATATTAAAATCGCCATTCCAAACTAAAAAGAAAAAGAAAAAAAAAAGTGATTTAAACAGCTTTATAGCTCAAATAAAACAAGTTTTAACAAAAGAATTGTGTTTACAAAATTATTTTCACTTTCAATTATAATACATTTCAACTTTTAAATCCTCCAAAAATTGGCCCTATCTACTTCTATTGTAAGTGCCTCACAATAACCTCTTTTTTAATTAAAAAAAGAGTGGAATTATTATACTTTTTTTTGGTAATCAACATTACAGTATATGCCATAAATGCTCTTGATTGCATTGTAAACCCAAATAAGTTGGCAAATCTCATAAAAATGAGGTACATTTCAGTTACCAAAATATTCCATTAAAATTTGAAATATTATTGGTTATAGTAAATGACAACCATACAATGCTGGACAAACTCAAATGGATCCTCTCCATTTTCAAGATGATCTATGGGCTAAATGCTATTGCTAAAGATATCAAGAGAAGCATCTTTGAGCAACAGCTGTAACACAATCAAACACAATGTCCCTCTAGCTTAAAATAAAGGGGACAAAACTTCTAAGTGATGCAAAAGACCATTGTTCAACAGATCAGCATCAGATGTCCACTCCTGACAGGAATAGATACATCAGCTGTGAAGTAATCAGAGTTGACATTTAATCAAGGTCTTAAAAGCCTACTCTTCTCTATCTGAAACAGGCGTAATTGATTCACCGTTGTAGATAGACTAAGTTAGATGTTGTGAGAATGCTTAGCCTGTGACTGACAACTGGACCTGAGAAGCTGAATGACCCTTTGAACCCTTTTACATTTAAATGCAGTACTGCGAACCCTTTCTTTCATATTTTGTTTGCAATTCTTTATAGCAGGTCTTCACAGACTTGAAAGATGCTACAATCTGGGGGTTCTTGAAAGAGAATCTCTTATATCTGCCATGTGCTCTGCTCGATAAATCCTCAACAGCCATGTAGGCCCTACAAATCCAATCACAGTGTTGAATAAAAGAGATTGGTTCTGACTCCCGTTGTTAGTCCTCAGAAAGCAATTGCTTTATCAATAATCATTTGAGCAGGGAAGCCAACAAAGTAAGACACAGGAGTGGACATATATCCACAGCTGAAGGATGAAAAAAAGAGAAGCCATCTGTATTATTGTTTCAGTGCAGTGAGCTTTCATTCTTCAAATCCAATGTCCAGTCTGTCTTCAGTGGAGCAGAGAATTACACAATGCAGAGCACCAGGCACCCACTTCACATTATTTTGGCTATAGGCCTAACTGCCACAGTGACAGAAACAGAGTCAGGTGCTGCTTGATCTTCTTATGAGTTTCACTATTTTAGTAACCAAAAATAATCTATATTAAAGGGTTAGTTCACCCAAAAATGAAAATTCTGTCAGTAATTACTCACGCAAAACCCCCCAAAAATAACGACTTTATTCAACTATTCATTTTCTTCTGTGTGGGCCTGAGTGAATTCACGTAGTGTAACAGCGCAGCGCTTCGGGGTTGTACGTACCACGTAGGCTCACTATTGGCCGACGCTGGTCATGTGTGTGATGCGTGAGCCTACGTGGTGAAAAATAAAGTCGTTATTTTTGGGGGGGTTTGCGCACAAAAAGTATTCTCATCGCTTGATACACTTATGGTTGAGCCACTGTAGTCACTTTAATGATGTCTTTACTAACTTTTCTGGGCCGGCAAGTTTTGATCCCATAGAAGCCTATGGAGGAGTGAGACAGCTCTCAGATTTCAGCAAAAATATCTTAATTGTGTGTTCCGAAGATGAACGAAAGTCTTAAGGGGTTGGAACAACATGAGGGTGAGTACTGACAGAATTTTCATTTTTGGGTGAACTAACCCTTTAAGTTATTGTTCCATTAAAAGTCAGTACTTTTGTTTTCCATTGTTGAAAGAAAGAAATACTTTCATTCAGAAAGGATGAATTAAATTGATCATCAGTGACAGCAAATACATTTATATTCTTGCAAAAGATTTCTGTTTCATATAAATGTGGTTCTTTTGAACTTTCTATTCATCAAAGAATTATGAAAAAAAAAAAAAAAAAATTTGTGGTTTCCACAAAAATATTAAGCAGCACAACTGTTTTCAACATTAATAATATTAAGAAATGTTTCTTGAACATTAAATCAGTATATTAGGTTACACTTTATTTTTAGGTGTTATCGTTACAGTGTAATTATATATTTAAGTACTGAGTAATATTAAGCAACTACGTGTACTTACTATAGGGTTAGGGTTAGGCATAGGGTTTGGTTGAGGGTTAGTTGCATGTAATTATGCATATTTTACTGTTATTACTATGGTAAGTACAAGTAACATATGTAGCAAGGAAATACCGTTCCTTTACCATATATTATGATAATTTCTGACACTGAAGACTGAAAAATATAAAACATTTATTATAAAATATAAAACATTTAATTGTAATATTTCATATTATTACATATTTTACTGTATTTTTGAAATAATAGATAAGCATAATAGATCCTTCTTTCAAAGATGAATTAAATTGATCACTATTGACAGCAACAACATTTATGATCTTACAAAAGATTTCTGTTTCAAATAAATGTGGTTTTGAACTTACTGTTCATCAAATTGGAATTCTGTATGCAAATATTGCAAGGACTTTGCAGTTGGTTGCATTAGAATACTGCACATTCCGTAGCGTAAGTCAAATGGAAATTTTTTACTTTTAATTTTAAATGTAGGCCTATTAAAAATATAAAGATTACAACAACAATAAGAAAATCTACAAATCAAAGCCTGATGAAGTCTATGGGCCCTATTTTAACGATCTGAAACGCAAGTGTCAAGCGCAAAGCGCAAGTAACTTTGTGGGCGGGTCTTGGGCGCTGTTGCTATTTTCCCGGCGGGATAAATGACTCTTGCGCCAGGCGCAAATCTAAAATGGGTTGGTCTGAAGTAGCTTCATTATTCATAGGTGTGGTTTGGGCGTAACGTGAAATAAACCAATCAGAGCGTCATCTCACATTCCCTTTAAGAGCAGACGTGCTTTTTCCATAGCGGATTGCTATTGTAACGGCGGATTTGCCAGGCGCGCGCCAGGAGCGGTTCACAGCCAAGGAGAGCAACGCTCTCGTCACAGCCATAAAAGAGAGAAGTTACATTGAAATGGAGAAACCCACCCAAATTAACTTCGGTTAAACAGGTGTATGATAATTTGGGTAAACGTGTAAGCTAGATGTATACTTTTATAATAAATTGTCTATCTATCTATCTATCTATCTATCTATCGTAATAATGTATGATTTGCAAAAATGAAAACTGCTGCTTCTGTGTAGATGAGAGAATCAAAGTGTATGCGCGTTGTGCACACGCTACATTGATTATGGCCAAGCATGCGCCCTTAAAATAGCATATGAATAACATGTGCAACGCGCCACTGACTTTAAACAATTTTTTCCTGGTTAGTGGCGCAATTGTTTTCTAAACCATCAAAATAGCATGAAGGAACGTTTGCGCCGGAACACGCCTCCTTTTTTGCGCTGAACCGCCCAGGGAGCGCAAGTTCATTCCCTAGTTTAGCGACGTGCTTCTGTGGAGGGAAAAGCACGCTTTGCGCGGGTGCAAAATAGGAATGATACATGCGTCGGTGTACAAAGTCAATTGCGCTGGGTGCAAGATAGGGCCCTATATGTTAAATGTCGTTATTTTAGTTTTTTTGTGCACAAAAAATATTCTCATCGCTTCATAACATTAAGGTTGAACCACTGTAATCACATGGAATATTTTAACGATGGCTTTCTTGACCTTGAAAATGGCGTTGCAGTCTATGGAGGGATCAGAAAGCTCTCGGATTTCATCGAAAATATCTTCATTTATGTTCCGAAGATGAACAAAGGCCTTATGGGTTTGGAACGACATGTGGGTAAGTAATTAATGACAGATATTTAATTTTTGTACTATCCCTTTCAGCAATCATGTCAGAGGTTTAGAACAAACCCCAAACCTGAATATTGGAGGAACAGCCTATCAATATATCTGCCTCGCAAGCATTGTAAGAAAACAAGCACTCTTCGATTTGATTCCCATTGGTCCGTTCTGCAGGCCTTGTTATGGTGAGCACTAAGTGGAGGGAGATGAAAACAGAGGGGGCTGGTTGGATTCAAATGCACTGGCTGATGCAAACAGTACCAGAAGGAATGAAGTGAACAAGAAAAAAGAGAGGGGGGAAGAGAGAGAGAGAGAGCGTGCACCTTCTTTTGCATTAATTTAGAAACATGTGCAGTGCAGTGATAAGGAACATCATTCCTCTAGCTCATTAATCTAGTGTAAACGCCAACCTGCCATTTCATGTTGTAACCCCCCACCCACTCTTTACCACCATTCTCTGCTCCACCCCACAACAGGCAAATGCAGCACCTGACTTCCTCCATTAGATCAAGAGACATTCATGTTCTCCTGCCTCATTACAAAACTTCTTTTCTAGCAACTTGAAACTGAAGGCATCCAGGCGAGAGCAGGATTGTGAGAGCCAATGAGAAGGAAGCTGTATTCTACAGTTAAATCTGTCCCATAATGATATACCACACTGTCGAGAGGACAGAACTGTATTTCCTCAATAAATATGCCAGACTAGTGTGATTACGGCAGAAAAAGATTAGGTAGGCTACAGACTCTCACATATGTCTTTCTGAAAACGTCAGTGGACACTTTCATTAAAACCCAGCTGTACGCAACCAGCAAGGAGGCAAACAAAAAACAAGGTGCAGTCGCACTTGCACCGAGATGGGATTTGAGAAATCATATACATATTTTTATGAGAATAGATTATAGCTTTATAGAATGCAGATTATATGATGATGAAAAAAAAAAAATACAGATACAGGAACACCCAACAAAACAAATCAATTGTTTGAAAGGGAAAAAATATAAAGTCTGGTTTACATAATGACATTAAGATAGATGTGCAGAAATGGTTTGAATTTTGCAGTAACAATTTCACTGCACTGCTTTATATCTACAAAAATCAATATGGCATTTTAACAAGACAAACCTTTACTGATATAGGTTGTTTTACTAAATGGCATTAACCACTACATACTGGAGTTGACCCTAAGAATGATAGAAAGTCTAGTTAATATTACTTAATCTTCCAATATGAAAATCTATTTTGGCCATAAGACAATGTTGCCCTCAAAAACCTAAAGCAATTGTTTTATTACAGACTTAATATGTGTCAAAAGCCATTTTAACACTTTTTCAACTGAGGAAATTCTCAAAAAAGGGCCATGACTGCAAAAATGTATTTTACTTGGGATATTTCTGAGTGAAACAACTAGGAGAAATATAGAGCGGTTCTTGATTCAGGAATGCAATGGAAAAGTGAAAAGAGGGTGGGTGATACTGATACATACTACAGCTAAAATAATCCCTAGCTATTTCACAATTGGTTAAAACTATCCGGTTGCAAAATTACAAAGATTTTTTTTATTTTTGGTCACACTTTAGATTAGGGATCAATTCTCACTATTAACTAACAATTATGACATTTTACCTCAATAAACTCATAATTACTGCTTGTTAGTTATTAGTAAGATAGTTGTTAAGTTTAGGTATTGGGTAGGATTAAGGATGTAGAATATGGTCATGCAGAATAAGGCATTAGTATGTGCTTTATAAATACTAATAAATATCCAGTATCCTAGTAATATGCATGCTAATAAGCAACTAGATAATAGTGAGAACTGGATCCTAAACTAAAGTGTTACCTTTTTTTCTTCTTCTTGGAATAACATATACTAATTCTTATTGTTCAAAATATAGCCAGGAATATGCATTCAGCATGAAAACCAGACAACAATCAATCAGTAAATAAATACATACACATACATAATAGTAATTTCATGTTGAATATGACTACACTTGTGCACATAATCCAACAATTAAAAATAATCATAGGCAGAATACTAGAAATTAATATATTTGAACTACCTTAACTTGTAAATATTGATATATGATATATCATTTTTTAAATGTGCCACTTTTTATGATGACATGTTAGCCTCTCATGTATAACAAATAATACATGACAGCTGTATTTTTTATTGTACTTATAATTATTTCGCATTATTTATAGTAAAGGCACATTTTCTTGATGTGCTATGAAAAACCGCCAGTAAAATGCCACTGAATTATGGTCATTAAAATCGTGTTAATCATTTTAGCACCAAACCTCCCCATTTTCCCTCTCATCGTTTTTCTCCAGAGGGAGGAATGTAATTCAATTAAGGATTTATTAACATCTCTGCTCTTTGTCCTGTGTTAATGAGAGGCTAATGAGGGCACTTTGGACTCTGCGAAGCCTAAATAGGCCAATCATAAATACTGCATTAATATGCTGTTGGACTCCCGTTAAAGGCTTCTCTAAATGGGGATGAATTCAGGCATTGTGAGGGAAAGCTGGGGCTAAATGGGTTCTTATTTCCACCGGGCCTGAGCGATGCATCTCCGAATTCATTCCCACTACAGAGACGGGCAGCCGAGACAGTTATGCCTTTGTGTTTGCGACCGCACTGATGTTGTTTCATATAATCAGATTGAGAGTCTTCTGAGCGAGATGGAAGAGGGGACAATGAATCTTTTCTCGATGTTCGGCCGGCTTACTTTTTGACATATGCAACAGCGTCACCCCTCAGAGCTCTCACTTCCTTGGTGGATTCCCGACAGCTTATAAAAATCATCTTTTACATGGCACTAATATCTTTATGAATAATGGAGTATGAGGAAATGAGACACAAGTGGAAAGATGTGTTCGAAAACGGAGAGCAAAATTAGATAATAAATCCCAACCATCCTTTAATGTAGCCTATGCAATAAAAGTTAGCACGGTTAAAAATGAAAAATGACAATTGCATCCAGTCTTAAGGCCCGTTCACACCAAGAATGATAACTATAAAGATAACTATATTCACGTTCAGGCAGATTATATCTTTCAGTTTATTCCAAGAATGCTGCTGTTTTGTGGTCTGCCGCATTAAATGCTCGAGCTCTTAAAGCAGACTGGATTTTGATGAGCTGTACATTTTTTAATCATTCATCAGCTGAAAAAAATAGTTCATAAAGTGATTCCAATGATATAATTGTCATTATCGTTATAGTTGTGGTGTAGACTCTACTATTCTTTTATACAGTATTATTAGAACTACATCTTTATCATTAGTTATCATCATGGGTGTTAACGGGCCTTTAGCCATGAGTTTTGAGCATCTACCTGTTAAAAAGCAGCCAGCCTTGTTGCATAGCGATAAGTATATTAACTTCATGGTATTGAGCAATTAAATTACGGTAACACGAAGCTAAACGAATGAATAGCGAACCTGAAACTTCTCTGCAACCTATGAGCATTCCTGTCAGTATTGTTCATTAAATGCTGTGCAATGGGGTTGAAAGGAAGCTGCAATCAAAGTAACAACATTATGTGGTGTACAATGATGCCGAACACAGTGAAGTGGTTGAGAAGAGCCCTAGAGAAGAATTATTTAATCATAAAAATAAGGATTGATGGAGTCAAGGGTAGCTGTGCTACACAAATGAGAAAAGCATATGCGCAGAGAGGTTTTCAGATGTGAGCTACGTGATGTCACAAGAAGACCTTTTCTGATGCCTTAATGGAAATTTATGGCATAAGTGATGAGGAGCAGTAGGCCTTAGGTGTGAGTCAAGCTTCCTCTTGAGGTTTCATGCATCTTTGCTGGATGCCAAGTGGGAGGAACAAAAATGGTCACCATTTCTACCAACACGTATGCTAGTATGGCACGCTGAGATAAAAACCAGGAAGAAGTAGAGAAGAAAATAGGGGGTTTCTGAGGGCCAAAGCTTCATGGTGATAAGATGGAAACCATTACATGAAAAATGCAGCCCACATCCTCTGGGTGACTAAGAATCCTCTTATTTGTTGAAACATCAGTGCCAAATACCAGATAATTCATTTACATTTACCATCCAAAGCGTCTGGTAAAAAGGTTGTTGTCTTCTAATAAAGGTTGCTTTTGACGAGGGATATCAAAGCTAATTTACAATTGTAATTTTCTTGGCTCTATCTAGCCCTAACCTCTCGGGTAATTTTCTTTTCACTTGCTTTGACCTTTTTGTTGTGTTGCTAATGAGTAAGCCTACATAATACACAGAGAAATCGGAAGGGAACGAGCTTGTGTTGAGACAACTGAACTTTTATGAATGTGGATTGACATCCAGTTTTATAATCTGCTGATTTTAAGTGAATTGTGTCAAATTTTGAGTAACACTAGTGTCACCAAACAGAATTGCACAAATAATGACTGTTTTTAAACTGTTTTTTCTCTTGAACACTCCCTTTTGAATAGACATTGGAAACATACATTATTTATTTGCCAATACATTACAGGGGGGAAATTACAGAATTCGGTGCTAACTAGAGAAAACTGGGGGCTGGGGTTTTCCCTTATGCCAAACAAGTAGGAAAACCTCAACACCCATATGGATACACTTGACCAGACTCAAATAATGCCTTGCTTTAGAAGTAAATTTGGAAACTTTTAGATATAATGGTGTCCACTTGTATCTAGTATGATTCAGCGAGAGTGAGTTTTTGTAACAATACAAAGTGGGTTGAAAATCGGCGAAGTTACACTTTAAAATATGAGTAAAATATAAACCTAAAATATAAGAAGGAATAACTTTAGAGATGTGCAACATTTACAGATTTTTAATTTATATTTTATTCTGTTTATTTATAATGTGCGAATGTTACATAGCATACTAATGAGATCAGGCTGTGCTATGTGTTAAAGGAATTTCCTAATGGAAATTCCTAAGTGGTTGTAAGAGTTTGTGAGTAAAATAAGTTCTGCTGTAAACTTTACTTTAAGAGATTTTCCCAACATAAACTACTCACATTCATACCTCAAACCACACTGTGGATTGCTTTAAAATGGCTAAAAAGTCACTACATAAGGACTATAACTGGTTTGTTAGCATGTAAAATAAAATTATTGTGGCGTTTGCAGTCCTATACACTTGAGAATCCACAAAAACTACAAACTGAATGGCTAAATGATCAAAATACCAAATCACCTGTAGTGTGTGAAAGCACATGCCAAAAAAAAACAAAAAACAAAAAACAGAGGAAAATACTAGCCAAAATGGGTCAAAAAAAATTGTGTGGTGTGAGATTCATATGTTGTTCAGAGCTATAGATATTTTAAGCATACAGGTCAGATGGGTAAACCTGGGAGAACATACTGTTTCTAGCAGATAAGAGTGAGATTAGAAACAAAAGTTATCTGAAATGTCATCCTAGATTAAAATTTCACCATTCCTAGACATGTTAGACATAAAGGCTTTCCGAAGTGTGTGTTGGTGAGTATGGGGTTCCCAAGAGAATTAAATGCCTTTTTCATCTTACTTTTGTTGCATCAGAATGAAAAGTAAACTCTAGACTGACCCAAGGCTTCTGCTTCCTCCACAACCATCATTTCTGAAATATAGGACAGTAGTAAAAAGTTTAGTAAAGTTGAACACAAAGTTATAGCTCAAGTTCAGTTTTCAGTCATGTTTGTAATGGCAGAATCTTTTTGTTCCCTGTGTGCACAGAAAATAAATAAATTATGTGGCCAGTTAATTACACATTATACATTAAGAAAAAGGAAATGACACATGATTGTCTCTAATTTTCACAGAATGTACTTCATTAGTTGCATTCAAAGAGATTCAGTTCACATGACATATACCACAAACCGCACATACTGAAACTCAATATTAAATGACATTACTTCCATAATAATTATGTATTTCTGATTGTAACATAAGCCAAAGTTGACCCATGATAATCTTTGATTTGACCCACAATGTCATATTATCATAAGAAAATGTGGGGATTTTTTGAAATTTAAAAAATGTATCTTTGTTTTAAGATTTTTAATTTTTGCATTGAAATTTAGTGAATATAATTGAATGTCATATTGCGAAATATTATTACAGTTTTAAAGAACTGTTTTCTATTTGAATATATTTTAAGATTTATTCCTATGATGACAAAGCTGAATTGTCAGCATCATTACTCCAGTCTTTAGTGTCACATGATCCTTCAGAAATCATTCTAATATGCTGATTTGCTGCTCAATAAACATTTCTTAATATTATCAATGATGAAAGTTTTTGCTGCTTAATGTATGTGTGGAAACAGTGATATACTATAATTCAAAAGTCTTTTAAAAAGAAATGAATACCAAATAATGACCACATTTAGACATGAACTTCATAATATTTGCTATGTTGTTTAACTGTTTAAAAATACAATAAATTAAAAAAATTACAAATATTTAAAATACATATAAAAATACACATTTTAAAAAACTTCATTCAGAACAAGAACCATACATGAAGATTGTTAATACGATCTATTTGGATTTAATGTTGTTTTTAAGACCCCGGGTTTGCAGACAGCACCATATCTTCTCTCTCCATCATTGATTATTCCCTCCTGAAGCAAATGTCACATGGAAAGGAATTTATTCCACTGCAAAATTTCTCAGGCTGGCCAACCATACTAAAGGGAAATAGAGCATCCAGAACATCAGGTTGTTTGGTTAGAGAGAGAGAGAGAGAGAGAGAGAGAGAGAGAGAGAGAGAGAGAGAGAGAGAGAGAGAGAGGAAGAGAGAAAGTGCGATGGTTAAATATGGACTGTTCTGGGCTCTCTGCTGTGAAAGTGACAGGTAGAATGAGACGTGTCCTCACCATCTCAGGCATTTTAACAATGATAAATACCCACCACAATGGAGCAATCTGACACTTCAATAAATGGCAAAGAGCTTTACCAGCAGCTGTGAAATCGTGAACCCAGCTGAAAGCCAGGGACGCTATATGGGCAATTTGTGCCAGACTACTGACAGCTATGCTACGCAAATCACTGACACCGCTAGTTTTATTTCATTTATTTGATCCCAGCAAACAATACTGCCCCTTTCAACTGTCCATCTCTATCCTCAGCATGAACTAGAAATGAAAGGATGAAGCTTTATATGGAACAGTTTTGTGGAACAGAAGAGCAAAATGATGTCAGATTTGCCAGGAAAAAAAACCTGACTGATTATTCCAGTGCGTGATCTTGTATAAATCTGTCAACAAACTTTCAACAGTAAACAGTCAACAAACCCATAACTGAACTCAGACTACCATGAAATAAGCATGTGGAGAGCAAAACTCTCTGGGAGTTCAAAAGCACCTTATAATGGACTTTTAGTTAGAAAAAAAAAGTCAATCCAATAATATGCTGGCAGGGTCAAAGAGATTACATAATGATAAAAAATAGACATCTATTATCCACACATCATTTGGTAAAGTAAAAGTACATTTTCTAGAATAATTTAATAAACTTAATGCTTCAAGCTTCATTAGGACCTTAACAGCTTTTTGTTCATCTTACATTTTAGCCACAAAAAAATTAACTGTCACAGTTATGAAAAGTTTCACTGTCTTAGTTACTTAGTCCTATAGTTTTCATTGTCTATGTTTTACCTGCACTCTAAAAACTCCTGGGTCAAAAATAACCCATAATGGGTTATTTTTGACCCAACTCCTGGGTTAAAAAGGGACCAACTAATTTATGGGTTATTTCAACTCAGAAAATTGGGTTATGCTTTTTGACCCAAATTATGGGTTAAATACCTGACCCAAATGTTGGGTTTAAAAAACCCAACATCTGGGTAGAAATAACCCAAAAATTAGTTGGTCCCTTTTTGGTCCGCTTCTTGTACAAAAATCGCGTCCGCTTGTGCGATAACGTTACCTCGAGTTGTCCTAGACCTAGATGTTGTCGTGATAGCCGTGGCTACATGCCAACCACAGAATTACCACGGCTAACGCTAGTCTCACCGTAGCAACGTATTTTTTTTTTTTTTAGCAAATGGTGCTAAACTAGCAACAGGGACATGGACACAGAAAAGTTAACATTACATCAACACTGAAAATACTCTCTTACCTTGAATATAGATGAAGTTGCACCGATGAAGCACAGGCCAAAACGGATCGAGCGCGAAGCGACGGTTATTTCAAACGACTGTTGTGAGAAAATTCCAGAACAACTGCGAGAGAGAGAGAGAGAAAGCCAACCCTATATAACCCAGAACATGGGTTACTCTTTGAAAAATAACCCAGAAACCCAAACAACCCATGAATTGGGTCAAAATATTAGCCCTATAACCCAGAAAATGGTTACTCTCTGAAAAAATAACCCATAATTTTAACCCAACACAAATAACCCAGAAAATGGGTTGAAGAAATAACCCAGGAGTTTTTAGAGTGTGAGTTCTAGGCTGTGTCCGAAATCGCCCCCTACACCCTTAAATAGGGCACTATTTGAGGGGACAGCCATTTGTAGTGGTGTCCAAAATCATAGTGGACAAAATCGAGTGCACTCATTCACTCCCACAATGCACCACAATAACGAGTGTACAACCTATGTACGCTCAACGGCTAGAGAATACCCATAATGCACTGTGAAAGTCGCGCGCCAAATGAATTACCAAGTCTGACCAGAAGGTGGCGCCTGCAGCTGAATCGTCCATCCATCCATTTTCCAAACCGCTGGTCCAATGTGGCTACACTGTAATATTATACAGGTATAAATTCATTGTTAATTGATTATTAAATTGTTGAATTAATGTTCTTACATAGTTTCCATGACAGAGTTAATAAGAGATAAATCTTTTCATCTCACTAGAGCTGCCAGTTTGCTAAGTTGGTGCACTCAATGTCCGAATTTGCTCTCTTTCATTCACTCCCTCAAGTAAACTATATTAGTGGACTAATGTAGGGAATAGTGAATGAGGGTATAAGGGGCGATTTCTGACACAGCCCTAGTCTTTCATTCGTTGTCGTGGTTTCTAATTAGTTCACACTGTTCCCTGTATTGTTATCTTCTTCGTGTTTTAAGCCTTCATTCTTCCTTAGTTCGTTGACTTGACTCCTTAGTTAACAAAACCAATACAAATCCTCCTACCAAACTTAGAGTGAACAGTAACATTATCACTGACCCTATCTCAATTGCCAATGCCCTCAATCAACACTTTTCTTCTATTTGTTGTTCTCAATCAGCTGAGCTCTCCTATTCAAGCATAACTAATACTGTGAACAATATCTCTTTCTCCTTTTCAACAATCCCTCAGATGTTCAACAGGCAATCTCAGAAATAAAACATTCTAATGGCGCTGGTCCTGATGGTCTGGACATGAAGTTTATTAAACTGTCTTCTCATGTCCTAGCATTTCCACTTTGTGATTTATTTAATTTATCACTTTCCACCTGTGTAACTCCATTAATGTGGAAATTTGCGAAAGTAATACCACTACACAAAGGTGGTGACTCACTTGATGTCAATAATTATAGGCCAATTTCCATAATCAGTAATGTAGCTAAGATATTTGAAAAGCTTATGGCAACTGTCTAAATATATTAATGACTTTTCCCTCTTGACTCCAAATCAATCTGGATTTAGACCTTATCACTCTACAACAACAGCCCTTACAATATTTACCAATGATATTTTTTCTGCACAAGATAATAACAAGTCTACTGGTGCAATTTTTATAGACCTCTCTAAGGCGTTTGACATGATCAATCATTATATTCTTCTTGACAAATTATATGCTATTGGTCTTTCTAAATCAGATGTTCTCTGGTTTAATTCATATTTTCATTATAGAAGTCAAAGTGTGTCTTTTAATTCTGCTCTCTCCCAGCCTAGAATAATGGAAACGGGTGTCCCCCAGGGTTCTTCCCTAGGGCCCCTTTTATTTTCCATTTTTATAAATGATCTTCCTCAAATATGCTCAGACTGTCAGATTCATCTATGCAGACGACACAGTTATGTATACATCTAATCACAATATATCTAAGATTCAAACCTCACTTCAATTTGATTTCAATCTTATTCAAACATGGTTCTCTTCTAATTTACTTTTATTGAATAAAAATAAGTCTTATAGTATGCTTTTTGCAACCAGATCTGCACTCCATGGGACAAATAATTTTCTTGAGGTTACATTTCTGGATGATACATCTCTAAAGTAATGTTGAGGAGTTTAAATATCTTGGCCTTTGGCTTGACTCGCGACTTACCTTCAGACCTCATATCGATTCTATTGTAAAAAACATAAACCGTAGCTTAAGAATGTTATACCACTCAATTAATTGTTTTACAAAACAGATTAGATTGAAAATTATTATTCAACTATTATTACCTATAATTGATTATGCTGATGTTGTTTATCAGAACACTACCGTAACCAATCTTAAACCTTTGAATGTGATTTATAGTATTATCTGCAGATTTGTTTTGAGGTGTCCATTTAGAACTCATCACTGTCAAATGTATCAGTCACTGAATCTTCTTTCACTAAATTCTAGACGACAGAATCATTGGTTGCAGTTTGTTCACAAATGTATTTTTTCAAACTATCCATCCTATCTGAAACAATACTTGATTCCATATCAAACCTCTTACAGCCTAAGAGACACTGTCCATTTGTTTTTTTGTTTTTTTGTTTTGTTTTTTTGTACCAAATATATCCAAAGAAAGTGGGAGGAGAGCCTTTAAATGTAAAGCCCCTTCTGATTGGAATGGTTTACCTTGGTCTTTTAGATCGATCTCCTTAATTCACCAGTTTAAAATGTCTTAAAATTATTTGCATACAAGCTGCAACTGTTTTCCTCATGCTTGATATAATTGTCTATATGAATGGCCTTAACTGTTTATTGACTAATATCTAATGGTTGGATTTGGGAAGATATGGGTGATTTTGGTGTGATGGAGAGCATTTGTCTTTGTTTTGATTTGTCTTTGTTTTGTTAGTATGTATGTATGTACAGTATGTATGTATGTATGTGAAGTATGTTTCTCTGAGGTCCCCTCGAAAACGAGATGTCACATCTCAAGGGGTTTTTCCTCTGAACAATACATTTCAAATGACTTGCATTAATGTTACATTAAATGTGTAGTTTTCTTGCTTTCTTAAATATTTGTATTATATATCGTCTTATCGTTCATTCTGCGTCCCGACAGTAAGACGAAATAAAAGCCACCAATGTATGAGACTTTTTACAGCAGTTAACATTCTCCAGCAAGGCAGCAACGTTTCTTGGCATTATGAATATTAAGCGCAGTCATTCACATGTGCATGTTGAGAAGGAATGTGTTCATAAAGCTAAACCTTAAAATCCAATTTTATTTTCATCACCTTCCATCTTAGAGAGGTCTTATTACTTGCATCAGTAATATCCGAGTAGGTTTTTCACTCATTGCAAGCCATCAGAGCACACAGTATAAAAACATCCACCCATCCGTGTCATGTGTTTCTGCTAATGAGGAAACATAAGTAAATCTATTAGAAACAGCATGAGTGAACTATGTTGATTTCACTCTGACAGAAGGGGAAATATATTTTGAATGGCTCATTTGAATATTACTGATGGGAAATGCCAGAATCATGGACTGGCTTCAAATGAATGGATTAAAAAGAATGTGTTCAGGGGAAATCAAATAAATCTGGAACAAACAAATCTGAAGTTAAGCCATACGGCCCAAATGGAAAATATTTTCTTTTAATCTGTATGACAGAGGAGTGCACAGAAACCTACAGTTAAAAATCTGGGGTGCCATTCAACGATGTACAGACGTGCTCAAATATGTTGGTACCCTTACAGCTCATTGAAATAATGCTTCATTCCTCCTGAAAAGTAATGAAAATAAAAGCTATTTTATCATGTATACTTGCATGCCTTTGGTATGTCATAGAAGCTGTGAACAGAGATGAATTATTGCTTATTCTACAAAGATATTCTAAAATGGCCTGGACACATTTGTTGGTACACCTTAGAAAAGATAACAAATAATTTGATGCTATTTCAAACTAATTTGTTTCTTTAATTAGTATCACACATGTCTCCAATCTTGTAATCAGTCATTCAGCCTATTTAAATGGAGAAAAGTAGTCACTGTGCTGTTTGGTATAATTGTGTGCACCACACTGAACATGGACCAGAGAAAGCAAAGGAGAGAGTTGTCTGAGGAGATCCGAAAGAAAATAATGGACAAGCATGGTAAAGGTAAAGGCTACAAGACCATCTCCAAGCAGCTTGATGTTCCTGTGACAACAGTTGCAAATATTATCAAGAAGTTTAAGGTCCATGGAACTGTAGCCAACCTCCTTGGGCATGGCCGCAAGAGGAAAAAACAACCCAAGATTGAAAAGAAGGATAGTGCGAATGGTAGAAAAAGAACCAAGGATAACTGCCAAAGAGATCCAAGCTGAACTCCAAGGTGAAGGTACGTCCGTTTCTGATCGCACCATCTGTCGCTTTTTGAGTGAAAGTGGGCTCCATGGAAGAAGACCCAGGAGGACTCCACTTTTGAAAGAAAAACATAAAAAAGCCAGACTGGAATTTGCTAAAATGCATATTGACAAGCCACAATCCTTCTGGGAGAATGTCCTTTGGACAGATGAGTCAAAACTGGAGCTTTTTGGCAAGTCACATCAGCTCTATGTTCACAGACGAAAAAATTAAGCTTTCAAAGAAAAGAACAACATGGAGGAGGCTCGGTTATGTTTTGGGGCTGCTTTGCTGCCCCTGGCACAGGGTGCCTTGAATCTGTGCAGGGCACAATGAAATCTCAATGACTATCAAGGCATTCTGGAGCGAAACGTACTGCCCAGTGTCAGAAAGCTCTGTCTCCGTCGCAGGTCATGGGTCCTCCAATAGGATAATGACCCAAAACACACAGCTAAAAGCACCCAAGAATGGATAAGAACAAAAAAAATTGGACTATTCTGAAGTGGCCTTCTATGAGTCCTGATCTGAATCCTATAGAACATCTATGGAAAGAGCTGAAACTTGCAGTCTGGAGAAGGCACCAATCAAACCTGAGACAGCAGGAGCAGTTTGCTCAGGAAGAGTGGGCCAAACTACTGTACCCATGAACAGGTGCAGAAGTCTCATTGAGAGTTACAGAAAATGTTTGATTGCAGTGATTGCCTCTAAAGGTTGTGCAACAAAATATTGGGTTAGCAGTCCCATCATTTTTGTCCATGCCATTTTCATTTGTTTTATTATTTACAATATTATGTTGATTAAAAAAATCAAAGCAAAGTCTGATTTCTATTAAATATGGAATAGACAATGGTGGATGCCAATTACTTTTGTCAGTTTCAAATAATTTCAAAGAAAATTGTGCATTCTTCATTTTTTGTGGAGGGGTACCAACAAATTTGAGCACGTCTGTAACTCACAGATTAACTACCATACAATGCAGCATTGGATAAACTAACCAACTAGTCATGGCTGTTTTCCCGAAACCTTAGTAACATGGTCGCACTTCTGTCGTTTGAACCACATTGGTTCAACAATTTAGGACTGTGGTTAATGCCACCATGCACTCACAGGTGGAAAAGTAATAACTTCTGCTGATTATCTATGCGAGATCTCCGAGATCCTGCTGTAACGAACATGGCATCTAATGACTACATCACTGTTTTTGTTCCATTTAATTTTGCTTTATTTGATGCTTGATTCATCGCAGGTTCCCTCCCATGTCATACTCCAGTTAACGTGATTTCACCAAGTAGAACATGTTCCTGGATCAACATCCTTGATGATCCTGGAACAACATTCCAATCAACCAATCAAGGACTGACGGCTTGGAAATGGGCCGGTAATTTGAGTGTGTGGGATCTCCGCCTTTAACAGGGGAAGAACAAAGGTGGATTTCCATATAAGTGGAATTTCATTAAGACAAGAGAAAGGTTAAAAATATGAGTCAGAGGCTGGGCGCATAAAATTGGCTGCAAGCTTTAAAAAGTAAGGTTCGAATTAATCAGGACCTGCTGATTTTGAAACATCGAAAGATTTAAGGGCTCGGTAGACCTCAGAGACTGCAAATGGTGAAAAGTTGAATGATTGACTCAAAAGCTGACAAAAAGCCAGAAACTGTGAAGTGTTCATTGAAACAATTAAGCATTTTTACTTTATCAATGATTGTATAAGAGCCCTTCTTAATACGTGATGGAAGTTCTATACCTTTATTATTTACAGTTAAAAAAAAAAACAGTTTTCCAAAATTTTGATGAATTGTTTAGATTGTTTGATGTTTGTATAAGGAAATGCTTTATTCTTTACTGACTGCAATGTCATGTACAGTGCATGTGTTGCGCAGTCACCTGAAATCAAGCCAATCTGAATATAAATCAGTTTTCCTGGCTTTTGCCCATGCCAGGTTGCATTCATGAAGCATATTTGATAAGAGAGGAATAATCCATGTATTATTCCGACCCTTCACCTTGTGCTTTTTAAGGGTTTAGGCTTAGGGATAGGGTTAGGACTATGTTTTTGGACAGGAATGTTGATCCAGGAACATGTCGAATCTGCACATATTACACGCATACCCTATTAAAAAAAAGCATGCTAAAATATATAGATTAAAATGTATATGTTAAAATAGAATGAAAGATACAGGATGTACAGAATGTTAACTTGCTTATTGTGCCCAAGAGCATGATCTTTGTAAATTGTGTTAACACAGATATAATGACTGCTAATAAAGGTTTACGCTAAACATTTTCTGAATGATACTGAAAAAAGTGTCAGTAATCCCTGCTCTCCTCTATGCTGTAATGGTGTTCATCTTCTGCAGCAACACTTGCAGTTACTGTACATATTAGCATCGGCCATAGTTTCTACTCATCTGCTTGAAGAGTCAACACAAACAGAATAATTCATCCCATGATAGACCAGACGTCATCCTTCTTAGTCATCCTCTTGTTTGTTTGCCATTTGTATGTTGAAACAACTGCTCCCAGCCACATTGCATTACCCCACAAGAGACCCAGCCCTGTCTAAGACAACAAGCAACTTAGTCTTGAGAATGAATAATCTGACATGCAAATGTGGCTACTAGCTGACAGTTGTTTGCCAGCACTTTGTAGTCAAGGGAGGAAGTTAAAGAAGTGTAGAAGTTACTTAGACCACAACAACATATATGGATTATAATGCTGTGTATACACTATGCTATAAAGATGGTAGACTCTTAAGTAACTGCATTTTAAGAAGTATTATGCTATTTAAGAACAGAAACCATGTTTGCAGAGATGAATAACCTTTTTTAAGGTGCAGTGAGCAATTTCTGAGGAAGACCCCTTTTCTATTTGCTAATCATTGTGGATCTCACAGTAGTTTTTTTTTTGTTTTTTTTATTTTTTTTTTATACAAACAATGTTGACGTGACTCTGCAGTCACAGCTTTAACATGTCAACTCAGCCATCCCGGTGTAATGGTTTCTGTAAATAGTTGTGGGATAAATCTTGCCATTTTTTATATGTTTTATTAAGGCAGCTACAACTGAGGAAAAAACATTTTCAGTTTCATCAACTCCGTCAGACGGCAACATCAGCTTTTATGACAGAGTTGACTTGTAAGCTTGTTAATTAACATTACTCAGAACTTACATATCATCTTTACATCTACTATCACCATGACTTCAAAATTGATGATTCTTTTTTTTTTTGTTCTTTTTTTTTTTTTTTTTTGCTGTTGCTGATACAGGGCGGCACATAATAATGCTTACCATTTCACTCAGCCTAACTAAAACACAGGGTGAACTCAAGAAACAAAAGGAGAGCTGGATGCAAATGCAAAACAATTTAATAACAAAATAAACAAAAACATAACAGAGGCATATTTATATATATAAATTATGTTGTAAATAGTCTTTAGAATATTAAGCACGGGTACAGTTGCCGTACAGATTTTTTTAAATTTCTTTTTTGAAGAAAGGTTAATCAAGTGTATAACAACTTTAATTTAAACCTGCCTCTGCTGAGTTGTTTGGTGGTAAAGCACATTACCTCGAGTTACCCCCCATTACCCTGGCATATTTATTTGAAGATGCACATTTAAAGGTGTGTGCTTACCTGCTACGACTCTCACACAGACTGAGGGAAGATTTCCTTAGAGGTGTACCTTAGAGAAAAATCTAATTACACTGTTCAAAGGGTCGTCTTTGATTCCCAAGCGCTGAAAATCCTTAGAGGGCTTTCTAAGCCTTTCTTATGTAAAGTTGTGATGAAATAATGAAGGGTGGTAAACTGGTTGATTTGTCTATGTGGGTATTGCAGTGTTTTAATCCAGCCAAGGATTGGGAGCTTTTTTTTCCTTTCTTTTTGAATATTTACCGTTTTATCACGTATCCACACAATAGAGTTGATTTCAAAGGAGACTTTCAAGCATCATATTATTGGCACAAGGTTGCATAAGCATTGCCCTTTATTCAAGCAAAGCCAATTCAAACATTTATTTCCCAAAAATGTGTACAATCTGAATGTGTTCTTCCTGCATGTAGCAGTGAATATATGCAGAACTGTAACAAAACAAAAAAAGCACAATTAATGACTCATTCTTGCAGTCTGAAATGAAGATCAATTATAAGTTATTCAAAGGAACCAACTGCAAAACTTCACTGTTTCATACACAGCAACCAAGTACTCGCAAACTAAACATAAACTGAGATGGTTTGAGATAAACAAGCACAAAAAATATATATTTTTTGTATTGCAATACACATTTATTGAGTTGCTTTACTAATAATTCAAACTTCTTAGAAAAATAACATATCTACCTAGTGGTACAACTTTGCTTTTATATGTGATCCTACAGTTTCCTTGCAATTAGCATCAATTAACTATCACCATAAAGTCTGTTAGTATTTGAATAATATTCAAAGTCAAAATAAAAGTCCAAAATATTTTATAATAGACACAGACTTGCTGGAGAAAAGGTCATATCTTTAAAAAAATATATAAATTAAACCAATTTCTTATTTCAAAATGTACATAGAGTAAATACATTTAAAGCTGCAGTAGGTAACTTCTGTAAAAATGTATTTTTTACATATTTGTTAAAACTGTCATTATGTCCTGACAGTAGAATGTGAGACAGATAATCTGTGAAAAAAATCAAGCTCCCCAGGCTCCTCCCAGTGGTCCTATTGCCATTTGCAGAAATACACCGCTCCCGGTAAGAAACAACCAATCAGAGCCAGGAGGAGTGTCTTAGCAGTGTCAATCATGCTTGTGTACGCGCTGATCACCCCCCTCTCTCGCACAGCGCGTACCGTCGTTCAAAATCAAGATAGCCGGTGTGCCGCGCAGCTGTGCTAATGGCGGACAAACAACCAAAACTGCCAATTTCCCGAGTGGTACCAGCTCATGCAACAAAGACAGGTAAACGGAAAAAGACCGATGACGATAAACAAGCGCGTCGGAGCCCATTGACCTCTAGCCGCATAGCATACAGATAAAATGTCACGCAGTGTGCAAAGCAACAATTGAAACCTGCTAATTCACTGGTTTGTCATGTTGCTGAAATAATGTACTAGCAAACCTTATTTAGCATTACACATCGCTAGAATAATTACTTAGATACTGTAACGTTACCATTATTATCTTGCTAGCTATTTATAACTTATAGAAAGAGTGCAACGTTATGAAGTTACATTACATGTATTGCAAAATACGTAATGATTTGAGGACCAAGTTTGTAGTCAAAGTATGGGCAGGCCATAGTCAATGTAAAGCATATTGTTGATGTTTCGTGACTTTCGTCCCTACCAGTGAATGTGTGATAACTGTTTATCCGCCGTCATCAGTGTCCCTGCATGTTTACTAGCCTGCGTGTTCATGGCAGGCTCCGCTGTGGAGGGAGGGCTGTAGCGCTAAAATACATCTTATTTGTTGATAAAGATAGATTTTTTTATTACATGTGATTCTGACATGATGTCACTGCATGCACTGCGCTCCTCTCCGCTCGTCTCAGGTAAATAATGCATCTTCCAGCTCAGCGGTCGGAGTCGCGCGTTCATGTGTTTTGGGGGCGTGGCTTTGGAAGGAGCCCAGAAGGGAGGGGGTGGAGTGAATGGAAATAATGAGCTGTCTTTAAAACAGTCGTGAGAGGTCTACAGACACTCGATTTTTATACTTTCTTTTTCAGAGTACTTACATTTTAATTATGTATTGATATATAAATAAAGTTTAAACAAATTTGGAAAAGAAGTTTTTTAAACAATTCCTACCTACCCAACCTTTAAGTAATTGATTTATTATTAAAATAATAAAAGACAACATAAAACATCAATACCTCATGTGGTATTCGGAGTCCTTCATGTGTGTTTTGGGACATTAATGTCAAGCCAAATTTATTTATAGGGCTTTTCACAATATTGCTTCAAAGCAGCTTTACAGAAAATATCTTAATATCTTAATATATTCATGCTATTCATGCCTTATAGTCGCATTTAGCCGAATAGAGCTGGGCGATAATAGTTTACATTTAGCGATGATAAAAGCAATTCAAGCAGTTGAGATATGAAATATTGCCCTATGCGAGTATACTGTATGAAGGTGGATAAAGCTGGACATATTCATATATTCAACATTATCTAAAAAACTGGGTGATAGTATAGTTACATTTAGCAAATAACTAAAAAAAATCAGGCAGTTGAGGTTTGCTACAGTATATATATATATCGTTCCATCTAAGTTAAATTGTTAAATGTTAACAATTAAATTACAATGTCATTAATTTTAAAGATAATCACCTATGAAAATTCTGGAAAAGGCATTCCAGGATTTTTGAACTGCAAACTGCCTGAAGTACTGTAAATACTGTAAGGAAGATCTCCTAAAGAGTTAAGGCCATCACAGTTTGCAATTTATTTATTTTATTGTATATTTTTCCCCTACTGGCAAAAATGTACATTTCTCAATTTAGCACATCACAGTTTTGAGGCCTAACATCAGTAGATTAACCTTTAAGGCATTTTCACACCTTAAGTACTGGACATTTGAACCCTCCCTCAAATATGCTTGCTCACGCTCTGAACACATTGTGCTTGTAAACCAACCTATTACTCTGACATTTCAGTCCTGGCATGCATGGCATTTACCAAAGTAGGTTCAGATGTAATGCAGTGAGAGTGTGCGGTATCTAACAGATGAAAGACTGAGAGATTTTGGCTCAAAGGAGACAGCGAGTCAAAGGCTGCTGACATACAGACTTCATTTGGCCTCAGTGTGTTTATCAAATGAATGCCATCTGTGTATTTGTGAGAAATTATTAGGCCGCAGCACACCAGCAGTCAACACGGGTCAGCTGAAGCAGTGAAGGGTGAGCGTTGTGACAAGGCACCCGAGAAGGTAACGCTTTAGATTACAGCCCGGAAAGTATTGCGTAATTAAGACGAATTTAGAGCGTAACTTTCAGTAATTATAGTGTACCTATAAAGTATTTGCATGTAAGTATAAGGGAACAATATGTAATGTTTGGGGAATGAAGGGGTAACAACCAGGAGAATTAAAAATGATTTATAATGTAAGTATTATAGAACTAAGAGGTACTTATAATACTATTATGATACAACAATCTTACATGGGAGCAATTTAGGTACCTTTTTGAAATAATGGTAGTGTATGGTAAGTATTTTTTATTGTACTTACCCTGTAACTACATGGAACAAGAGGGTAACAAGCACCACTAAATGAAACAAGAGTATCTTTCCCCAATATTTATATATTTCAGTGCACTTTTGTTAAAAAAAATCAGTATATAAATATGTACCCTGTTTTTTTTGTTGTTGTTTTTTAAATAACCTTTATTACAAAAAGGTGCACAGTGTATGTTCTTGCTAAATTGCTCCCAAATGTAAGATTGTTGTAGGCCCTATCATAATAGTAGAATAAATCAAGCGTAGCGTCAGTTCTGGCAGGTCACGTTAGTCAAGATCGTTATCAGCTGACACTCAGCTGATCCACATCTACCTATTGGAATAGGACGCCTATCACCATATACGTATATAAGCTCCTTCAGTGTTATAAACAGCTATTGTGTTTCTCAGGAGCTAATAACCCTCCTCCATCCCCAGCTCCTCCTCTCTCCAGTCAGGATTTGGCATTCTGATTCCCCTTGAATCAAAATAAATTCTCGAATTATGTTGTAAAATCTTGAATTAAATATATTTGCATACATTCATGTTGGTTCTGTTCTGTTTACCCCAAGGGGGGTTATTGCTGCTCTTCCTGCTCTATGCTAGGCAGCATTGGATGCACAGGGAGTTCTCGCCCAGAACGGAACCATACCGTCAATCCAAACTGTATGCTAATTGTCAATCGTATTTGACGATAGTGGTCCTGACAGAAGTACCCCTTAGTTCTATAATACTTACAGTATAAATAATTTGTTAATTCTCCTGGTTGTTACCCCTTTATTCTCCAAACTATTACATTGTTCCTGTATACTTACATGTAAGCCTGGTAAGCCTACAGCAGTGACATGGTGTGTAGGCACGCTGCAGCCTGACCAGCAGCTGAATAAGCCTTACCCACCAAAGCTGATGTTGTTCTGACTGGCTTGGTGGGTAATACTGGGGCCTTCAGGGAAGATGCTGATTCAGGGGAGAGATAGTTTGCAAGCGTCTCTTCCACCTTTGGCATCTCCCCATAACTGTGCTCTTTATAGTTTGTCATAGAGGAATAGTGAGATGTTTGTGGACTATAAACTCTATATGAAACTGGTTTATCCCGCAATCTCGACACCCCCTCGGTGTGGAGATTGGGGAAAAACAGAGGGCCCCGGCATTGAGGTTGTGAACGAGAGGGCAGGAAGCGTTCGTCTAGTTTGCTTCTAGAACGTCCTGCTTATCTGCTGGCCAATCGATGCTTAATCTTGCAACTGCTCTCGTTACAACCTCAACAAGCTCCTCAAAAGCATGAGACTGAGGTGGCAAGTCCTCAGTATCTCCTGCTTCGACACTAACAACATCTAGTTTCTCAGAACTAGATAGCTGCAGTGTCGGTGCCTCAATCAGGGTGGAAGTAACTGCAGTGCGTGCTTCCAATCCCTGAGAGAAGGCACTGGATCTGTCAGGTGAAGGCAGAGATAAGGCTGGGCCCGTCTCTAACCCCGCTGACAAATCCATTTTGTGAACCCCAAGTCTGAAGCCGCCGCTGTGCCTCGGTAGCAACGGGACCTGAGCCTTGGGGAACGCGAGCCTGAGCGTCCTCGCGAAAGAACGCCAGGCGGGATCGGAGTGTCCGCATGGAAACCACCCTCGAGCGCTGACAGTGCATGCTCCTCACCCAAACATGCAACACACAGAACATGTGTGTCCCCACCTGTTAAATATCGCGGGCAGGGGTGCACACACAGTCTGAACTGCTGCTGCTTACTCGCCATCTTTTTATATATCTATATAGTGACAATACAACACCAAATAGACAATAACAGTTTCACACAGAGCGCTTGTGAAGACACAGAAGCTAGCGCTGCTTTGTTTGGGCAGGCTTAATAGTTTCCTGGTTCATGACGTCACCCGCCTCTGACGTTCCGCCACACCATTGGACTGATTTCACATGTGTTTCAAGACATCAAAGCATTCCCTTAGCGTCAATCGACGCAGCGCAAGTTCCCTTGAAAGGGAACTAAAAATATACAAAAGTCTAAACGGTTTTTGCTGATTCATTTTGTGTCTCTTGAAAATAGAGGCATTGTATTATGTTCAATTTCAACATTTTTGTTAATGAGGGATTCGAGGACAGATACATTTGTTAGATTTTGGAGTAAATTACAGTTTCTATTTTGAAGTGAAAAGAAAATTAGACCTTTGGGCAAACATAGCTGTGTGTGGTTAATAAATTATTTATTTAACTAAATTGTCAAAACACAATTTAAATGAAAAAGTTGATTTAGTATTTTACATTAAGTAATGCGTTACAATATTCTGTTACTCCCTAAAAAAGTAACTAATTGTGTTTGGTCAAATGTAAATCCCCTTTCACAGCAAAAGTGAAATGAATGATCCTCAGGCTCAAGGAAATGCAAATTCATGCCTTTCAGCTGTGCTGCCATTCTGGATTGCATTCTTCAGCAATAATAAAAATAAAAAAATAAAATAAAAACACAAATGTTATGTTTATCTAAAGTAATTTCTACTAATTGGTATGGTTGAATTGGATCATCGAAGGTCAGCGGCCAAAAAATAATAATATTTCACTCATTTAATTATTGTAGGTTTGCATAATACTCTGAGTTTACGTTTTACTGTATTTATTTATTTTGAGGAATACTGAATACGTTTTTGTGCAAATGAGATAATGTGCATGCTTGCATTTAGCCTAGAACTACAGTATGTTTACACATCGCACACAATGCCTCTGCACATACTCCCGATTTCTCTCAGCATGGGGACAGGAGAGATGTCAGTCAATAAATGTGACACTGGACCACAAAATCAGTCACAAGGGTCAATTTTCTGAAATTGAGATTTATACATCATCTGAAAGCAGAATAAATAAGCTTTCCATTGCTGTATGGTTTGTTAGGATAGGACTATTAGAATATAGAATAGAATATTTGGTCGAGATACAAATATTTGAAAATCTGGAATCTGAGGGTGCAAAAAAATCGAAACATTGAGAAAATCTCCTTTAAAATTGTCCATTTATGTTCGCGATTGTGCTGCATCCTCTCACAAAAATAAATGTTTTATATATTTACGGTAGGAAATTTACAAAATATCTTCATGGAACATGATCTTTTGAAAAAAATCGATCATTTTGAGCCATACAATGTATTGTTGGCTATTGCCACAAATATACCCGTATGACTTGTGGATGGTTTTGTGATCCAGGGTCACAAATGTAAAAACAAAATAACTTGAGTTACTTATTTGAAAAAGTAAATCAGATATTTTGTTGTAAATTTAAAAGTAATGCGATACTTTACTTCTTACTTGCAATGCGTTCATTCTGTAAAAGTTTAGACAGTGAGGTAAGATTGCTTCTTCAATTATTAATTTTACACTGTGCTATAACAACTAAATTAGCAAATGTTTCTATTTCACATTGTTCTTAAGGGGGGTGTCTTCCCCCATCCCTATACTCACTAAATTACGATTAAATACTTACTGCCTGGAAACTATATCCACAAGCCATATTTTGAGGCAGGATTTGGCCCCATGTGGAAGAATGTAGTCCCTCTCCCACTTTGACACAATTGATTGCAGCACTGCTTGGTTGTCCTTTGGGACCGAAATAGGGAAGGGGTATCAAGGCCACTTGAATACTAATGAAATTCTGAGAAATGCATTGCTGACTGTTGTGTCCTAATTAAAGGGAGCTCCAAGAGTGTGGCGAGGAGCTCGGTGGTCCACAAGGACTCTGTTAATCAGAAATCTCCTTCGCTGTGAATTAACAATAGATTGCATTGAATTACCTGGGCAGGGGAATTGATGATGAGCCCGGGGAGGGGTGTTCCTCTCTTTGTGCACTTTCTCTGGTGTGAAAATAATGATCTTTCTCCCTCCCCGACTTCCTCATCTCAGACACGGCTCTACAAAAACAAGCCAAAAATAAGTCATCTCTGTCTGTGAAGAGCAATACATATATATGATGCATTTCTGAGTTGTTAGCAGTATATGAAGAGATAAATAATAATTATGTCAAAACATCAGAGATTTGTGCAAACAGACTGGCAGGTGCATCGTGAGAATTTCCCAGTCACAGCATGAGTAGTGCTACCCACAATGCACTGTGGTGGCGGCATGCAGCCAGCCCTAATTCTCTGGGTTTTTGATACCTGATGGGGTAGCATTGTGCTAACTCCATTGCACAGTAATTGGGAACATCCTCCACTGCATTACCCTATCAATGCACGGCTACCTTCACATGCAAATTAGACAAATTTAACTCACTAATAAAAGAGATGGCGTGGAGGTTTATGTGAAATGATCTGCACTCATTGGTCTTACAAAGATTAGTACACCAATTAATACACCAAAAGTGAGCAGGGAAAGGTTCAGATAAAATTCTGCAGTCTTCAAGACAGGTATACAAATGCATTACATATATGGAAGTTCTGAATTATGAAATAAAAAAAAAAGGTAATTGCGACTTTTTATCTAAAAATTCTGATTTTATTTCATGCAATTCCAATTTTATAACTTGCAATTGTGTGGAGGAGAAAAATCTGAATTGTAAGATAAAACGTTGAAATTACCTTTTTATTTTTTATTCTGTGGCAGAAACACGCTTACTTAGTCAGAAGCATCATGAAGGAGTTTCCTTTGCCATGTGGTTGCACACAAGCCTAAAATCACCATGTGAAAATGCAAGTGTCTAGTGGAGTGGTTTGAAGCTCACTGCCGCTGCTTCGGTCCAAGAAAAAGGCTCTCTCTGGAGTGATGATTTATGTTTTACCATATGGCAGTCTGATGGACAAATCGGGGTTTGGCAGATGTCAGATAAACACTACATGCCCGAGTGGCTAAAACCAACTGGAAATAATAATAATAATAGATTGAGCCTGTTCAGGTCTCTTAATTCTGCAGGGAAATATTTTCTTAATGCATTTTTCAAATCGGTGACAACATTTTGGGTGTGCTGCTTTGATTCAATGGTTAAATTGGATTTAAATTTTTTTTTTAATTGGGAGTTCCACTTGCAGTATAAAGGAATTAATGATCAATTAATTAATTAAAGCATTCCTTCACAAGACCAGGCTAAATTCCCAAGGTCCCCACTAATGTGGCTGGATCAATAGTACTGCAGGCCTTTTGTCCTCCTTCATTTCAAGATTCGGACGAGGAAAAGAACAATCTGCTATGCCCAGTTAGGGCACTGGATGCCTATGTCCACACCCTGTGGTGTAAAGCTGAACAACTGTTCGTATGTTTTGGGCCCCCTAACAAAGGGTCCCCAGCATCTAAGCAGAGAATGAGCAAGTGGGTGGTCGAGGCTATCTCACTTGCTTATGAGTCGACCAGACAACCTTCACTTATGGCAGTCCGGTCCCACTCTACTAGGAGAATGACAGCCTCTAAGGTTCTATTGTCAGGAGTGCCCCTCCAGGACGTTTGAGATGCGGCAGGGTGGTCCTCACCGCATACTGTACATTCGTCAGGTTTTGCTCTTTGGACTTGGACTCTACACCAGGGTCTCGGGTGCTTTCGTCCTAGTGCTGCTCTTATGATTTCACACAGAACAGACACTTCTCACAATGGTGGCGTTGGTATAGACGTTCCCTTAGCGTCAATCGATGCAGCGCGAGTTCCCTTGAAAGGGAACGCCACATCACTCAAAGCGTTCCATTAGCATCAATCGACGAAGCGTCTCGTTCCCTCTTCAGGAAACCGAGGTTACAGTCGTAACAGAGGCGATATTTATAGACGTTTAGATATTTTAATAAATGACACACTTAAAATAGCATATAGCATTCATCAAGTGTTGAGATGAGATTTTGTGCCGTCTATGATCAATAGAAAAATCAAAGTGGGACGGTCATCTTACCCTTGATTAGGGGTCGACCGAGTATCGGCCTGGCCGATTATTGGCGCCGATATTAAGCATTTTTATGGTTATCGGTATCGGCCATTTTCCAAACCGATTTGCCGTTAAAAATAATTTAATTTTGAAATAAACTATATTTGGCTCTGATGCAGCCACCTCTGTCGGAACTCACCACTCTGTAGACTAGACCAATGTCCCCACCCATCTGATTTGTTGGGAGTCACGAGTCCGGCCAATCGACGCGGAAAGCTGAAGGCACTGAAAGTTTTGCACTCTCACAGTGAAAGCAGTGTTGCCAACTTAGCGCATTTGTCGCTATTTTTAGCGACTTTTCAGACCCCTTTAGTGACATATTTTCAAAAAAGCGACTAGTGACAAATTATAGCGACTTTTTGGACAAACCTCAGTAACCTCCAAATGTTGCCAGCACAGTCCTGCGAGCGCGAGATCTTGCTTTCTCCCTGCCGTCACACCTCTCTCTGTGTCGTCTACCCTGTTCAGTGAATGAGAGGAGCAGCAGCACAGCAGCTGACAGACGTGAATGAGTTGTTGTTTCTACGGACTTATCACTTGTCTGCTTCTCTTTTGTTTTATATTTAAAAAATTTTGTTTGACCATTTTTTTCCCTCTCTTTTCTTGTGCTTATCACTTATACAAAATAATTTTACACATAAAACATGTAGTCATTCACTAGCTACTCGTTCTATTGTCTGACAAAAAAAATATAGGAAATGAGAACAGTTTTATTGTACATTCGGCTATATTATATTATATTATATTAAATATACTGTATTAAAATACAGTATGTGAGCATGAATTTAACGAGAAAACACATTAGGCAGGCAGAACGCAAGTACGACGCGATGACGTCATGAATATGCTAATTGACGCGATGACATCATGAATATGCTAATTGACGTATGATGTCATCTAGCGACATTTAGCGACTTTTAGGGAAGGCGTTTTTGAAAATAGTTGGCAACACTGACCAAAAGCACTTGCTGACTGGAGCTGCTTCACTGATCACGCATCAGTTGTCTCTTAAAGTTAAGGCAGCAGCAGACTTTGCTGAAGTTGCAATACACCTCAATATAATAGGGCCCTCTGATTTCCACGATGCAGAAAACACGGATGGAATCGCGAAATCCAGTCATAAAAACGGAATTTACTGTATAAAGCGGAATGTCACGGAATTTGTCAACTTTTTGGTGAATTAAAAAGCAGGTCAGTACAAATCAAATCGAATTTCAAACCGCAAAAAGACTATTTAAATGAAATTAATCCTGCGTGTCTCAAAATAAATGGCGCAGACGCGTGATTTCATTTACCACGCGTGACGCTTGCCCTGTTTTCAGCCTCAGCCGCATCATTATATGAGGACATGACTGCATAAACATCATCTCCAGAGCTGCTTTGAGTCACTTCATGAGCTTTTTAACGTTTCAACTGAGAAAAGCTATTGTCATATGATAAACACACAGAAACGCAAAGATCTCCACGGCAACCCGTCAAAATAAAGGTTCGGTTTTTCATTGGGTCCTAACATGTAATTTTTGTTAAACTGTAAATAAATTGAATAAGTTTGATGATTTCAAATAATTAGAAATACTTTTTGATTCCTAAAATTAAATTTAACCATTAAAATAGAGTCTTTAAGTTTTACAAAATGTTTACAGAATGCTGCTGCCTGGGTGCTCCCTGCACTTTTTAAGTTATTATTATTATTAGCATTTAAAGATATGATTTAAACAGATTTAAAGATATGTTTAAAAGCATTTAAAGAAAGTATTTGTCAAAACCCTTTGTTATTCTTAATTTTGACATTAATTTTAATTTTTGACATTAATTAAAATTTTTACACTAGACATAGGCTATCGGTTCAAAATATCGGTTACTACTTGATCTGTAATAATCGGTATCGGTATCGGCCCTAAAAATCACATATTGGTCGACCCCTACCCTAGATGTGCATGTGTTGTTTGAACCACTGTTGTTTGACAATGTTTAGTCAACAGCACTTCATATATTTTTTTCTTTGCATACAAGCTGTCACTATTAGAATTTCAGAGTGAGAGACTATTAGAGTGCAGTGAGGGGAATCTCATGTGTATGCATATGTTTATTTCACAGACTTTTATACCACTTTCATAAAATACTGCTTCGAGAACCACAGATTTGTAAGACTTTGTGTAACACATCACACACATCTCGACAACAACGCCAGCAAACAAAGGCCAAGCTGGTAAAATTGGCTGTCACACAAAAACCATGTGGTAAGTAGTTTTATTTTAAGCCCTATTGCTTGTCCCTGGGATTGACAGCAATGCACATATTACAGTTTTTGGTCACGGCAGTAGTTCAGGGACTGTCTCTGCAGGTAAAAGTTCACAGAATGTGTCAGAGTCATGTGACCACTAACAGAATACTGTCAGAGACAATAAATCATGTTTGCTATAAGGGGAAGAAACATCACTGACATGTATGACCTCTACAGCCCTCACTGTAATCATGTTGAAGAATACAGGGAGCGCTGTGAGAGAAAATGTAACACCTCTCTTTATCTCGATTTTCAGACAATATTGGGATGAAATTCAAAATCTAAGTATTGGCTTCTTTTCAATTAATGATTTTGAATTTTAGTTAAATTGGACACACCCAACAGGATGTTGATGACGAATGGCAACAAAACATAAATATATGAATATGAAGTTTAATGAACTATTTTTTTCTTTTTTGGGTGGAATATTTTCTCTCAATTGATTAGTCAGCAATTAAACTAAGTTCAATACTGTCGCAGCAATTAACATTAACAACTTTTAATGTTGTTATTATTATTATTATTAAAAATAATTATTGGAAAGGAAGTGCTATTCCATCATGGTTCACAAAATCCTGAAGTTATCAAATATAATGAAAAATAAACTACCATTCAAAGGTTTGTGGTCGATAAGATTTTTTAATGTTTTGAAAATAATTATATTCTGCTCACCAAGGCTGCATTTATATGGTTGAATATACACAAAAACATTTTTAATTTAAGTTTGTATGTGGAGGGGTCATCATCTCTCTTGGCACTTAGTTGCCTGGTGATGGTGGCTCGGGCTCTACATCCCTGGACACCAAATTCAGGGAGCAGACATCTTAATGAGGCAGGGGCTGAGGCCTGGGGAATGGAGACTCCCCCCTGAGATGGTGGAGCTTATATGGAGGGAAGTCGGTCAGGCGGAAGTGAATCTATTTGAGTCTCAGTAGACAACACACTGGTTCTCCCTCTCGTATCCAGCCCCTTTGGGTTGGATGTCATGGTGCAGACTTGGCCGAGGCTGCATCTGTACACGGTTTCTCCGATCATTCTACTCCTGGGACTACTGGAGAGCAGAGTTATGATGTGGGTTTGGCCTCTGAGGGGGCCAAACTCATAGACTCAGGTCTCTCAACGAAGAGAGGAACAAGGAAACTAGCAGAAATCATCAGCTGGATCCAGTTAACTGTACAGTGCTGGAATTCCTGCAGGATCGATTTTTTGCAGGGTTATCCCCTCAACTCTAAAGGTTTTCGAGGCGACCTAGCTGCTTACCTCGCACCTTTGGGTGGTGTCTTTGAGGAGAAACCCGTTGGTACCTTGTTTCCTCCATGGGGCGTGTGATGGCCACAGCCGTGGCCTCACAACCAGTTCAAGAGCGGTAACTTCATGCACTTATATTTTTCCTGAGTTGATGCTGTTTTTCTTTAGGATTAGTTTATATACGTGTTCCATACACATTATATATTTGTTGCAAATATTTATTTAGTTACAAATAACTCACAGGACACGTAGTTCATTTCACATACATTATACTTTATTTAGTTGACCATACAGAAGTATATTTTTGGGAGCGCGCAACATTAGTTACTTTTGGATTGTCATTCTGTTTGTATAATAATTTGTTTCTGAGCTTACCAGTGTTGGATTCCACACCCGGGAGAGATCCAGGAAGTCGGCTGGCTTAAAGGGGTGGCGCTTGGAGCAGGAGCAGCTTTATAGGGGAGATGGCCTAATTGGACACTACCATTGTTTGTTATGTCCGGGGGGGTTAGCTCATTCTCTCCTTAGATATTTTGGGGTTTAGATTTATATTATATTGAGTACTTTTGTTGAGTTAAGGTTAAGTAAAAGTACATTCCTTTTGGAATAAGTTTTAGGTAGATTTTGCTGTTATTTGTAGTTTATGTAGTAGTGTTGTTGTTAGTCTTCCCCTGTGTGTCAAAATTGGTCTGATCAGCCAATATATAAGTCCCTGTTTCTTTTGTAGGAAGTCAGTTGTATTTTTGAGTCTTTTATGTTCAGAGCTTTAGTTACTGTCTGTTTATTTGACTTTTTTTTGGGGCCCAAAACTTTATTTTTATTTTGTTGTCATTATTGTTGGGAAATAAAAACCCTTATTTTTGAATTTCCCTTGTGACTTCTCTTGCTTAACTGCTTGGTCCCTGACATATGGTGGCAGCGGTGGGACTATCCAGTTGAGGAGTGCAATTTTTTTTTTTTTTTTTTTTTTTTTTTTTTTTTTTATTCTGGTGAAGCATGCGAGGAGGGAGAGTGACAAGAGGCGGCCAGACAGGGAATAAGAAGACTGAGTCAACCCATATAGAGAGAGGACACCGGGTGGAAGGTGAGGACGCAATGGAGGGAGAAGCACTAAAGGGAGCATCAGGTGGTGAGGATGAAGATGGCAGAGAGCCAACGCTGAGTGACCTGGCTGGGATCATGCGGTCATTTATGGGTCAACAGGAGACCAGGGAAGCAAAATTGAGAGAGGAAGCTAACCGCCAGGAGTACCAGTTCAAAGCACTACAGCATCAGTTTCGCCTTCTGCAGCAGGAGATAGAGGTTCGCACATCTCCAGTACCAGAGCCTGCTTCCACAGTGCCAGATCCTTCTGAGGACTATGATTTGAATGGGGGTCATCCAAAAGCCCAAGCCTCACCCTCTATAGAGTCGATCCACCCCACCATGTCTTCAGCAGGTCAGTCTCGATCTTTTCATGAGCCTAGACTGGAAAAATTTACAGAAAATGATGATGTTGAACATTTTCTAATTACCTTTGAGAGAATTGCAGTGGCATGTCGGTGGCCAAAAGTGGACTGGGTTTTTCGTCTCCTCCCATTGTTGACGGGTAAGGCCAGAGGAGCCTATGTGCATATGGATGTAGATGATGCTCACGAATATGATAAAGTGAAAACAGCAATCCTGAAAAAATATGATATTAACCCTGAGACCTACAGGCAGAGGTTCAGATCTCTCTATGTGGAACCTGAGGAAAGCCCCAAGGAGCTGTATGTGAGGCTTAAAGAGCTGTATGTAAAATGGATTCAACCGCAAGGTAAAACACTTAATGAAATTAGTGAAATCCTGATCATGGAACAATTCTTGAGAATGCTGTCCCCTGAGCTTCAGGTTTGGGTAAAGGAGCATGGGCCGAAATCTGCTGCTGAAGTTGCCACACTTGCTGATGTGTTTGTTGCTGCCCGGAAAAAGGGCCAGCCATGGAGTAGTATGGGTGGGAAAGCTGGTAGGGACGGCCATAGGCCCATATCCCCTCAGTACCAACAGAGGCCGGCGCCAGGAGTGGGTAAGCCCCCCATGAGGGAGAACCAATATACACCACCTAGAGCTCCTAATAGAATGCCCATTTGCTACTTGTGTGGACAGGAAGGTCACATTAAACCAATGTGCCCGAAGAATCCAGCCAAGCTGACCCAAATGTGTTTTATTCCACGCCAGAGTGCTAACCCTGAACCCAAAGGTAATCACACCATGAAAATGACTTGGGTTAAAATCAATGGGGAAAACCTTAGAGCCCTGATTGACACTGGCAGTACTCAGACCCTTGTACAGAGAAAATATGTACCAGCTAATGCTATCTGTACCATTGAGACGGTCCCTATTTGCTGTGTACATGGTGATGAGAAGCATTACCCCACTGCTGATATTTATCTGGAGATAGAGGGACAGATGTATCTGTTAAATGTGGGAGTGGCGGATCACTTACCTTTCCCTGTAGTTTTGGGTGAAGATCTGCCAGAAGATCTGCCAGTACTCTATGACTTGATAAAGCCGGTGCAAAGTTGTAATGTGGTCACGAGAGCACAAGCTAAGCAGGTGGACGCAGACTCCATAGCCCTCAGTGCCTTGCCCTTCTATAATGAAGAGATTGAGAGATGTCCCGGGAAAGCTCACAAGACTCGTAGTCAGAGGAGGCAAGACAAATTTCAGGGCACGGCTATACAATCATCAGCTGAGGCTGCTCCAGACATGTCTCTGGGTTTTCAAATACCTACAGATATAATGCAAATGCAGGAAAATGATCCAACCTTGTCTACCCTTTTGCAGAGAGCACGAGGAAGGAAGCAGGAGACTAATACTAATGGTGAGCAAAATGAGTACGTCCTACAGAACGGTGTTCTTTACCATCAGAATGGCCAGGTGAAGCAGCTAGTGGTCCCACAGGTGGCCCGTGAAATAGTACTTAACTTGGGTCATTCCATTCCCTGGGCGGGCCACTTAGGGAAACATAAGACCACAGCTCGCATTAAGCGCCATTTCTACTGGCCAGGTTTGCAAATTGATGTTGCCCAGTTCTGTAGAAGCTGCTCTCAGTGCCAAAAGACATCAATGAAAAGTCCCTCCAAAGCTCCACTTCAACCTCTCCCAGTTACAAGTATCCCCTTTGAGCGTCTTGGCATGGACATTGTTGGTCCGGTGGAGAAAAGTAAAACAGGAAATCGCTTCATGTTGGTAGTAACCGACTATGCAACCAAATATCCAGAAGTCTTCCCATTGAAATCAGTTAAAGCAAAAACTGTGGCTTTTTCCTTGGTGCAATTTTTCTCAAGAGTTGGTTTCCCTTGTGAGATTTTAACGGACCAAGGCACTAATTTCATGTCTGAACTTTTGAAACAGGTTTACCAACTCCTTGGCATAAAGAGGGTGCGCACTACGCCCTACCACCCGCAAACAGATGGGCTGACAGAGCGGTTCAATCAGACCCTCAAGCAAATGCTCCGTAAGTTTGTGAATGAGACTGGATCTGACTGGGATCACTGGCTCCCCTACCTCCTCTTTGCATATAGGGAGGTACCTCAGGCTTCCACAGGTTTTTCCCCTTTTGAATTACTCTATGGTCATGAGGTGAGGGGTCCTCTGGCCTTATTGAGGGACACTTGGGGAGGAGATCAGAAGAAGGAAGGGACCATTAATGTAATCTCATATGTTGTCCAGATGAGAGAGAAACTGCAGCGAATGGGGGAACTAGCCCAGACACACATGCTGGAAGCCCAAAAGCACCAAAAGACTTGGTATGACAAGTCAGCTCGACAGCAAGGCTTTCAACCGGGCCAGAAAGTCTTGGTTATGTTGCCTACCAGTGACAGTAAGCTCCTTGCAAAATGGCAGGGGCCCTTTGAGGTGCAGAAAAAGTTGGGGCCCACCACCTATCAGGTCTCCACTCCAGGGCATCAGCGTTCTAGCCGGGTGCTTCATGTGAACCTCCTTAAGGAGTGGGTCCCAAGAGCTGAGGTGTTCCTGATTCAGGCCGTAAAGGAAGAGGAGGAGGCAGATGACCAGTATCTGCCCTTGCCAGTGTCCACAGAGCTTGATGTAAGCCATCTGTCAAAGGATCAGCAGTCTCAGGTACAAACTCTACTTCACTCAGACATATTTCAAGAATATCCAGGGCGCACAAACCTGGTTGAACATGACATTGTATTAAAACCTGATGCAACCGTGAGACGGATGAGTTACAGGATACCAGAGCGCCTCCTGGTGTCCCTGAAGAAGGAAGTTGACCTTATGCTGTCTCTGGGGATAATTCAGCGATCTAAGAGTGAGTGGTGCAATCCCGTGGTGCTGGTTCCGAAGAAGGATGGGACAATAAGGTTTTGTATCGACTTCAAAGTTTGACTCTTACCCCACCCCACGAATTGATGATCTCATTGACCGCCTTGGAAAAGCAAAGTATCTAACCACCATTGACCTCTGTAAGGGTTACTGGCAAGTGCCCCTAACCCAGCAGTCTCAGGAACTGACAGCCTTCCGAACACTCTGGGGGCTTTTTCAGTTTACGGTGTTACCATTTGGGCTGCATGGGGCTCCAGCAGTGTTTCAAAGATTAATGGACCAGGTTCTCTATGGATTGTCTGAGTTTTCTTGTGCATACCTTGATGATATTGTCATCTACAGCACAACGTGGGAGGAACATGTGGAGCATCTTAAAGTGGTCTTTGACCGCCTACGTTCTGCCGGCTTGACAATTAATCCAGCTAAATGTGTCCTGGCCAAGAAGGAAACTGAGTATCTGGGTTTCACCATTGGAGGTGGGTTAATTAAACCTCAGGTTCGAAAGATCCATGCAATTGAGTCATGTCCTCTCCCACAGACCAGGAAGCAGCTAAGATCTTTCCTGGGGATGGCTGGTTTCTACCATCGGTTCATCCCCAACTTCTCGGCCAGGGCGGCTCTACTAACGGATAAGACGGGCTCAAGATGTCCCAACCAGGTCAAGTGGACGGGGGAGGCGGTGGCAGCTTTCAAGGACATTCAAAAATCTCTGAGTAAAAGCCCTGTTTTACATAGTCCAAACTTTGAGAAACTGTTTATATTACAGACTGATGCCTCTGAGAGGGGTGTGGGGGCGGTGCTTCTACAGGGACCTAAGGAGGAACGACATCCTGTGGCATATATCAGTCGGAAACTTCTACCCAGAGAGGTCCGCTATTCAACAGTGGAAAAGGAGGCCTTGGCAGTTAAATGGGCCCTGGACTCTTTCAAGTATTACCTGATGGGCAGAGAGTTTATCTTAGAGTCTGACCACAAGGCACTGCAGTGGCTGGAGAGGATGAAATATACCAATGGGCGGATTACCAGGTGGTATCTGGTAGGGGTGTAACGATACACCAATGCCACGGTTCGGTTCATATCACGGTTTTGGAGCCACGGTTCGGTTCGGTTCGGTTCTGTTTGCTGTGGGGGCAGGGTTCATGGCAGGGCACCACCAGCAATAATAACACTAGATTCACTTTTAACTTAATAAAAACAACAACAACAATAATTTAACTTTTTAACTTTATCTTTATTAATTTTATACATTGGCTTCACGTTTTCTTTAGAGCAGTTAGCACACCTGAGTTAACTAAAATGAAATAAATGTCTCCACTGACTAGTCAGAAATAAACTGCACACCTGAGTAGGGTTGCCAACTTCAGAAAAGTAAAATGCGGGACAATCGTGGTTCTTTATAGGAAAATGAGGGACACTCAAAATATTTACTGTGTCGCACAATGTACATCATTTCAGTGTCTGCAGACTGTAGTTAAGTATATGTTTAAAAGGTTATCAGACAAACACATTTGTATTGCTTAACCTATTTATGTACAATTTAATTCTAAAAATATTTTTAATGTCATACAAAAAAAATGTCACATTACAAACAAACCACCAATCAAAATAACAGCATTTATCTGAAATAGAAAGCTTTTTTAACATTATACATAGGCCTAGTTCAAAAGTTTGAGGTTAGTAAGATTATTTTTTTGGGAAAGAAATTAAAGTAATTGCCTACTTTTATTCAGAAAGGATGCATTACATTAATCAAAAGTGACAGTACATTTATAGTGTTACACAAGCTTTCTATTTCAAATAAATATCTTATGATCTTTACATTCATCAAAGAATCCTGGGGGGAAAAAAACAAAACAGTTTTAAACATTAATAATAATCAGAAATGTTTTTTGAGCATATTATTCCCTCAGGTAGATTACATGTTTTCTTGCGTGGCTGGATGTTGGACTCATGAACAATAATCACGTTGTTTGCATTCGCCAAAATTTGCCGAAATCAAAACGTGGACAGTGAAAGGGAATTACCGTTAGCGCGAGACGAGTCCGGCTTGAAGAGGAAGCGACCAGACGGAGAGGATTATGTTCGCAAATCAATGTCTCAAAACAATGATTAAAAAAAGCTGTGATATGTCATCATATTGGATGATGACAGGTGTCGGTGATCATTCTCAAGTGTCGTGATCAGCACTGCTGCTGTTGCTGCTGTATCAGTCAGTGGTTGTGACCGGAGGGTCTTCAATCTCAATATGCCGCGGAGTTGCCATCCTGAAGTGCGTATGTAAACTCTCGAGCGTGATCGATCACCCAAATCACGTGACATGCACTTTATTTAGTAAATAATATTATAATATTTAGTAAAACTACAGCTCTTATTAGTTGTTAAAACTGTACTCATTAATTACTATTTAATCAAATGTCAAGGAAGAAAAAAATAGTTTTGTGACAAAGTGAAGTGAGAGTTGGGCAGCAGGGGGCGGGGCGGGGCGCGTTCGGTTCGACATGAGAGTATCGCGGTTCGAACCGTGGCTGTTGTATCGCGGTTTTTCGGTTCGGTTTGAATATCGTTACACCCCTAGTATCTGGCCATGCAGCCGTTCCGGTTTACAGTTCAGTACATCCCTGGCAAGTTCAACACCACTGCAGACTACCTCTCTCGCTGGCCCAGCAGCAGCTCTGAAGGGGGGGGATGTGTGATGGCCACAGCCATGGCCTCACAACCAGTTCAAGAGCGGTAACTTCATGCACTTATATTTTTCCTGAGTTGATGCTGTTTTTCTTTAGGATTAGTTTATATACGTGTTCCATACACATTATATATTTGTTGCAAATATTTATTTAGTTACAAATAACTCACAGGACACGTAGTTCATTTCACATACATTATACTTTATTTAGTTGACCATACAGAAGTATATTTTTGGGAGCGCGCAACATTAGTTACTTTTGGATTGTCATTCTGTTTGTATAATAATTTGTTTCTGAGCTTACCAGTGTTGGATTCCACACCCGGGAGAGATCCAGGAAGTCGGCTGGCTTAAAGGGGTGGCGCTTGGAGCAGGAGCAGCTTTATAGGGGAGATGGCCTAATTGGACACTACCATTGTTTGTTATGTCCGGGGGGGTTAGCTCATTCTCTCCTTAGATATTTTGGGGTTTAGATTTATATTATATTGAGTACTTTTGTTGAGTTAAGGTTAAGTAAAAGTACATTCCTTTTGGAATAAGTTTTAGGTAGATTTTGCTGTTATTTGTAGTTTATGTAGTAGTGTTGTTGTTAGTCTTCCCCTGTGTGTCAAAATTGGTCTGATCAGCCAATATATAAGTCCCTGTTTCTTTTGTAGGAAGTCAGTTGTATTTTTGAGTCTTTTATGTTCAGAGCTTTAGTTACTGTCTGTTTATTTGACTTTTTTTTGGGGCCCAAAACTTTATTTTTATTTTGTTGTCATTATTGTTGGGAAATAAAAACCCTTATTTTTGAATTTCCCTTGTGACTTCTCTTGCTTAACTGCTTGGTCCCTGACAGGGCGTCAGATCAGGAGGAGAATGGCAGCTTTGAAAGCCTAATAAGGGGTATACCTACTCATGCAGCAGACTGGTCCTTTCCGCACACATTCTTCAGGTTTTACAACCTAGATTTGGGCTTCACCCATGGGTCCCAGGCGCTTCTGCCTTCGTTGTGCTCACCTAATTTCTCACAAGACAGGCACTGGTTTAAATGTACCCACAGCGTCATTCTCAACGCAGCGCGAGTTCCCTTGAAAGGGAACGTCTCTGTAACGACAGTAACCTTGGCTCTCTGAAAAGGGAACAAGACGCCGCGTCGCCCTGCCATACTTCCGGCGTGCATGTGATCGACTTGCTTCGGCCTATCAGAAGCTGACATTGTTTGGTCTGGGTGTACTTTATAGCTTGGTTATGACGTTCTGTCACGTCATTGGACTGATTTCACACATGCTTCATGACGCTATAACAGTCACAAGCCTGTTATAGGGCCTGTTCTCTTCCTCACCACTAGGCGCACTAAAGGTCAACATATTTGTGTATAAATAATGTAATATGGTAGAATGAGTGAGTGCAACATGCAAAAGCTGTCCTTGTTGAGAAACATTTGTTTTATGCTCAACTGAAAGTAAGTGATGTTATATTTGTGTATGAAATGCATGTCTAACTTATTTCTTGCATTTTGTTTTGGAAGTGTTTGAACTGTATTATTTGGTTGGTATTATTTAGTATGGCTTCTTTTGATTTTTGTAAAAGGACTTTTTTGTGTTTTCTGGAGGATTATGGTCCTTGAGGTAAAGATTGTGTGGGGAAGTTTCATGATTTCCTTTGTGCCAGAAAGCTCTTCAACCTATCATTTGACTATCACCTTTATACGGATCTTCCATGAACTTTGATATTGAGCACATAGGCAAATGGATTAACACAGACAGTTATGCTGGAGGATATACTGGGCATTTGAGACCTCGAATGGATTTCAGATAAGTTTTTATTCAATTCATTCCACTTAATTCATCAGCCACAGACATTGGTCTTTCTAGAACTCTATCTACCTTTCTTTCTTTTTTTTTTTCTTTCTTTTTTTGTGAATAATTTGGATGAAAGGTTGAAATGAAGTGACTATTACTATGCTTTGCTTGAATGTTTTTACTAAATATAAACTCCCAATATTTTGCATTCAATAAGAGTTGAGTCTCTGATTATGTTTATGCTTTGTTAAACAAACTATGTTATTGCAGTAGGTTTCCTTTTATAAGTTGTATGACTGGTTTTCGGACTGGTTTAGTTAAATCTGAAGCGTTACAATGCAATCACACAGAGGAGTTAACACACCGCCATTCTCGATGCAGCATCTCATTCCCTTTTCAGGGAACCAAGGTTACAGTGTTAACTGAGATGATTTCTAAGCAAAGCTGAATTTTCAGCATCATTACTCCAGTCTTCAGTGTCACATGATTCTTCAGAAATCATTCTAATATGCTGATTTGCTGCTCAATAAACATTTCTTATGTGATGTAGAAAACAGTTTTTACTGCTTAATATTTTTGTGAAACCAGGGTTCTTTGATGAATTCGAAAGAACAGCTTTTATTCGAAATTATACAATTATTAAAAATTATTATATAAATGCCTACTGTCACTTATGATAAATTTAATGTTGTTCTTATAATAAATACTAAAACATATTCATTTCTTTCTAAAGAAAAAAAATATATTACTGACCCCTAACTACTGATTGGTAGTGTGTATAAAATATACTTTTGTAATTCTAAATTTGAATTACAAATGTGTCTCCTGTTTGTTTTTCCAAATTAATTCAATATGCGGAACTGAATTTAAAGACTTTTATTGGAATTAGATTGGCACATAAGCCTGTCTCATATATATTTACATCCATCCAAACACATCTTTCCCATCCAGTCACTGCTTTATATATATTCAGCACATTCATAATGTAAATAGATTTGGGTGTCAGAGGAACAGATTACTTGTGGCAGGAGTGCTTAACTCAGCTCATGGTCATTTACATCGTGACTGTGATCAAACATACCTGAAGCACTTAATCAAAGTCTTCGAAGATTTTATACAGGAAAGAATGTTAGAACAGACTTGTAACTAAACTCTACATCTTTAGGAAAGGTGCATTGTGTGCTGTGTGGTCAGTGATGAACTGAAGCTGCCATTCATACCTGTAATACAGTATGTATAATCAATTCTATGCAACATAGGTTCATTGGAAAAATGTGTTTTGCAAGACTCTAAAAACATAACTATACAATTCTGAACTCTGAAACGAACACAAGGCAGTAAAACGACAACAGCTTGTGCTGTATTCCCTTTCACACATATGGTTACGAGATTATTGATTAATAAAGACTTACTTTTGCACAGTTATGACCTCAAAAGGCTTTTACCAAAGCTAACTTTTACCAAAACTAATATATTTTGGTTCTTGCAATACATATCCAGCTGCATAAATATGGCTTTCCAGACAGTAAACTTGCTCTGTGACTCACCTGGAACAGCACTACACTTGAGATGTGAAGCATTCGAGTACGAGTTCTGTGAAACACAAGTCACAATGAAAGAGCTGAAAGTCTTGAAGAAGCAAGCTAAAATGGCATGGTTGCTTCAGCAAAGGCCTTTTTATCTTACATTTACTTTAGTCTAGACCGGGCACGCTAAAAGCTGTTTCTTGCGAGGGGGCTGGGGGCTGAGTTGGAAAATATGTGACGTCATTATGTTGTGGCTGACGTCAAGACATGAAATTTCTCTGTACTGTATATCTGTTGTAGCCATTAAAGGAAACATTTCATATTTATGTTTAAATATTATAGGCTAATGTTATTTTTTTATTTAATCAATGTTGATTATGAAAGTGAGAATATGCAGCATGAGAAAGATAAAGATACATCATGAGATGCGCAATATGACTGGAGACATGGAGTGGGTAAGACATGATTTTGACCACTTCATTGAGTTTTGTTTTGTAGAAAGACTATTTTTAAAAGATTTTCATTTTGTATAAATTGTATCTTAATTTTGATCAATGTTTTATTAACCAATTGCCTGTATTTAATAAATAAGAAGCAAATATATAGCAGACAATGTAATAAGGCGCCGGCACAATCACTTGCATTGCACGTGAACTGGAGGGCGCCGAAACTCAGCTTGTGCATCACAGATTTGAGAAGTATAGGCTATCTATTATAGAAAACTTGAAATGTCTACTTTTAAACAAAACTATTCAAAACGAAAAGAAATAGGCTAGGCTACTCTCTGATTATGTAATCCATATAAAATGTGCAATTCTCTCTGGCGTTCATGGCGAGTCCGCATCGCCAACTTCATCTTTGCAGCGACACAGAAAACACCAGTTTATTAATAAACAATTAAATGTCTCCTTGCTATTTTTGACACATTCATACTTTTGCCGGTTCTTTGTGGCAGTCTTTATGCGTGCGGCCGTGCGCTTGAGTGCGGCTATATTATGTACACGCTCATTATCCTGTATATAGCCTATTTAAGTAATACAATTAATATAAAGGGGCGATTTGTCCACTAATGGCTTAAATGAACAACTACTAGTCGACTAGAAAAAACTTTAGTCGGAGGCAGCCCTTATTCCACATATTTTCGAACCAGCAGCAGGCCATTCTGGGTTGAGCGAGCGACCCTGAGCGGAATGAGCGAGGGAGCGGAATATTCAGAAATGCGCTCTCCGCTCACGTGCTCTGATCGGAACAAAGCATGACAAATTCAAACGTTATTTCATTTTCTCCGTAGCTTGAACACTCACTACATTAGGCATAAGAGAGTTAGTTAACGCTCTCTATTTATTTATTTTTATTTCACGTTTTTAAAGTACAATATTATGTTAGTCCACAGCCCCCCACTTGGGGGATGCTGATGCTATGACGAGGGGGCTGCAGCCCCCGCAGCACCCCCCTTCCCGCGCAACTGGTTGAGACTATCAATTAGCTTTATGGTAGGGATACCTTTTAGCGCCACTTGCGATACAGCTTATGATACGTACAATAACCAAAGTAATAAAATATTACCAGACTGACATTCATCTGCTTCGAATAAAACTGAACATGATTTTAGAGCCAATGACTGGACATTTCACTGTAAAAGTGTTGTGAAATGTGTAAGAAGCGACATAATATCATTTTGCAGATATATCGCTACAGGCATGTACATTTCCAATTCTGGGATACAAAAACTCTACTTTCATGTTTTCAAAAGAGCTGTCAGATGTGTCAAAGTAAATGTAATTAAGAATTTTTGCACATTTCAATTTTAAAAGGAAACATTTACAGCTTTTCTAATGGCTCCTATTTACAGCATCAGTACCCCTGCTGATGTAATGATGTGTAAAACCGAGAGAATTAGGTGATTTAACCCAGTTTAAGAGATGAGTGAAAACCTAATGCAGTCTGGATTGCCCGTCTTTGAGTTTTCCTCAAGGTTATGGATGTCACATGAGACCTGTTAATGAGTCAACAAACATTGGCAAGACAAAAGTAACATTTAACATGGAATTGTCTCGGTAATAAAAATGGTATAGTATTTTCTTTTGATGGTGCAGTGCTGGCCTAATGCATCAATCTGACCCACTAGCCAGTGAAATTCTCTGGATTTTTGCCCATGTGTTTAATTCCATGGCGTCAATACATACGTAACATCCTCAGGCGAGAATCTCTCTCATTTAGTGCCGTGTGTTCACGCTGTGAATGTAGGCTATCTATTACTGACTTGCGGTGGAAGCTCTCCACCTCCTGTGAGGAGCTGCACTTGGTCGAACGCACCACTGAAACATCCTGCGGCTCAGCCTACTGGGAAAAACCACAGGAAATTTAGCTATAACAAGGTTTAGAGAGGATTGCAAAGGGCAAAAGTGGAAAATATGTGAAAAAGCAAACATCTCAAAAGTATTAATAAATCACATGTGAACACATTTCAACTTTAAAAGGCTTAATATGTCGATTTTATGTGATGCCATAAAAACATGCTGCCTATGATGTATTAGTAAGTACTTGTGGTTAAATTTGTATATTTACATGGTCGGGATGTCTTGGGAGTTCACTGGCATCAATTATAACCAACCACATTAATTATGAATATCATGAATTTATAATGTAATGAAGTGTTTTAACCCACTCCAGATATTCAGTTTGTAATTAATTAAATTATAATCTGTTCTGAGTCCAAAGGAATTCTCTTCATTGCTACAAAAGAGGGGCAAAGGTTTAATTTAACTTATTACACGGCTCTCTGAAATGCTTGATTCTGATTGGTCACTCGCAAGATTCCAAGGTCAGTTATTCCTCTATAAGGACCGTTGCCAATAGCATGACCGCTCAATCTGGGTGTCTGAGGGCGCCGCTTCTTTCATGTCTCTCATATCACACAAACAATCGTTCTAGCAACAAGATGAAGTGTCCATCTTGCTGCTAGAACGATTGTTTTGTAAACTATTATGGATTATAAGATTAAAAGATTTTAAAGCGATATTCAATATTCAAATCAATATTTCATTTCCCTGTCATTATTTATGTAGAGTAAAACTGTGTAGTAAGTGATATGACTGTACATTATCCCTTAAATGTCCATCTCATTTGAACTTGTTTGTTCGTCTAGGCTCAAAGCTGCTTGCTAACAGCTTGCGTTTAACAAGATAATAAAGTATTTCAACTCGAATCAATATTTTATGTCAGATTATTTTCTTTTGTGCCAAGTAGCCATGTAATAAGCAGAATAGTGAACATCCAGTCAGTTGTTATTGCAAAATAAACCCTGAATGTTCATTATTCCTTACATATAAAATAGCATAAAGTCTATAAAGGCTATTTGATGACAACAAAAAAGTATCTTTCTTAGTTTGCAGGGTAAAAGTTGCACAGAGACATACCCAGCCGTGACAGCTAAGTGCAATGTGTAATTTGAATAATTAAACATTACTTGAGGCTAGCATGCTGAGCACATCTCCTGCCTTGATGTGATCTCTCTGTGAGAGGGCCCCCCCTGGAGGAAGGAGTAGTATCAGGAGAGTTTTACAGTCCCTAAAGCCAAGAGAAAACCAGATAATGTCCTTTTGTGGTGAGCATACAGCCTCATGATATGAAGAAACAAAAAGCCACATGAAACAATAATCTCAGTGGCTGAAAATATCTCTCTGCATGGATCCAGCAATGAAACTATTTGAGTATGAAGAGGTTTTTAATTCCATACAAGTGCCTCTTGTAACAGGTCACCAGCAGAAGGTTTGTGATGTTTTCAAATGTTCTCCATTGGTACAAATCTGCTTAGAGACTAAGATGGATTCCCCATGGAGCCGGGCCTGATGTCCAGCATGCTTAAACACATGAAATATAATACTATTCTAATATGTGACAATATTAATGTTCACTAGTGTTGCGTGATTTGCATATCAAGCACTGCTACTGTATGTTCTGTATGTTCAGTTTTGAACAGGTTTATTAAATAAAACTAAAATTAAAAGTAGTTTTTACATTATAGTCAATGCATGAGTAATTCTCATGACCAATAAGTACTTAATGTAGAATAATTTCCTTCCTATATTGTTAGTATTAAAAAAATAAAAAATAAATCCAGCATCCCATAAATTTGAACTTGAAACTGTTGTATAACGGTTGTGCATAGCCAATTCTTCTTTTTCTTTTTGTCATATTTCATAACACTAGCAATTTATAATAAGAAATATACAATGCACAAAGATAAATTACAATTCAAAATTTTCGAGTAAGATTTTTTAAATGTTTGTTTAATGGTCTTTTACTCACCAAGGCTGCATTTTTTCTTTTATTTTTAATACAGTAAAAACAGTAATATTGTGAGATATTATTGCAATTTAAAATGTTTTGTATTCAATATATTTTTAAATGTAATTAATTCCTGTAATTCCCTTTTAAGCAAACTCATGCTTTGTCAAGGAAGCTTTGGAACGCCTCTGCATGATTGCGTCTGGAGCACGTGTGTAAACTAGTCCAATGGCGAGACGGAACGTCACTGGCGGGTGATGTCACGACCAGGGAAGCACATCCAGAATGACCTGCGTTACCTTCTTTGCCTCAGCAAGTGCTATGTGTTCATACTGTTTGTCTTATTTATTGTTGTCTGTCCCGATAAAGTGCAGTACACATATATGAGAGAAAAATAGCAAATAAGCAGGCATTCAAATCATGTGATCCTCCCTGCCCTCATTTCCTTAAGGGAATTTGTGTGATATATTTACACACAATTTACACACAAATGTGTACATATGTACACACACGATTTGTGTGTAATATGTTTGGGAGCGGAGCATGCTCTGTCAGCCTTCGAGGGGGCTGACTGTGAGCATTGTGAGAGGCTGCCGCTTCGCTCGCTCCGCTCCTGTCTGTCACTCTTTGAGGAGAGTGTTCAGGCTCGCGTTCCCTGCAGTTCTGGCCCAGCTGAGATCATGGGGTTTGCAAATGGATCTCTCAGAGGAGTTAGAGATGGGCGCCGTCCTTTTTTTGCCTTTACCCGGGGGATCCAGCGCTCTCTCTCTGGGATCGGAAGCCCACAATGCGGCTTCTTCTGCCCAGGGGGATAGCCCGGTGCTTCAGCTATCCTGTTCTGAGGAGGGGGATGTGTTGAGCATAGAGGCTGGGGATGTAGAAGATTCGCCACCCATATCCCCAGCGTATGAGGAGCTGGTGAAGGTCATACTCGTGCTGTGTCAAGTTAAACATCGATTGGCCAGCCAAGAAACAGGGTGCTCGTCCAGTTTGGGTGTCACCAAACAAGACACCTCCACCACGGGGACTTTCTTTCCATTCTTTCCCGACCTCCACAAAGAATTATCGAGGTCATGGAACAAGCCATACTCGTACCGTCTTTTCAGCCCCCAAGTGCATGTTAATTCAGATATTAGGGTGCTGAAAGATATGGCTATGGAGCTATGCCTAAGGTGGAAGCGAAGGTTGCGAGCTATCGGTCCCTCTGCTCAGCATTGTCCCTTAAGACCCCGACACTTCCCACTAAGCCATTAAAAACATCGGCGCTAATGGGTAAAGCATACACGGTGGAAGGTTAGGCTGGCACATGTCTGCACAGAGTGTCAATTCTGCAGGCATACCAGGCTGATCTGCTACTGAGGGACCTGGACGATGGTGAGGCCTTAATTTCGGGTGTCTCCCTTCAAGATGTTTGTGATGCGGTGGGCTGGTCCTCTCCACTCACATTCGTGAGGTTCTTCAACCTCAACCACAGGTGCTAATATCTTAGTTGTGCTCTCAGTATTCACACGGACAGGCACTTGTAAGCATGGCATTTGGGCATTGTCGTTCCCAAAGCGTCCTTGAAGCAGCGCGAGTTCCCTTGAAAGGGAACGTCTCAGGTTACAACTGTAACCCTTGTTCCCTGAGAAGTGAACGAGATCCTTCTTTCATCCATGTGATCGACTTGCTTCGGCTAATTGAAGCTAACGCCGGTCATCCAGCATCATTACTCCAGTCTTCAGTGTCACATGATCCTTTATAAATCATTCAAATATGCTATTTTGCTGCTCAAGAATCATTTCTTATTGTTATCAATGTTGAAAACAGTCATGCTGTTAATATTTTTGTGAAAACCGTGATTTCTTTTACAGGATTCTTTGATGAGTAGAAAGTTCAGAAAGAACAGCATTTATTTGAAATACAAATATGTTGAAACATTATAAATGTCTTTCTTGCTGACACCAAACTTTTGAACAGTAATGTGTTTCAGGCAAATCATGAGATGAATATAAAATACTTATCACCTGGTATAAGAGAAGCATCATTCTCACATGATGTCTATCTAGTCAATTATAGCATAGCCATAGAAATATGACTTCTCAAAATAATTGTTTATAATGTTTATTTTACCATAAATATAGAACAGTCTGTCAATCATGTCTTGAGAAAGAGTAAAGATTCAGATAATCTTTTGTTATCAACGTTTGTAATGTGAGGTACACATATCCTGAGGGAAGTATAAATACCTGAACAAACTCACAAGCTCAAGCAGAGCTTACATAAGAAAATAAAAAGAAAGGAGCAAAGAATTGGTCTGGAAAAAAAAGCCCAGTGCAAGTGTGAAGAGAACAAATAAAAGTTTCATCCCACATTTGCAGGAGATGAAAACATTGATCTGGAGAATGATGATGAACCTGAGTGCAATCCTCTCACCATCATCTGTGTTTCATAATGATTGCTATATTTTCTTTATCCCAGTAATTCCACTGTGTATGAATCTGAGATGCGGTTTGCTCTTCTGGATTCCTGCTTCCATTTGTCACTGCCTGTCTTGCATTAAGATAAGCACAATGTTCCAAATGGAATAGCTGCATGCTGCACAGTATGTAATGAATCTTTAAAAAAAAAAAAAAAAAAAAAAAAAAAAAAATGTGGGTTACATATTATTTCGATGGTCCACTTTAGACATTCTAACCTATAAGTAACATTGCAACTACAGTACATGTCAACTATCACTCAGAGGATTGTAATTAGGCAATCATAAATCAAATAAGCCTTTCTGAGCCACAGTAAACTGCCTCTTCACAAGATGGTTAAAGTACTGAGACAAATGCTTAAGATCTCTCAGGACTTGTTTCTATCATCCAGAGAGGATATAAATGACTCTGTGCATCGTTTCATCAGATTTCACAGGAGAAACAAAAAGGCTTATTGTCATTTATCACTCTCCACATCACCTGGCTTTCAGTCACCTCTCTTCTCACCTTTAATAATACCGCACCAGTGAAAATAATCCACACTCTTGCAGTCCGTTTACATCAATTTCATAGCATCTAAAGTAAGAATCTATTTTTGTACTGTACATAGAGCACTAAGTGTTCTTGTCCTTAGTTACGTTGGAAAATTTATGTTAAAATGGTTGTTCAAATAAAAATATTCCTTTAAAATGTCAATAGTTATTTATAGCACGATACCAAACCGATGCTTTCTTTGTGATTAAAGCTGTAATGTTTTATTATGTTTGCTAAAGTATTAAATTCACAGTGCTTAAAGACGCAAGTCATATTAGTCAGTAGTGCAATTAAGTGAACTAATTTCATTAAACTGCTTCAGTTTGAGTGTATTTTATTTATTTTTTTTATTTTTTTTGTCCAGGCATCAAAACTGGCAATTTATCAGGAAATTATGTTTCATAAAAATTTTAAATTAAAATGTAATGCAGACATACAATGACTTAAATATATATTTTCTATGAATTTTTTTGTTGATTTTTTTAATTAAATTTTATAAAATAAATGGCATAAAGTATATATATGGTGAAACAACTGTCCTGATATCATAATGAAGAATAAAATAAAATAGATAGAATAAAATTCTTGAAAAGAAGCCTTTAGACATTATTTTATTATAATTATTATAATTATTTTTTAATTGTCTAACTTTTGAATTGGTACTTGAATTAGTACTTTTTTCAAAAGACTTTTGAATCAGTACTTCATGCGTGTTGACTAGAACACCAAGAACGTGACAAAACAACCGACCCTCAAATGAGTAAAAATATAAAGTGTTACTCACAGAACGGTCGCACGCTGGAGGAACTTGTAGAGGACATCCCGGAGGTCTACAATGAGGTGCACTGGGATGATGAAACCATCTCCGACTCCCCAGGACCTTTAACACCTTAGGCAGCCATCTCTCAGCCTGCTGCAGATAGGACACATCGTCCCAGCCCAGAGGGCCCCGGACGACCAGAGAGATTGTATGCCGTGGACCATAAGACAACACCCATGCCCAACATGTCAGCAGCAACTGTAGACCAAAAGCTAGTACCCCTCCATCCCAGGAGCCAGAGCCAGCCACAGAGTCCACCCCGGAGCCAAAGCCAGTCACCGCATCCGTCCTGAGGCCGGAGCCTACTGTAAAGTCCCCCCAGGAGTCAGCACCGTTAGAACAGTCAACCTAGAGCCAGAATGGGAGCACTGGCTCAGTGACCTGTCGACCATGGAGCCATTCCCCACCTAATGCCCCACCCTCAACTTTTCTGCCCATCAACCTGTCCCTGGTAACTTTCTGGATGATCTGGTGCCATCTGATATCCTGCCTGCCCCGTTGTTCCCGTTGTCTCTGCTGCCTCTGTGGACTTCCTCCACCCCTTCGGCTCCACCAGGTTCCTCCTTTCTTCTGGTTCTGCCTTGGTCCTCGCTCCCTCTGGCTGTGCTTCGGTCACTTGAGCTGACGACGTCACCTCGGTCCTCCAGGCCTACGATGTCGCCCTGGGCCATCGGCCTCACAGTTAAGCTTGGGTCTTCACCTCGTCCTGCTCCGTCGCTGTCAGTCGGCCCCCAGGCTCTGCCTAGGAAGTGCATCAGGGCTTCACTTTGGCTTCTCCCTCCACCGGCTCCATCGTGGTGTTTACCTCTACCGCCTAATCCAGTTTCCCGTCCATTGCCAGCTCCTTGTCCACCTCCCTCCCTCCACTTTTGGACTTTAGTTTACAGCGGGGGGATGTGCCTTGAGGGAGGGGGGCTAATCTCAGGGATATGTTAGATTTCATTGTGTATTTACTCATGTGCCAATGTCCGTCTGTTTCCTTGCAGTTTAGTCTGTTAATCCCCAATTTCCTTGGTTTATGATTAATTACACCTGTCTATCATTAAGTTTCCCTGGCAGAATCCGAAATCGCAAACTTTCCTACTATATAGTATGCAAAAAACAGTATGTGACAAAATAAATATGTCTGAATTCACAGTACTCATAAAAGAGTCACCAAAAAGTACCCAGATGACCTACTTCTTCCGGTGAGATTCTGAAATGTGCATTCGATGGACACTTTACTATCCCATGAGGCCACGGGAGAGGATTTGTGAATGGCAGTGAAGTGAACTGACACTGGTAGGTCACGTGATAATGACAACATGGCGAATGTAGTCCGTCCTGATTACATTCATACTACACAAATTCATACTATATAGAACATACTTTTTTAGCGGTCGTGAAGTAATTACTTATTCAGAATAAGTACCTACTCAAGAGAGTATGTGATTTCAGACGCAGGCCTTGTTTGCTTCTGTGTATACTACTTGTTTTGTTCAGTTTGGGGTCAGTTATCATCTTTATTTTGAGTGTTTTTATGCTATTTTGTAGGCCTATTCCTGCATATTTTCCAGTGATCTCCTGTGATCTGGTTTGATTATTAAAGACTTTTGAATGTATGACTACAGTATATGATTTTGAGCTAAAATCATGCCAAAATCATATAGTCATAACTAAAGTTGATAGTTTAACGTATGTTTCTTTACTTTATAGCATTGGTATCATTTTTATAATAAATTCCATTAACAAACATTATAACGTTATGTAGTGTTTAACAATCCCACAATATTAAAAGCTGTTTGTGTATAAAGAACCCAGAAGTGTGGTTTCCTTTTCTGTAACCTCTCCCTTATTTCATCTACAGCATTGCAGCGGTGACCTATAATTATTTTCTTTAGCTCCTCTTCTTTCTGTTTTCCATCTAACAAGAAATGAAAGAGGGGAAAGAGCCAAGTGGCCAAGTGCTGCAGGTGTCTGACTCATGGTTGACGGGAAGTTTGCTCATGACTTACTCATGAAAATGCTCACGATTTTCCTCGAAGGCTTCACGGCCGTAAAACAACAGAGAAGCTCATCAGATGGCTAGTGGGATTATCAGCGACAGCCGGTACAAAGCTGCTCTGCAGGACAGGTCACTGTTATTTAAACAGACATTAAAACTCATGTCTACTCCCTCTCAATTCCTGAATCTCCTCAATTTATTCTGGGATTACTACTGGGGGAAGTTGAGTGACTCATTCTCATTCTCTCTCTCTCTCTCTCTCTCTCTCTCTCTCTCTCTCTCTCTCTCTCTAACCATGACAGGTCACAGAGTGAGAACAGCACCCCCAAAGGAACTATGAGATAAGTGCCTTGCTTAAAGCTACATCAGCAGTGGAAACGCAGAGTTGCATGGTTCAGCATAACTCATAAATTTAAACACCAATTGCTACTGTAGAGTCCTTCTGTACTCCATACGCTTCTTAAAGAGCTACCCAGAAGTCACTGCACATGGCAGAATTTAAACATTCACTTTTGATACAGATTCACCAAGTAGTTATTAGGGGTGTAACGGTTCTCAGTAAAAAAAATCTAACCGTACCGTTCAACACGTACTTGCACCGTGTTGACATATTTATAATATGGTTGGTTGAAAATAACGCGCAAAACAGACAGTTCCACTTTCTGTCGATGGATTCACATGCTGGCTCTCCAATAATACATTACAACAGCGATAATAAATAAGATAAAACGGTTACTCCTTGTAAACTTTGTTCAATGCGAGTGCCATATGCATTTACACAGTCATCACCCAGGTGTTCATAGCGCGTGAGCGCAGGCGAGACATGAAAAGCACACGTTGCTACCTGTGTTTAAACTAAACTCATTTAAGCTTAGCCAATTGAAACATTCAAGAGCAAGATGTGAAAGAGAACTCGCGCTGTGACATATATATGGATGTTTTCGATTTCCTTGTGTATTTATACTCATGTGCCAATGTCCGTCTGTTTCCTTGCAGTTTAGTCTTGTTAATCAAGTTTTTCAAAACCACATGAAACCACCTAAACAATTTTTCTTTTTCTTTATTGTGGACAGCAATAAACTCTCAAATTAGTAAAAATATGAAGTGTTACTCACAGAACGGTCACACACTGGAGGAACTTGTAGAGGACATATGGGACATCTACAATGAGGTGCACTGGGATAATGAAACCCTTAAACAGCTTTTCTGGATTGGAATGGACGACCCTCTAGGACAGATGCTGCTAGTGAGTGAAGATCACTGTCCCTTCGTTGAGATTATGGAGCATTTCTTGTGGGTTTGTGGATCCTCTCTCACTGTGGAGGACAATCAGCTCTTAGACCACAAGATGGTGCCCCCTCCATCCCAGGAGCCAGCCACAGAGCCCACCCCGGAAGCCGGTCGCCACATCCGTCCTGGGCCAGAGCCTACTGTAAGGTCCCCCCAGGAGTCAGCACCGTTAGAACAGTCAACCTAGAGCCAGAATGGGAGCACTGGCTCAGTGACCTGTCGACCATGGAGCCAGTCCCCACCTCAAACTCTCTGCCCATCAACCTGTCCCTAGTAACTTTCTGGAAAGCCATCTGCTATCCTGCCTGCTTCATTATTCCTGTTCTCTCCGCTGTCTCTGTGGACTTCCTCCACCCCTTCAGTTCCACCAGAATCCACCTTTCTTCTGGTTCCACCTTGGTCCTCGCTGCCTCTGGCTGCGCTTCGGTAGCTTGAGCCGACGACATCACCTCGGTCCTCCAGGCCTATGATGTCGCCCTTACATTTATATGTCATTGACCCATTCACTAACCCTTCAATGGTAATCTATCACCAGGACCTAAACGTACCAAATTCAGAGACATTCAGAAATTCATTCAAAGTCAGAAAAGTATCAAATTTAAGCAGTTTACTAGTGGGCGGCCATTTTCTTTGAACTGTTTATGACCGACAACTAATTTCTAAGCTTTTTATTCAAATGTTCAAATATTCAAATGCACTAACAGTTTCACCTTGTTGTATTGCTGTTCTAACATTTTCAAAAGACTGAAAGCTTATAGTGAGAGGAAACCGTGTCTGGAGTGGCAGTCATCTGTGCTTTTGTACCAGCTCAACATGCAATTCTGGGGCAATAATTGTATTGTGTGAATAGAGGGAGTGATAAGCTACATGAAGACAGGCGAAAACATCTTTGGCTGCATCTGAAATTGCATATTTTCCTACTATATAGTCAATTTACTATATAGCCATTTACCTACTCAAGAGAGTATGCGATTTTGGGCGCAGCCAGTTAGCCCGATCTCATCCCAAGGCGTCATATACTTGACGCTTTTGACATTTCGTCTACATCCAACACACATGGCACTCTTTAGCGTCAATATGAGACGCAGATAGATATGGGCCAGAAGGCGCCTCCTAGCGGTCTAACCCTAACCCTACCCCAGACCTAAACCTACCCATAACCGAACAAAGCTCTGTGCGTGTCATATTGACGCTAAAGGGTGCCATGTGCGTTGGATGTAGACGAAATGTCAAAAGTGTCAGTATATGACGCCCTAGGATGAGAATGCGTTGGACATCTCTGCATCCTTGTGTCCGGTTGCCTCTTATCCACTAGTATGGCCTCCGCAGCATCTTCATTTATTTAGCGAATGGCCGTTTATTATGTACACTGCTGATCAGACCAGAACTGAATTATTTAAAATCTCATAAAATATTTCAGTCAGGAATTCATTCAGTACATAACCAAAAGAAGTCACTAACAGCAGCATGCTGTTTTCAAAACAGAGTAGCTTTATAACTTTTAGATATTTTGTTTTATATTTAATACTTGGTGGGGGTTTTGAGAAATGCAGTTCAAATGCTGCTTATTGCTGTTAAATTGATCCTCAATGATTTTGTGCAAGAATTGTTTTTTTCAAGATAGATTGATCAGACAAAACAGATTTCAAAACAATTCGGTGTGGTTTTATAAGTTCCTCGCACAGTACACTGTTGTGATGTTAAGTAAAACATTCCGGTCTGAATGTTCTCAACACTAAATGTAGCCGACAGTAGAGAGTTGATTAGTATCACCAATTAGTAAATTGCAGAGCCGTGCTGGACAGGCACTTCTTCAAAACCACCAGTTTTGCTGCTGTAGCACAACTGTGAGGGCTCGGTTTTGGGTTATGTTGCTTTTGGACTGAAATGAATAGACTCCACAAATAATGGAAATTACTCGGAAGGAAGGGAAATGACATTTCATTAGGTCTGCAGCTTTTTGACTTTAATGTGTGCTCTCACAAAAAGCCAGGACAAATGGCATGTTTTAAATTTTTAGTTACTTGTCAGGGTGTTTATACAGATCTAAAGTTACAACAGTCATACTAACCTGGAGCAGTAAACAAGAGAGTCTCGGATGGAATAATGGACTCTGAGAGATTAAGTCATAAAGGTTAAAAACTTCATGAGAGTATGGACTTAGAGCTTTTCCTAAAATTGCAGACTTACTGAAATGTTTAGCCCTGCAATGGTGGCCATTAATAATATTTGTTTATTGTTTTATGATTGGACAGCACATAAACCCACCCCGTACAGTTCTGCCACCACAGCAGAAAACGTTTTTTAGAGGAGATGACGGTACAGTCGTGTATAACTATGGCTCTCCTCAGCAATTTACTAAATGGTCTTTGCATTGAGCTCCTGTCAAATGTATTGGCAATAAGAATTCTGAACTTGATCATTTTTTATTTAATGCTCCTGCACGAGATCTGAAATTTACAATACACCAGTCATTCAAAACTTGACATCATGAGGGTGTAGACAAGATGGATTATTTATATAATGAAAGTGAGAGAGAGAAAGATAAAGAATGTTTTTGTAAGAAGGCTGCCGCTGAAATCACTCAGTTCATCCTGTAGCCTAATGGAATCAATGGTCTGGTTTTATTTGCGATGGTATTTGTGAACTCCACTAGATAATCCTCATTCGAGGCAGGACCAAACAACCCTCTCCGAACTAATTTAAAAAACGTTTCTGACCTTTCTCTCTGAGTTTATGACTCACTCAAAATGCAGTCTGGGTATCTGATAAAGTTCTGCATATGAGACACAAGACCATGGACCTGAAATTAAAATTAAAGAGGGAGTGTTGATTTTAAAGACGTTTTTTTGCCCCAATTTATAGAAAAGGTCAATTAGGCTACTAATAATACGGTCCCATGGTAAATAATATTTTTATTTTATTAAATAAATACTTAATTTCATGTTGGTTTATTATGTGTGTGTGTGTGTGTGTGTGTGTGTGTGTGTGTGTGTGTGTGTGTGTGTTTTGTGTGTGTGTTTTTTTAAGTTTTAATGACTATGTTTATATTTAATGTCATGTGTTGTAACCATTTAGAACTTATAAAGTAATACAATATTTTGAATTAATGTGAGTGCAGAATGCATTATTTAAATTATTTAAGTAAATGCATGATTCAATAGCATTAAAAAAAAAATTTTTTTTGAATTGAAAATATTTATTTATTTACTTGACAAATATTATGACAAATTATTGTTTTTTTCATAAATATTATTGTTTTTGGAGAGCCACACCAAATTCTATTTCACAAACTGAACAAACCTTGCCTTTTCATAAAAAGTTTTACACAATTTAGAAAATACGATGGTTAGTTCTGATAGTGTCAAAGACAACAGAGAAACAATGCTAAATACAGCAAATGATAATTACAAGTTTAAAAAATGTTTAAGTTCCTATAAATGTACACTTCATATTTATGTTGGTTTTATATGGTTTTGAAAAACCTTTATACCATTTTCAATCAATTTGATGACTCTAAAAATGTCACGTCATCTAACCATCAAGTGTAGAGTAAAAAAAAATAAAAAATCCTTACAAATTAGATTGTTAATGTATAATATTGTATAAAGGTTAATAATTCTTAAAAAAACAAAACATTTTAAACATTAAGCAGTGAAGGTAAACCCAATTGAAAGAAAACCAGTGTTAGAGCTTCCTGAGTCTACCCAATAAATCTCAGTTGTAATGCCTCAAATAGCTGTTGTGTTCTTCACAGATTTATCCAGAGGTTTGTATTAGCCTGAGCTGCTGCATAATGAAAGGCTCAGTTGAATAAGTGAAGACATTGCAGCAGCTTCAGCTCAATAATGGGGCAGACCAGAGCGGACACACGGCTGTTTCACCTCTCACACAAAATCTTCTCAACTGAAACAAATTAAAATAAACCCCCTTATCGCACATCTTAGTGCTACACTCCCCTCAAGGTTAGTCATTCGACAGCTGTTCATTGTATCATGGCTGTGAGGTCGAAAAGTATTTTTAAAATACTATTGGAGTTTGGTATTGGTGATTATGGAAGCACTAGGTGAAGGAAGTATTACTTACTGTCTTGTAAAAATATTTGAAAACGACAGAAGAACTTCTAAAGGAGTAAAACATCACAGTTGAGCCTGCAATGACTTGATCCTTTACAGAAGAACAGCGTGAAAAAGTGTGATAACCCAAAGGCAACTAGACAAATATGAAGGTATGATTGAAGAAGTTTGAAGAAGAGTTCTCTTGGCAATAAATAAATAAATAAATAAAATAAGCCTAGGAAAACTCCTGATACTGAAATTCAACAAATCGGTGCTGATTTACTCCCTGATCAGGCCCTCCTGCAAGAGCCTGTAATTGGATTGGAGAAGAGGGGCAGAATTCTGATTAATGAGAGGAGTGTACATTAGGTGTATGTGCACTCACGGAGGAGAGGAAAACTTCACTGAGGAGGGGCGGTGGGGGGCCACATTCACCTTATCTTACTGACACTGCACTAAAATTGTTTAACCCTTGTCTTGGGAATGTTTAATGAACAAACTAACACCTGGAGGTATACTTAGACTGGTTTGTTAACTAATCTCATCTTTACTGCTGCCATTACAGCTCATTAGTAATGGATTATTATGGGTTTGAAGATTGACATTAAGAAAACAATCTGTCTCAAAACAATATTTTATTTTTTTTTAGGTTGGGGAAAACAAAATATTAGAGCTATCAACTGATTAAAAATGGACATGAATTAATGACATGGTATACTGAATGTTTAATTAAAAAAATAACATTATTTATAGGCTATTAGATTTTTTTTTTAAATCCCCAAAAATTAAGAAACTTAAATGCACGCTACCGTGCAAATTTTTTAGATGGTTAGAAGTCTCTTATGCTCACCAAGACTGAATTTGATCAGAAAAACATTAAAGCAGTAATATTATGAAATATGATTACAATTTAAATTAATTGTTTTCTATTTGAATATGGTTTAAGCTGAATTTTCAGCAGCCAGTGTAACATGAACCTGAAATTATACGGATTTGGTGCTCAAAAACATTTTTCTTTTCTTTTTTTTTTTGGGATTTTTATATTCATATTTACGGGTCCAGGTACATGATTAAATTATGTAATTGATATTATATTACTTTTTAATCATTAATTGTACTAAACACATTGATTAAACTGACAGCCTTATGAAATAAACAAAGAAGGAATTCACATGTCAAAACATTTTATGGCCGGTTCAGATTACACGATTTTTTTGTCTTATGCCATAGTCACTGTGTCAGATTACACGATTTTGACTCCTAAAATCGTGTCGTGTCGTGGACAAGAACCATGTCAGACTACACGTTTCTTCCAGACCAGTCATCGCGTGCCGTCTTTGAAGACGCGCGTGAAGGCGAAACTAGTAGCGCCTGACTTCCGGAAACGAACGTAAACAAACAATGGATGAAGCGGCGATTTTCGTATTGGCTGTCTTGTGTTCAGAAAAAGATTTAAAAAAGAAAGAAAACCCGACAATGGACACGTTCCTGGATTGCACGAAGAGGACAGTATGGACTGTCAATCCTTCAAAGAGAACTTGAGGTAAAATATGTTTAATCTGTAAAATCTAGTCTATGTGCATGCATACACATACACACACACTTAAACTCACTCACATAATACACACACATAAACTCACTCATTCACACACACTCTCGCTCGCTCGCTCATTCACACACACTCTCGCTCATTCACACACACTCTCGCTCATTCACACACACTCTCGCTCGCTCGCTCATTCACACACTCTTGCTCGCTCGCTCATTCACACACACTCACGCATTCTCACTCGTAACACACATACATAATCACACTCACATAAACAAGTTTATCTATAGCGAAGTACAATTTAATGAATGATTAGTTAGCTTAATGCTAATTCCAGTCAGTTAACACAGTTACTCACCGGGTTGCTGAAGTACTTCTGCTATTTTTCGCCAGCATTTTTCTTTTTTAATTCTGTCATGGTACTCTCTCAATGAAACATCATACAGGCAGGAGTACTGTTGCCACAGCTCCACGAACCTTTCCTCCATTTCATAATTCCACTTAGCAACACCATCGTCTCTATTTCGTTTCGGCATTTTTGAAAGCTGTGTATTGAAATGCGTCTGTGCTCCTATTGGTCAATGTCACACGTGATAGAACCCGTCGTGGATGACCGAAAAAAAAATTAAACATGCTAGTGTGGTGTAGTGAAGCATCGCAGACGCAACGTAGGCTGTCGCCCGCTATGACACACTATACGAGATGAAACGATCGAATCTTGCGTCCCGACGCCCGTTGTCGTATACGAATTCCCACGACACTCTAAGTCAAACGGATCGTGGCAAAATCGGGCTAAAATCGTGTAATCTGAACCGGCCATAAGTCAAACGGATCGTGGCAAAATCGGGCTAAAATCGTGTAATCTGAACCGGCCATTAGACTATGCTGACATATTAGGTTTGTTAAGACCCGTTCATGGCAAGAACGATAACTATAAAGATATGATAACTATATTAGCCTCCACACTGGTGGAATGTTTATTCTAAGCACACAGTTATGTCATCGATCTCTTTAAAGCAGGACATTCTGATTGTCTGCCAATGTTTTTATCGTTCATCGGCTCGAAAAAAAAAAATCGTTCTAAAAGTGACTCCAACTATATTGTTTCTCTGTGCAGTTATCGTTATAGTTGTGGTGTGGACTCTGCTATTCTTTTACATTTAGAACGATTTGTAGATCTATCGTTAGTTATCGTCGTTGGTGTGAATGGGCCTTTAGACATCAATACTTGTCTAACAATGATGACTAAGACCATCAAAATAATTAAAGCTAAACTGAAGCTATTTAATATAGTGTTTGGTTACACAATGAGTTTTTAAAAATGCACTTGTATATTCAACAGATCTGTCTTATCTGTCTTGTCAGAGCCATGTCACTGCTAGCATGTCACAACTGATGAATCTCAGTCAGAGAACTGTATATCAGAGTCAGGGAATTTCAGATAGTGTTTGCAGATTATTGAAGCCCTATAGGCTCCCCAAACTACACCAGAGAGGAATTCGAGCCTAAAGATTAATTTATTTTTCTTGTCAGTTTGGCAATAGCAAACATGTTTTATGAAGTCTGACATGTTGTGCTACAGAAAACACTTTATTGGTTGACAACAGCTCACGTCTTGTCAGAAATCCAAGTGCCAAAACCTACTTTGATTACATTGTGCGACAGCAGAACGAACAAGACAAGAAACCCCACAACATTATATTTTTAGACAGGCTAACCTTACAAAATTCATGAGGTATATCACAGAACAAACCACTGTTGACATTTTTTTTTTCTGTTCAGCTTGTCATCAAAATCTGTCAGTCAACATTCAAAATGTTTGACAAATAGCATAAACTCACAGGTAATTAATGCTGAATTCTAAACAGTGGGTATCTGAAATACGTATCTGAAAAAAAAAAAATATATATATATATATAAGATTTCGTTCTGATAGGTTTTTTTAATTAAGCAAAGACAGCCTAGCCACCGATCCCATCTCTTCTGTCCTATTTGTATCAGCAAATATTCTGTTGAACATTCATTGTTTAGGTCAGTACCAATACCTTCAAGAAACACTTTTGAATTTAGAGTCAATTTTTTCTGCTCACTTTTACAAAAAAAAAAAGAGTTGGACGAGAAATGAAGTGTTATTTAATCCACACTTAAACATACCAATCCACCACAACACTGTTTTCAGCCCACTCCCAGACAATCAGACATGAGGTCAACACACACACGCACACAGTAATCCCAGGCAGACAGTGTTGAGGGAAGGCTTTGATAAAGGTAAACTGGGAAGCAGAGATAAAGGAACAGCAGGAGCTAAAGTCCACAGTAAAGCTTGCTTTAACAAAACACAGATGTCTATGTGAAGATGAAAAAAGGCACCGAAGAAAAATTCAATAAATGGATTCCTAAAACTAAAGGAATGGTAACTGTTTTGATAGATTTTTGTGTTTTAAGTAATGTAATATAACATATCGCAGTGGTAGCAGGCTAAGTGGGACGCCCGGATGTTCTTTTTCCCAGGCTACTTCCTCCAGCTCTTCTTGGGAGATCCCAAGGCGTTCCCAAGCCAGTCAGGCGATATAATCCCTCCAGTGTGCCCAAGGGTCTCTTCCCAGTTGCACATACCCGGAACACCTCCACCGGAAGGCGTCCGAGAGGAATCCTGAGCAGGGCTGCTTTTTACTCCACATAAACTCGTGAACTCACTGCCGCTATTTAAAAAAAAGTTAAACTTTGTCAAGTTGACAAGGGAAGTTTATTTGGACCACTCGATTCTGACCGAGGGAGCGAGTCTACTCAACATGTACACTTCATGTACACTTCATACACTTCAGTACACTTCAGTACACTTCCCCGAAGTGACAAAATAAAATTCTGTATCAAAATTTATAAGGAAAAACCACTACTTTGTTTAGGCTTGGTTTGTAGGGAATTACATATATTCAAACGCACATAACTATAGAACCAGATCTTAATGCGCATGTGAACACCATCAGCGTTATCACAGGTTCGCGTTTAAAGTCTGTGTAGAGAGAATGGTGTCGTCTTAGCGGCCCCTAATTTAATAAAAGATCGTTGCGACGGAAGCGAATCAATCAAAACAAACTTTAGCTGGAAAATAACTTTATTAAAGAACCGCTATAAAGCCAAAACAATCTCTGTTACCTTAAATTATACGTTTATCTCTGTAAAGCTGCTTTGAAACAATCTACATTGTTAAAAGCGCTATATAAATGAAGATGACTTGACTTGACTTGACAGGCAGATCCATAGACCACAGTGCACCATGATTGTGATGTCACAGAATTAGTTATTTGGACATTTAAATGCATTTAAAACTTGTTGTATATACCTTAAGTTGACTTTTTTAAAACAGTTCTACCAGAAAGACTCGGGAGAATAAATACTGTGACAATTATCCATTTATTAGCAACCCAGCAAGCAATAAAGTTCTTTGGCGTAGGCCCCATCCGTAGCTCGCAATCTGAGGGTCCGGACTCTGCATATCCTGCCTGAGATCAAGGCAGGGGCGCAGCCGACCCCCGTGAGGTATGGAAGGGACCATCCTGGTGGTGGTGGTGAGGGGGATGGAGGGAGGGATTCAATTTGGAGGAGGTGGGGAGGATGGTGGTGAATTGAAGCGTCAGCATCTGCGAACTCAAACATGAGTAAGTACCGATCTTTTATACCACAAGTGTTGGAATGTGATTGGATAGATGAAAAGGTAGAATGACGTAACAATTAAGTCTTCCTGGCAGAACTTAATGCTAAAGCTTCCATTTATAGTTTATTGTATTGGTATCATTTTCGTTTGTGTATTTTTATTTATTTTATAATTAATAATAAAATATGTATATATTAATATTGGTTTATATAAAAAAAAAAATTACAGCCCAAGCATACATACAGGCCTATAGAAAGGTGCATAAAAAAAAAATTCATAAGGAAAAAAAACCTGTAAATAATTGCAGATTCCAAGTGATCAGGGGCTTAAGGCCCGAAAGCGAAATTGAAGAACGAACTGATGTGAAGTCATTTTGAACAAAATCAGGCCAAAACGAACTTCGTTTGGAGTTCAATTTGGGAATTCGAAACAGCTTGCTATAGCGAACTTTCCAGAAAAGTTACCTCCGGATGGTAAACACCTTTGTACTTCCATTGGCCGTGGCGATTACGTAATAGGTAGGTGTGCGCGGAGGCTCTGCCTTTTTTCACGTATAAATCATTTCTGGTTCATTTGTTTGGGAATAAAAAAAGTATAATTTTAGGGCTTTGGGTAATTATTGACCGGCGAGGGAAGGATTTGTTACAGGATGCGTGGGAAGGATGAAGGTTAAACACGTTTCAAGGGTTCTGGCAGTAGTGGGCACTCATGCAGCATAAGCAATGACGTACACCCGAGTGAACGAGACGGAGGGGAGTTAGCGAGGGAAGTGCATACAAAGTTGGATTTAAACACATGTAGCTCAGATGCCTAAACCACCTCAACTGGCTCCTTTCAATGCGAAGGAGCAGCAGCTCCAAGTCCCTCCCTGATATCAGGGCTTTGCACCCTTTCTCTAAGTGTTAGCCCATCCACCCTGCGGAGAAAACTAGTTTCAGCTGCTTGTACCTACAATCTCGTTCTTTCAGTCACTACCCAGAGTTCATGACCATAGGTGAGTGTTGGTACACAGATCAACTGGTGAATCGAGCGCTTCAAGTGACGACCACAACAGTCCAGTACAACGGCCGCATTACTGCTGCTTCTATACCTATCAAACTCCTGCTCCAACCTATCCTCACTTGTGAACAAGACCCCGAGATACTTGACCTCCTCCACTTGGGGAAGTAAATCACTCCCTACCCAGAGTGGGCAATTCACCTTTTTCTGGCTGAGAACCATGGCTTTATTAGTGCTGACTCTCATCCCCACCACTTCACACTTGGTAAGCGAAGAAAGCGCTGACCAAGACCACCCAAGTAAGCGCTGGAGATCAAAGCCCGACAAGGGCATCAGGATAACATCATCCACAAATAGCAGCGATGCCACCCCCCGCCCCCAGCTGCGCCTTGAGATCCTGTCCATGAACACCACGAACAGAATCTGAGAAAAGGGACACCCCTACTAGAGTCCAACACTCATTGAGAACAAGCATGACTTGCTACCATAACCACATCAGTTAAAAAATAAAAATAAAAAAGAATTGTTGTTCGAGTCTATTTGCTAACATTTAAATGCCCCTGCAATGTGCATGACAGAATAAATGTCAGCTGAATAAATGGACTTTCCTATTCCCTGTCACGCAAAGACTGCCTAAATAAGCGCAGGAGCACTGCACAAACAAACTATTTCAAAGATGTGATTCATGGAATAATCTGTGTGATTATGGGCGTCCCGTAAAAAAGCACATATTAATGTTTAGCCAAAAGGAATAATAATGTCAGCGCACACCTACAGAAACTGAAAATTAAATATACATTTTATTTAAAGAGAGAGGGGAAACTTGCAGAACAGACTGAGCAACAAGGCCTGTCATTTCAAAACCAGACACGTTCTTTTAAAATGACAAGGATGAAAATAATTTAAATGCCACAAAAGACACGATTAAATTTCATTGGCCATGCGCATCCTTTCATTTCACACCGTCCTCTGAGAAAATTATGACATACTCTTGAAAAGTAATGGACACTTTTATCATAATATTGGCCATGCAGGCTCCACTGATTCGCAATTAGATGATCTCTTTGGAGAGGGAAGAGACCAAATGTGCCAGATTGCATCCAAAATGTTTAATACAGCTTTGAGCTTTAATGCTGCGACTGAAATTCAACATTACCCAATAAAAACAACACTTGACCTTTCTACTTCTTGTTAAGGGGGATCAATCGATGACGGATTTTCATTTCTGGCTGAACTGCCCCTTTAAAAAAGCATACTGCGAGAGCATCTCCTGTAGCTTCTCTCCAGCCTTGTATATCTGAGGCGAGAGTGGGCTGTAAGCAGCGTAGAGGCAGGCTGTCAGAGAATGATGGGTTGCAGTCGGCTGGGTTTGGGGACTGGGATGAACAGGGCCGCAGTGCTGTGGCCAGCAGGAAAGTTCTGCAAAGGTTCATCATCATCAACAGGCTCTGTTCAAGTGCAAAGGATCGATTGTTTCATCTCCTCTGTGTACTGGAGAGATAGATTCATCCTATGCTTTTTTCACCTTTCCTGCTTTTTCTCTCACTCTTTTTGATCCCATGCTGTGGACGGATTTCTCTCAAAGGCATCTGAGAACCTGTGCACGCACACACTTTTCCCTCCTTTTCATCACTCACTGAGCCAAAACTCTATAAGCTCATATTTTTCATTGTCTTCTTGGCAAGCCGTAGGTATGTCCTCATGTTTGTACAATACTGAAACCCACAACAAGGGTAGACTGAATGCCCATGTTGAAGCTGCCATCGTAACATGGACTATATTTTTGCTATTGCTTTGTTGAGGAACATCTCACAAGTATTAAGAACAGGAAGCCATTGTGTAATGAGGATAGTGGGATCCATATATATCTGAGACCGCATTCGGAATCTGGGAATATAATCTAATTTATAATTGGAAAAGTACAATTCAGCGTACGTTAAATTACGTTTATGTATGTTCTCTGATCAATGATTATATGTGAAGAAATGCCTAAATTAAATGTATTCATCAAGTGAGTGTGTCTCTTCAGAAGACTTGTATTAAACTGCTTGATTTCTATGGATTTATTTTATAATCTCTATGTAAATGTTAACATATGAATAGAATTTCGAATAGAATAGATTAACAGAAATCACTCAGATTTTATAAAAAATATCTTAATTTGTGTTTCAAAGATGAACAAAAGTCTTAAGGGTTTGGAACGACATGGGAGTGAGTAATTGATGACAGAATTTTCATTTTTAGGTGAACTATCCCTTTAAGTTAGAAAATGGAAGCTAAGAAGAATTTAATTCTTAACTCTTTCCCCGCCATTGACAGAACTTTTCGGCAATCCATGCTTTTGCTGTTATATGGTAAGGGGGCGCTATTACGCATCTTCTGAAAGAGTACTGAAACTGAATCTCTGGATCAAAACAGAGGTAAAGAAGAAGAAACAACAAAAGATAAAAGAATTGCTTATGCACGTGGTAGTATTTGACAAAAACTTGATTTTCTCAGCTTTTTGCTCAAAATGTTGCTTTTTTACGAAACTTACACACATTCAAGTGTTGATAAAAAAGAATGCATAAAGCTGATATTTTTTAAAGTAGAGGCTCTGTTCTTTCTTTTAATATGCATGCAGATATTCATACAACAAAACATTCTGGAGCCATGAAAGTTTTGTGAAAATGATTAAAAGTGCTGGCGGTGGCCGTCAACTTTTTTTTTTAAATGCAGGCGGGGAAAGAGTTAAGAATGTTCACCAATCGGACCCCAGGTTTGACACACTTGTAGAGTGCAAGACTGCTTGACTGGTGACAACCCAAATACTAAGACATGAAATTAATGTTAGTGTTTCTTTCCAATTTACACTCAATTTGTATTCTAATATCTTGAAATAAGGTAAATGAAATTCCAATAAATGGTAAATAGAAGAATTTTTTTTAGCGGTCACGACTTTTGGACCCAACTAAAGATACCCGTCACTGAAGTCAACAAACCAACAGCAACAATTTGTCTTGGAATAATATCAAAGCTTCCTCACATTACTCTTGCATATCAGGTAAATATGTTGACATTCTCGTCCAAAAGGTATAAGGATTGAAGGATGTCTTTGATGTCGGATAGCAGCATGTAGCCTACAACACCTGCATATCACTTCCCAACAGCTTTTTCCAAGTAATACATCTAAATTTAATCCCTTTTAGCCAAAACTGTTCACAGAAGACAGACATTCAAGGACTATCCTTAAGGAGCAGTCCTATTGCAGGAGACAACATTAGGTAAAAGAGGACATTTCCAGAAATTCAAGGACACATTTTCTTACAGAAGCTAATTCCTTAAAGAGAATGTCCAGTTTCACTTTATTTTGATGGCCCCTTTAACACATTCTGTTGACTATAAGTAACGTTGCATCTATATGTCTACTAACTCTCATTAGAGTTTTAGTAGAGCATTAGTATGGTAGGGTTAGAATAAGTTGATATGTCATTGCAAAGTTACTTAGAATGTCTGTTGGGGGAGCAACACAATAAAGTGTTAGCAGATATTAAGCAGATAGTCTAATACTCTAATGAGAGTTAGTTGATATGTCGTTGCAAAGTTACTTATTGTCAACAGAATGTTCAAAAGGACCATCAAAATAAAATGTTACAGATTGTCCTTGAAGATTTGCCAACATTTACTCACACTCGTGTCGTTCCAAACCTGTTTTGGCACAACATGGTATTTTGAAGATATATTTTGAAGAACGTTTTGAATGATTTTGATCGAACAATAAAAGTTAATGGTGTCCAAAACCATGTCTTGGATCCCACTGACTTTCATTGTACGGACAAAAAAACACTGAGATATGAACACACACGCACACACACACACACACACAAAATATCAACAGAAAGTGGTTAGAAAGTGAGTTTAAGCTTAAAACAAGAAAATCATCCACCATTGGAGATTTAAAATATATTTTTCTTAGACAATTGGCAAATATGTATTCTACTCCTAAGATAGATCTTGCTTTTCTGAAATTATTTTATGCTTAAGTATTTGTTTTTTCTTCTCAAGTAAATGTATCTTGATTTTAAAATGTTTAGATATTTGTACTGGGAAACAAGTCAAGTCAAGTCAAGTCAAGTTTATTTGTATAGCGCTTTTCACAATACAGATTGTATCAAAGCAGCTTCACAGTACTAAATTAAAATAATACAACAAAGTTTGTTTCAAGAGGAATTTATTGATTGATAAAATTAAATTAAATATCCCCAAAATATCCCCAACTGAGCAAGCCAAAGGCAACAGTGGCAAGGAACCGAAAAACTCCATCAAGTGACCTAATGGTGTCCTAAAACTCCATCAGGTGACCTAATGGAGAAAAAAAAACCTTGGGAGAACCCAGGCTCAGTCGGGGGCCAGTTCTCCTCTGGCATTTATGAGCTAGAGGCCGGATTGTAGTTTGAACTGTAGGATTATATGAATGCCTGGCTGAAGAGATGCGACTTTAATCTAGTTTTAAACTGGGAGAGCGAGTCTGAGCAACGAACAGTATCAGGAAGACTATTCCAGAGTTTTGGAGCCAAATGTGAAAATGCTCTCCCTCCTTTGGTGGTTCTGGATATCCTAGGTATGACCAAAAGCCTTGAATTTAGTGATCTTAAAGAGCGCGATGGATTATAGGGCGATAGAAGATCCGTTAAATAGACTGGAGCTAAGCCGTTTAGGGCTTTATAAGTCAGTAGCAATACCTTGTAATTAATACGGAACTTTATAGGTAACCAATGCAGTGATGATAAAATCGGTGTTATATGATCATATTTTCTTGATCTCGTAAGAACTCTAGCGGTCTCGAGGTCATGAATGCATGAACTAACTTTTCTGCATCAGAAACTGATAGCATATTACGTAGCTTAGCAATGTTTCTAAGGTGGAAAAAGGCTGTTTTTGTAACATATGAAATATGATTTTCAAAAGACAGGTTGCAATCGAGTATAACACCCAGGTCTTTTACTGTAGAGGATAAAGTAACAGGACATCCTATGATGTTAAAGTTGTATTGTGCAAGGTTTTGTGGGCGGTTTTTTGAACCGATAAGTATTACCTCTGTCTTGTCTGGATTTAATAAAAGAAAATTACGCGTCATCCAATCTTTTATATCTTTAACACACTCTGTCAATTTGGAAAATTTAGCGTTTTCATCCGGCCGTGATGAATATATATATTTGAGTGTCATCAGCATAACAATGGAAACTAATTCCATGTTTCCTTATAATATTTCCAAGTGGCATCATATATATAGAAAATAACAGAGGGCCTAACACAGATCCCTGCGGCACTCCATAGTTTACTGGAGTTATGAGACTAAGAACAAGACTAAGAAAATCAAATCAACAAGGATTTCCAATAAACACCCCATCCTGAGTGAATAGCACTGCAGTACAGATTATATTTTTAATTATATTATTTCAAGATTTATATTTTTAACACTTGAAAACTAAAATTCTGTAAATTATACAAAAAGTATTCACAAAAATCACCCATTCTATGTGTAATTTCACAGACACTTACATACCCAGTACTTGGCCACATGTAGCAGTATGGGCTCTTTACTTCTGAATCGATTGATTGCCCTGGTGTAAAGCCACCTATTGAAAATGAATAGGGACACAGACTCAAGGCCACTTGAATTCTAATGAATTTCTGAGAAATGTATCATTGAGTGTTTGTGTCCTAATTAAAAAGAGCTGCATGAGTGTGGTGAGGAGCTCGGTGGTCCACGAGGACTCTGTTAATCAGAAGTCTCCTTCTGTGTGAATTAACAATAGATTGCATTGAATAACCACAACAGGGAAATTGATGGTGCTGAACCAACTACTATAGATTAGAGTTTAGTCCATTGTAACTGTTCGGTTTCTGTGTGTTCGGGTGTGTGTGTAACCTGTAGCTGCAGGGTTGTAGTATGTGATTTTTGTTTTTATAACAGGAAGCAGAACTAAACAGTGCTCATTCTAAATCATGTTTCGCCATATGACACAGAGTTCCAGAACAGACCCAATTATTTGTTTGTCTACTGAGAACTTCAGCATGAATGATTACCTCTATACAAACTTGGGCTAGTGGTGTTTCGTTTGAGTGCTAGCAACAACAATGCTTGTTAGCACAAGCTCATTAATTTCTACTGAATTAAATAAGCCTGTTGACAAACCAAAGAGTATGAATATTGTTACATGCCCCTTATCATGTTAAAACAGTAGCATAAGGTAACAAATTACCTCAGTGGAAAGTATAATATAAAAAATTTTAGTGTAAAATTAGCATTGCATAGCATGTTATAAGTAGGAAAAGGTAGTGAAATCATTGCTAGTTTGTAGATTCATCTTATTTATTTTACATTTTTAAAACAAATTGTGTGAGGATTGGTATTGAATAATTGGATCTTGTTTGGATGACAGCTTATTTGCAAGATGACAAATAAGGCTTAGTTTTTCTCTGTAATTTAATTTATCTCATTAAGGGTAAATTAGCCTTTTTGTGGCATATCTATGCCACTTTGCAATGTAAAGACGCCATTACAGTCTCCTCTCAACTCTCGCCATGCAGCTAAATTGTTAAATAGACAGTATTTTCAATTAGTTCCAGAACTGTTTTTCCTCTGTCACTCATAATTTATTGTAATTTTACTGAAGAAGCCTTAGAGAAACATACAAAACTGAATTGTGGTCAAATAGGATGTTATTCATTTTACTGTCACAGTGGAAATGTGCCACAGATATTCAATACATTTTGCTTAGTAACTTTATGTTGACACCCACAACATTTGACTGGTGATACATACATATATATATAATATTCAATAACAATGCGATACTTAAATGGCTGATGAACTTCAGAGGAACTCTGAAAGCACGCTGCAAACTGCTAGCAAATGTTAACCAACTATTAAATGTTGAGCATTAGCACATTGGCTGCAGATGCGACATGAACCAATCAGCTTGTGCCATTTAGTTAACAATGTAAATGTCATCAGGTTGCTTTAAGGAACCATCAGCCTGTGTCTTGAGTTTTATGATAGAACTTGGTATTTTAAGTTTGACCATTTTTAATCTCACTTTAACCCTGCTGTGTTCTAACCATACAAGTTTCCAACAAATATGTCTATGCTAACTGAAAGCAAAAGACTGCTGCACAGCAACAAAATCACAGCCAATCAGAAAATATGAGATTTGATATGTAGACCAATGACATTTCATTGTGGGCGAAGCACACAACACAACAAAAAATGCAGCAAAATACAAACCAAGCCACTAACAATGACTTGTTGCTCATTGCTTGTCATGGTTGGTTAGGGTCACGACTCAGAATAACATGGAGAACATAGGATCTATACCGCTTGCAATTTTATCATGTCGCACAAGGTTAGGACCCAGTGTTAGAACAGCTACTGAGACGTGTCTGACAGGGTTGTTAAGTGCATCAGTGACTGCCCACTTTTTTAGAGTCCTTGGTTTCTGGTATTTTTTCTCATTCAAGTATTTTTCCCATTCATTTTCTCTATATGCATTTCAAAAGAGTTCTTAGCTTTCAACGAAACTAACCAGATCTGAGAATTACAGAGAATTCTTAAACACAACATTACAACATTTAATTTGAGACAAGAATGTAATTTCAAACCTGAAAAAAGACAAAGGTAACTTAGCATCTTTCATTCTTTCATGGGGGAAAAACTGCTCATTCCATAATTACAAAACAGCCACATAAATATATATGTAACAAAAAAGAATCACAGTAAATAGAAAATAATGATTTTCTGACTGCATTATGTGGGATGAGTCCCTGTAGTGCAGCACTTTTCCAAGAATTTGGCAAATAAATTTCCAAATTTACAATTTTTCTAAATTTACAATTTTGCCAAATGATTTTTTAAAAACAAATTTATATCAGACTGATTTCAAGCTTCTGCAGACCTATATGCCATTGTTTAGCAAAGTCAGAACTCACAGTGAGTCTGTCTCAAAAGTTCTAAACATCATCTCAAATAATGAGCCTGTTTTTAATGCACGGCACTGAAGTACAGAAACTTCCTGCAGTGCCAAGACATGTGACATTCTGACATGTACTTTTATGCTGTAACAGCACGGAACTCTTGGTAACTCAAACTTTTTGCCTTCCCTGTCATTTCAGGCAGCATTTTCTCCCTCAGTCAGCCATTTCACACAGATTCATTAATGTAATGGAGGCATACATTTCTTAAATATTTGAAAGATATATGTTTTGATCTTTTTAGCCATAACTCAATGTTCTCTACCATAAACTAATTAATATACTTATATTTTAATTAACTAATTAACTAATATATTTTGATAATAAAACTTATATTTTTAGAGAGCCAACGGTTAAAGCACTGATACTGTGAATTGTTTTCATTAAATTGCCCCTTGCAAATCATGTAAATTTCAATAGGCTTCATAAATCCCTTGGTGGAGGTTTTCCATCAGTATAAATGCAAAGTATTCATTAGATGACTTTTTTTTACTCCACAGCTCAATGTGGGGGCATATCAAAGACCTGGCTCCCAATAAGCACAGTCTGCACAAATAGAAAAACAACCTGACAAAAAGAAATGTAGAGTTTAAGACACCAAGTAAAAAGTTTATATTCTGCTTTGGTAACAAACATATTAAAAGTATCAAAAGTGCTGATTAATTTTATTTCTTAAAGCTATATGTGAATTAATTTTTCTGAAAGGGATTGACTAACTTACAGTAGTGCATCAGCATCAATGTTCCCTCTGTATGGAATGTTCCGCCACAAATCTTTTCATTTCTGCACATTTTGTGTTGTAATTCAACTAGGAATGACCTAACAACATAGAAGAGCAATATAACGTAAATATTGAATAAAAAAAAGTTTAAGATAAGATATCCTGAACTTATTGCTGTTCTAATTCTTTCTCTGTATCTTTGTGGATTCCATCTATAGAATACAATGGTAGCACATAGCAAAAAAAGCCCACAGACCTCATGACTATAATTACTGTGAAGAGTGTAATATCTTATCTAAATTGGGGTGCATTTCTTGATAATTCTCTATTTTTTCCATTTAATTTTTCTATTTTTCAGAATATAAGTAGAATATAAGGACAAGGTTGGATGATCTTATAATATATATATTAGAAAGAAGATCATTTTAAAATCGATATGCACATGGAGGATGCATATCATGACCATGGATTTTTTTTTAATCAATATCTAGATTATTAATTTAAAATGTATACAAATCTTTGCAAAGTTTGTGGTCAGAAATATCATAATATTATCCAAAGCGACTTACAAATGAGGAGAGTAATAGAAGCAATCAAACCAACAATAGGACAACAATATGCAAGTGCTGTAACTAGTCCCAGTTAATCTAGCACAGTACACGAAGCAAGATTTGTTAGTTTTGTTTTGTTTTTTAATAGTGTATATGAATAGTAAGCCGTTGACTTGCAGAACGCAAGCTTCTGGAGGGCACATAGAAGTGAGTTTAGGTATAGGGGTGCAGAACCAGTGGTTCTGTAGGTAAATATCAGTGCCTTGAATTTGATGTGAGCGGTTATTGGCAACCAGTGCAATTTTATGAGGAGAGGTGTTCTTCGGCTCATTAAAGACCACTCTTGCTGCAGTATTCTGGATTATTTGCAGAGGTTTGACAGTGCAAGGCCCGCAAAGAGAGATTTACAATAGTCCAGTCTGCATAGAACAAGAGCTTGGACAAGTAGTTGTCTAGCATTCTCCGATAGGAAGGGCCTGATCCTCCTAATGTTGTGTAAGGCAAGTCTGCAGGACCGGGCAGTTCTAGCAATGTGGTCTGTGAAGTTTAACTGATCATCAATCACAACTCCAAGGTTCCTGGCTGTCCTGCATGGAATTATGGTTGACGAACCAAGCTGAATGGAGAAGTTGTGATGAAGTGCTGGGGTGGCTGAGAGCACAAGCAGTTCTGTCTTTGCAAGGTTGAGTTGAAGGTGGTGGTCCTCATCCAGCAAGAAATGTCTGTCAGGCAGGCCGAGATGCAAGCAGCAACTGCCGGATCATCAGGCTGGAATGAGAGGTAGAGCAGTTTGTCATCAGTGATAGGAAAAAACATATTCCTGAATGACAGATCCTAGTGGTGACATGTAGATGGAGAAGTGGTCCAAGCATTGAGCCCTGAGGCACCCCAGTAGCTAGATGTTGTGACTTATACAAGACAGGAGGATCTGGTGGTTAACTATGTCAAAAGCAGCAGGCAGATCCAGCAAGGTGAGTACTGAGGATTTGGAAGCTGCTCTTGCCAGTCTCAGAGCTTCAATAACTGAGAGCAGGGCAGTCTCAGAGCTTCAATAACTGAGAGCAGGAAAGTTTCAGTTGAGTGCCCGCTTTTGAAACCAGACTGGTTGTTGTCCGGGAGGTTGTTCTGTGTAAGAAAGGTAGAGACTTGTTTGAACACAACTCGTTCAAGTGTTTTAGCAATGAATGCCTAGAAGTGCTGGATTTAGAGTGGGTTTCTCAAGCAGTGGGGTTATCCGAGCCTGCTTAAATGCTGTGGGAAAGGTAACAGTGTGATGAGAGGTGAGAGGTGTTGATGATGTGAGTGAGCGTGAAAAAAAATGGCTTGAAGGAGATGAGTGGGGGTAGGATCAAGCGGACAGGTAGTAAGGTGGTTCGGAAAGGATGAGTTTGGAGACTTCCGACACTGAGAGCAGAGAGAAGGAGGGGATAATGTGTGTGTTAGCTGTTAATATGTGTGTCAGTTTGTGGTGTGGAAAATTAACCGCTGGTGATTGTTGTTTTATTTATGAAGAATGTGGCAAAGTCGTCAGCTGTTAGGGTTGATGAAGGAGGGGGAGGTGTTGTTTTAAGAAGAGAGGAGAATGTTTTGAAAAATGTGCAAGAGTCTGCAAGAATTGTTCATTTTGTTGTGATACTGTATGCCATTTTAGCAGTAGAGATATTAGCAGAGAAGGAAGAGAGGAGGAACTGATACAAACCAAGGTCAGTGAGATCTTTCGATTTGCACCAATTCCTCTCTGCAGCCTGAGTTTAGAACGGTGTTTGTGGAGAACATCTGATAGCCCGGGGGCAGAGGGGGTGGTGCGGGCTGGCCTGGATAAAAGGGGGCAGAAGTTGTCTTGTGCTCACCAAGACTGCATATTTTTGCAAAATCAGTCAAACAGTAGTATTGCAAAATATTATTACAGATTAAAATAACTGTTTTCTATTTTAATATATTATCAAATGTAATTTATTCCTGTGATGGCAAAGCTGAATTTTCAGCATCATTCCTCCAGTCTTCAGTCACATGCTGATTTGGCGCTCAAACATTTCTAATTATTATCGGGGTTAACACTTTATTTTAATGGTTCCTTTGAAAATTCTGTTCTCTATAAGTAACTTTGCAACTACATGTCAACTTATTCTAACCCAACCAGTCTACTAATACTCTACTAACACTAAATGAGAGTAAGTAGACAGCTGTGCTGCTTAATATTTTTGTGGAAACAGTGTGATACAGTTTCCCCCCGGGATTATTTCATGAATAGAAAGAACAGCATTTTTTTTTTATGGAAACTTTTTATAAAAATGTGATTGACTTCATCTATTTATTGCATCCTTGCTGAATAAAAGTACTAATTTCTTTCCAAAAATGTTTCACTCTAATGAGAGTTAGCAGACATGTAGGTGCAACATTACTTAGTCAAGTAGTCAACAGAATGTGTTAAAGGGACCATCAAAATAAAGTGTAACCAAAAAATCGTACTGACCCCAAACTTTCAAACAGTATTACATATTTGAAGCGCCTCTCGGGCAGCTCTTTCAGTCATGTAAGCGCAGCTCCTATCTCTTTGAAAGGGGAAACATTAAATTCCCCAAAGCTGTTCACCAAGCTTACGATTACATTTCATATTTGAAATCACCAATGAAAACTGACAACAGAGGTCGCATAAATTGTGTTTCTAAATGCTCAAAACATGACAAAAAAAAAAAAAATTTTCAGGTTGGAACAGCCAATGTGCAGTCCTTCTATAGCAAACAGAGCTTCTGAAGGCAGCTGCAGTGAAGCAATGACTTTTGACCAATTGGCGATTGGCTCTTTCTTTTTGAAGGCCGGAATTATTCCGTCATGTTGTGCGTTGCACTTTCTTCCATTCATAGTAATGTGAGTGCCCCGTCTTTGTATATCCTTTGATATAAGGCAAAGTGCATAATTTAGATGCTGTAACTGGTCACAAATTTTCCATATCGCCTATCAATTAATTGTATAGGCAACTAATTACACAAGAATAGTTTTAGGTGTATACCATCTGACACCACGTCCACTTACCAAAAGTATTTAATGTCAACAATACCCACATCAAAAATAATAATAATATAACAAGGGTAAGGCTTTGTTTGCTTCCAATTCTACTGTTGAGAACAACAGATGTAAATCTGTGTAAATTATGTAAATCTTAAAATATGTACTATGGGAATTGTTTTATAGAAACTAGACAGAAATACACAAGGAGGATATGTACATAGCCAGGACATGCATCTACTGTGCATGAGCATTGACACAGAAAACCATTCATAGCATGGTATACATGCTGTATAAATACACTTATGCTAATGGCATATGAGGCCACACTGGCCCCTGCACATGCAGAGTGTCAAAACAGTTCTCTGGTAAGATGTCTACCAAGGTGCCGGTGATGAACTGCCTAGATTTGAGAACATAGTCCTGACTGCCCAAGGCACAATGTTGCATCAGAATTTCAGCAGAGGGTATGCACACACACACACACACACACACACACACACACACACATACAGAGAGAGAGAGAGAGAGAGAGAGAGAGAGAAACACACAAATACATTGCGAGTGCTCCCTAAAAAGCTGCAACCTACCTGTGCTTTGCATTCTTAGTGCAGGATGTGGAAAGGGCAGCAGCAAACACATAAATCATCAACTCAATAAACCGCCAGTACTGTCTCAGTGGAACCAGTCATTTTTTTTGTTTCGCACAAACACAAACATTCACACACAAAGTCAGCTCTGTCTCAGTGGAAACAGTCGGTTTTTGTATCAGATACTCGCACGTAGAAACATCTCAGACTGATCTTATATGCAGCAGTTGATGTGAATTGTGATTGGTGGTGTGTATGTTTGTGCTATATTCAACTTATAAAGTTACCTAGAGGAATTCAACTATGAGGTGCCTGTTATTATACTGTAAAGATCCAATTAAATTAAAATGGGAGATTTCTGGATTTTAGTCCATGTCTGTTAGCCAAGACAAATGTACTGTAAATGCTAGTTTACTAGTGTTAGTTGATTATATTTTCTTTTAGGATAATATACGCTCTCAAAAAGTTGTTCCTTGCCCCTGATACCTTCTATAACAACTACCATAGCAAATGACGGTGTGTTGCTTTGAATGTAAAAAAAAAAAAAGGCACAACAATTTGGTTCAAGAAATAAAAATTCATATACATTTTTTCCATAGGGTCATTTTTTTACTTAGAAACCTCTTGGCATGAAACAGAAATTGCGATCATATTTTATTCCCTATTGTGTCGCATATATCTGATGAAACAGTTTCTCGGATAAGGAAAAAAATTAAAGGCAGGATTTTGTCCATTGGGAATGGATTGGATCGTTGTTGGCTATTGCTGCGATCTCATGTGAGTGACAGGTTGCTGGAGGGGAGACATAATTGTCCCACAATCAGAGAATTGGAATGACCGAATTGACCGCCCAGTTCCCATTAATCACTGCGAATGATGTAACCAAGTCAGTTTCCTTGCACTCTCCAAATGTATCTGTATATATTTAAAAAATGTATTGCAAAATATGCAATATTTTACATTACTGATTTTATTCACAATGCTTAGTGGGGCTGTAGTTCATTCCCTCATTAAATGTTAAGTACACAGTGTTGTACCTCTGTCTTTTTGAATGAAGCCCCTTACATGACATATTGTGGAATTGATTTGTTTCTTCATTTTAATTTAGTTCAAGGCCATGATTTTCCCCACACGTTGTGACATGTTTGTGTGTGATTTTCAAATACTTTTTTGTTTGTTATGTTGTGATTTACATCATAGCTAATTTGTTTGGGTCATATTTTAAACTCTCTTAAAGAAGAATATTTAGAAATCTTAATGGTTCAAAATGAAATACCCACAAAACCACAGCAGCTTAGTGGGCGTCCATTGTTGTGCTCCATTAGCTATTTTGATGAAAATGGTACAATCCCTTCTACAATTTGTTCCGCTTCAACTTCCTGTTTCAAACAATTCCATTGCTCTTTAGCAAACAAACAGTATGACTTAAGACAGAGCCGTATACCAGTGACATTTAACGTAGATCAGACAAGAGCTCAATCTATTTTCAGATATATCTAGCAATCTAACTGGAATTACTCTGATATTTGAACATTATTTGATGTTTTATAGAGTTTGAATATGTTATGTTCATATCAGCTTACTGATCAACTGCTTCTCTTTTTATAAACAAAACCATTTTCCACTGTGACATAAAGGTTAAGTAGAGATAATGCATGCATACGAATGAAGTGGTTTTATTCTAGATCATTTGCGAAGGAACCCCACTTTCGGGGAGGTTAAAACATTAGTCCCAGGCATTTATTTTAACTGAAGTCCAATTAATAGGAGGTAATCAAGCGTTTAATTAAAAACCCAATTTTGTGCCACCTTGAATCATCTAGTGGTTGTGTTTTTTCCCTTCTCATTTTGACTGAGCACAGCAATGAGCAGGTTTCTGTCCTTCCACATAAATTATTCATTTCTGACTATCTCCGAAAAGGCCTGGAGTCAAATTTGGCTTGATCTGTAGGTAATTTGTTCCACTAGCAAAACCCACTTCCGCCTTAATCTCTCCTAAACAACACAAAATATGTTCGTTTTCACTGTTAAATGATATTCATACTTCATTAGTATGATAATACCTTCTAATTTTAAAGCAAACACTCAATTTAGGGGTTTATAGTCGTATCAAATTTGCAGCAAAACTGGGCATATAAATGGAGTCTGTTAGATTGTTACGATTGGTTTCTGTTTTGCCCAGTTCCTGTAACAATGTGCTTCAGTCCTGCTGAATAACAAGCATCCTGCAACCTGGTTTGTTGTCGAAAGTATTTGTTTCAAATGGTCTTGAAGAGTGGTTTGAAATTATATCAAATCTGCCCCTTAGCTGGCCGGATATGTATTATTATTAAAATACCACTGTGCCATCAAGTGATACAATAAAGTATTAAACACACTGATACAAGAGGTGGACTGTTTCCAGGAGAATATATACTATTTATTTTTATTATTGTAAAAATCTACAGTAGAAAAAAAACATGTTGCGTTCTAAACACACCCACAACAGAAAATATTTGAGGATATTGCCAGAGGGTAGAAATTACAAGAATAAAAAGTTTTTTAGATGGTGTCGAAATTGAAGAGGTAGAAGTAAGCCGACTGACAGACAACATCTTCACCAGAAACCCCAGAGGTAATTTCAACCCTTACCAACAGCTCAGAAGTTTGTTGATGATGATAGATACAAAATTGTTAGTAGTGAGGCATGCTAACAAGAGCACACAAGGAGTACAGAAATACAGTCATAAATGACTGTTAGGGTTAAAGAACTGAGAAAATGGCTGGCTAACTACTGGAATGTTACACAAAAAAAAGTGTCTGAAATTCTCAACAAATGGTCAGTGAAAAGAAGCACTCAACCTTCAGAAAATGTAATAATAAACCTCAGGAGGTCAAACTAAATTAGCAAATTTCATTTTCTATTCATTTTATATGAGGTTTGCACATTTGAGTTATTCTTTTCTTTTTTTTTTTAAAGAAAAGACACAACTGTCACAGGCATTCAGTATTTTGAAATTATGTTCATTATCATGAACTTAGTTTGTTTTCATTGGTCTCCTGTTTTCCTTTGTCTAGGTTCCCGCCACCTTTGTCATTCATTAATTATCACAGGTGTTTATCATTTGTCCCTCATTTATTTTTTATCTGGTGTTGCTTGTATTTTACACACTGTTACACTACTTGGATTATATTTTAATCATTTAAATAGACTTTGTCTGATTTTTATTCATCATCGTCTTCCCTTTTTGGACTAAACCGTGTCCGTGACAGAACACCAGACTTCTCAAAATGAGAAGACTGGACATAGCATCCATTACATAGCGTAATTACTTTTTTTTTTTTTTTAAACATCAAATACCTTATTTGTGGAAAGTGCCAACAACTGTAACTTTAAATAGAACAAAGAGAAAATGAAAAATGAAAAAAATGAAAAAAGCTCAGGTTATGTCTGTAGTCTGTTCTTTAAAAATTAACTGTATGGAGTTAAAATTAATCAAATACCGGTATCAGCAAAGTTACACTAACCAAACAAATGTAAGTTCTTAGTTACTCATTCTTCAATATGTGAATTATTCCATCAGAAAATTAACACTTTTAACGTTGTCATCCCTTACGAAAAAAAAGTATACTTCAAGTTCATTTTATGAAGTATACTTGAGTAATGTTCAAGTATATTTTTAAGTATGTAGTAAGTATACTAATGTCAATATGTACTAGTAGTAAACTTGTAAGTGTACTATTTTAATACCGCTTGGGACTAAATTGGCCCACTTGAAGTATATAAAAGTATATGTTTAAGTGTACTATAAGTGTAACAGTAGTAAACTTTAAGTGCACAACTAGTTCATAATTATGTTTCTCATTTGTACTGCAAGTGAACTTATGAGTATACTAGTAGTTTACTATTTTAATACTTGTAGCAACTTTGAAGTATACTCTCGGTAAACTACTAGTTTAGTAGTTTTATACTACAAGTTTTATTTTAATGTACTCTCAGTAAACTACTAGCTTAGTAGTTTTATACTACAAGTTTTCTTTAAGTGAACTTAACATCATACTTATAGTTTACCATTTATATATTATTTTTACTCTTTTAGTGTACTCTCAGTAAACTACTACTGTAGTTTAGTAGTTTTATTCTACAAGTTATCTTTAAGTGAACTTAACATTATACTTATAGTTTACTATTTATATACAATTTTTGCAGTTGCAGTAGGCCTATACTACTATGTTCAAATGTTATTTTTTTTTATACTTGAAAAATACCTTTAACTCTACTTTAATTTTAAAAACATTTTATTAGCTTCATGCATCCTTTTTTATCAACACTTGAATGTCAGTAAGTTTCATAAAGGCAACATTTTAAACAAAATAGTTGAGAAAATCACATTTTTGTCAAAGACTATGCCTTGATCAGATTCAGAACGATGATCAAAACACAGGTGGAGTAGATCGAGTCCAACACCCCCAAAGCTTCACAGTCGTTTTCTCTTCATGGGTTAGGCCTACACTTCATTTCATTTGGAAACATTAAGCAGTTTTGATTTACAAGCTGTTTAATGTTTGATATCACATTATTTTACATTTGAGTGAGCAATCTTCTATCACTTGTTTCAGCTTCTTCTTCTTCTCCTGTGTTTTGATCCAGAGATTCTGTACTAGAAGATGTGTCATAGCGCCCCCTACCGTATACCAGTGAAAACATGGATAGCTGGAAAATTCTGTCAATGGTGGGGAAAAGTTCAATTAAAGTAAATATGTACACTACCAGTGGACTAGCCTACACAAAAATTCAGATACGCAGAATTAGAAACATATCTGTTTTATATCAATATTTTAATCAATATTTTCAAACAAAGTTTCATAAGACTGTATATGAAAAACGATGTAAAAAAAAGTATATTTAATAGGCTACTCGATCAAAAGAGTTAACACAACTACAAGCCAAGTATACTTTGAATAATTCAAATTTTAAGTATATCTCGATCAAAAGATTGAGTACAAGTATAGGCCAAATATACTTGGACTTTTCTCTCAGTATAAGTCAAGTACACTTAAGTGAAATTAAGTATATTTTTGAGAAGTATATAAAATGTAGACTGAAAGTATGCTTTCTTCTTTTTAGTTGAAAAGAAGTATACTAATAGAACACTTGAATAAACGTATTTTCCATGCTTATTTTATTTACTCTATAAGCTATTCCACCCGAAAGTTTGTTACTATATAAAGCTGAACATGTTAGTTTATAAGACGGTGTGTAATATTATGTTTTTAAAAAAGTATTTAATAAGCTACTCAATCAAAATAGTAAACACAAGTACAAGCCAAGAATACTTAGAATACTTAATTATACTTTTAAGTATATCTCGATCAACAAGTAGAGGCCAAATATACTTAGACTTTTCTGTCAGTATAAGTCAAGTATACTTAAGTGCAATTTGAAGTATATTTCTGATAAGTACATAAAGTATATTTCTGAGAAGTATATAAAAAGTAGACTGAAAGTATACTTTCTTATTTTTAGTTTAAAAGAAGTATACTAATAGAACACTTGAATAAACTTCTTTTTCGTAAGGGATACTTTAAAGCAACGGAGCTGCGCACTTCAGTTGATATCTCCGATTCAGAATCTGACAGACTGATTCATGTTCCATGTAAGAAATGTAAGTTCTTAGTTACTCATTCTTTATCTTTTAATTTTTTTTATGATAGTGGATGTGTATTCATACATGGATTCTACATGGTTCATGTTTTACATGTCCTCTAACCTGGATCCTGCATATGAACACTGTACTAAAGCACATATGGACACAAATGCACATTCACAGCATTTCAGCAGTCAAAACTGCCAGCTGGACACCTTGAATGACACCTTACACATCGTTATACTCTCACTATCTTGTCTGTCATGTCTACTGTTGCCCATTAGACAGAAGGGGCACTGCATAAAATAGGGCCATACTCAGGTTCAGCTGAGGAAAAGAATATCACTCCCCTTAGTCCTGCTCCAGAGCTGAGTTTTGGCAGTTTCTTAAGGGTCTGCGGATAGTTCAGAAACTTTGGACAGGATGTGTATCTATTGGAAGAATGGAAGTGCAAATCTGGATGCAGGGAACCAGAGAAGGATTCCTAGTGCTCAGACCTAAAGCTTAAAGCCAGACTTGATAAGAGCAACTTAATATAAAATCATCATTAACTAATATCAGCAGGCCTACATAGAATAAATTCCCAAATATATCTGAAAAATTTTAAGTGAATAATGAAATATCTAGTTCATTTATGCTAACTAGATGGCGCAGGCTGAGACAATCTAGCGCTAAAATGTGTTGTTGTTTTTTTTTTATCAAGCTGAGCGCTCATTGCCGCTGCTATCAATTGCATGGATACAGTGTTCTCTTGTCTTCACTCGGACGCGCTCTTCATTCTATCGTCATTGCGGAGACTCTATTCGTTCCGGTGAAATCACAAAACAAAATGCACACAAAAGTGTCCCTGCTTGATATACAACCACTGATGAACATATTCAGATTTGATGAGAAAAAAATAACTATACGAGTGCGGATTAGAAACTTTAACTCGCTTGGCAAAAGATCTACCACTAGACCACTGAAGAACTCAAACAGAATTTGCGAATCTATGCATTTATTCATGTGAAAATTTTCCGCACTGACAATATTATTAGATCATGTGTTTCTCTTAAAACAGGCATGGAGATTCATGAGAAATTGCGCTGCAGATAAATCAGCATGATTAAAAACTTGCGAGGTCATATTGTTTTGCGATTTTGCGAGCCCTGTGCAAGCAATCACATCATTACCGCATGACATAAGCTGATTGGTCTCTGCTAATCCTACAGCCAATGAGATTGCTTGCTCAACATTTGAAGAGTCTGGTTCAGTGTTTGCTGTAAGCTAGACTTGCAGCGCACTATCAGAGTTCCTCTGAAATCCTCCACCTCCCCCAGCTCCACCTGCCTAGATCTGCTAATGGATTTATGCATCTCTATTCATGAAGCAGCAGCAAATCTCACATTCTCATAGCATCATGTCTGTGTATCCATAGATATCATATAATAAAGGCTAGATGTCTCGTGCGCGCTGCTGGCCAATGGAGCTCGACGTCCGCACACGGCGGCCATCTTACCACAGGGCGCTCGCTCACTCGTAACATGGTGCATGTACTTTTAAATAACCATAACTTGCTCAATTTTCTACCGATTTTCAAACGGTTTGGTTTGTTATAAACGTCCGAGATGTAGTTATGACACTGCATACATATGAATAATTATAACAATGGACTTCCATATGAAAGAATTATAGCCACGTTAATAACGTTTGTAAGAAACCAAACCGTTTGTAAATCCGTCAAGATTTCAGCGAGATAAGAGGATTTGTGTGCGTGCTGATCACTCACCTTAATTCACAGCTTCCCTGTGGCAAGATGGACGCCGGTAATGCCGGAAGTGACTCCGCCTTAAGACATCTAGCCTTTATTATATGATATCTATGTGTGTATCTATAAGTAGTAGGAAGCACATACTTGCTCTGCATCAGTAGCGATAATCAACAGCATCAAGTCTAGCGTAGCAGATCTAGTCTGCCAAGACCAAATACATTAAAGGGATAGTTCACTTTGAAATACATTTTTGGTATGTTTTAGCTTACCTCAAGGGCATCCAAGATGTAGGTGTCTTTTTTTCCGCAGTAGTTTCAATTTTGATATTTTTAGGTCAAACCGTTCTTGTCTGTCAGTCATATAATGCAGGTCTATGGTCACTGTCTCAAAGAGCATGCACAGAATCCAAATTAAAACAATTCCCCATCGTAAGTACACATTGATGGCCTAAGACACGAAACGAGCGGTTTGTGTGAGAAAACGAACAGTATTTATATCGTTTTTACCTCTTATACACAGCCATGTCCGAGTGATCTGATCTGACGTGTATGCAGACTGGTGCATAGATATATACACACTAGATGTCGCCTTGTCTACGGCAGTTCATTGGAACGAATGTCTTTAAGGCAACATCTAGTGTATATATCTATGCACCAGTCTGCGTACACGTCAGATCAGATTACTCGGACATGGCTGTGTATAAGAGGTAAAAACAATATAAATACTGTTCGTTTTCTCACACAAACCGCTCGTTTCGTGTCTTAGGCCATCAATGTGTACTTACGATGGGGAATTGTTTTAATTTGGATTCTGTGCATGCTCTTTGAGACAGTGACCATAGACCTGCATTATATGACTGACAGACAAGAACGGTTTGACCTAAAAATATCAAAATTGAAACTACTGCAGAAAAAAAGACACCTACATCTTGGATGCCCTTGAGGTAAGCTAAAACATACCAAAAATTAATTTCAAAGTGAACTATCCCTTTAACATCGTCATATTCATTCACATGCTAAAACTAAATGCGTGAATGAATGAATACATACATAAGTGTTGTATAAATGTATAAACTATATATATATATATATATATATAATATATATTTTTTTATTGCAAATATTAAAGTATAATACTCAAGACATTTTCTGTATCACCACCATAAAGTGGACTTGTCATATCTATACAGCCACTGACATTTTCTTTACCTAGATAAGCCAATGCTGTTAATTACATTTAACACAGAAAGGGAGGAATGAAAAATCTTATCTTTTTAATGGTAATTAGACTTTCCACCTCCTCTCTTTGCCTATTGTGGCCAGTTTGATTAATATATTTTTTTTCATGTTAGAAGCCAAACAATGATTGCTGAATATACTGACTTTTATTAGTATCTCCATTTCCTATTGTGCATCTGCTCTTCAATGGACTTTCTTATAACATATTCATATAGCTATTTGTATTCAGATCAGACGTTGGTTAAATCATTTCATCTTACAGGTGCATGCTGAGTGAGGTAGAAAGAAATATTCCTTTTGTTATTCTCAACACATAGTGCGATTTGTTAAGGACCTTGGAAAGGCCTGCTTATGTTAAGCAAACCAAGACACAACACGTCAATCCTTTGAAAATATTTGTATACTCATGGGACCTCCCAGTATCCATATTGTGAATAAATGTCATTGTAAGTGCCACAAACAAGGTATAGGAATCATCTCTTCTTAGAAGATTGAATTGCTTGTCCTTGGTGTGTAAATGTGTGAGGAGTATAAATTGTGAACCCAGAAAGATGTACATTTTCAAATGTAAATAGATGCATGTTTTGTTTCTGACATTATTTACTTCTCACTATTGTTGCCTCATTTTTCGCATTATGTTCTTGACAAAGTTTGTTGACAAAGTTTGTAACTAATATGATATGTGCTGGAATAAGACGAGCTTTAGCTTGGTGCCCAAATGAGACCTCTTTAATGACTTTACCTGCTTATTCTTGTGTAAACTAAAAGAAACAGCAGAAATGATCCCTACTTATCCTGGCATATCCCATCATTAAGTCAGGCTTTGGTTCACCTACTTAGTGTGTCAAGCATTTCCAGTGAGACGCCAGTGTAGGGCCATAATACACACTTGGAACGTCATTGATCTTAAAATAATGAGGTTTTCTGCTTTAAATGCAAATAATGAATCTACATTTTGTTTAAACATACTGACGAGTAAACTGAGGATTCTTTATTGTCTGTATGCTAAGACAATGGCCCTGCTTACAAATGTTGCCCAATTAGAGAGAAGCACTAATGGCTGTCTGAAGTGCTGCAAAATGGAAGCTTGCAGTGGTTCCAGAAAGTCTAGAATTGCATTTAAAATATAGCCTGGTAATACCAGACTCTGCTACTTCGCTTAGCTTCGTAGACAGAGTCTGGAGGTCCTGTATTGGAAAATGTTTTCTTTACCGCCTGGGGGCGCTAGTCTGAAGCTTAAAATCATTGGTTACCCGTAAGCCAATCACATAACGTTTGGTTAGGCCGTGTGTTATGCGCTGGCTCAGCCGCATCTAACTTCCACTGTAAACACATGTATGATGCGAAAATAAAACCATCGAGCGAAATACCGGAGTGAACATGGCTGTGAATGACTTTTGCAGATTATGTTAAGTAAATCTACGCATCCACGGTACAATCAGCGTCTACGTCACGGCTCTCAGCCCGCCCTCTGTTCGTTGATTGGCCGGCTGTTTTCAGGCCGGAGGAAAACAGGGGGGCAGGGTTTCATATTATTTTGAAGTTTCCCCGGGCGCCGCCATTGGCTAGTGGACCATCACCTGCTGTTAGCATCCCACTGACTCCCATTCATTTTGGCGTCACTTTGACAGCGAATAACTTTACATCTGAGGCGTTTAAAGACTCCATTTGTCCATTATTTATTTCTAAAGAAACACGAAAATGTATAAAAGGCTCCATTACCTTGTATCTTACGTTATGGCCCCGTGGAAGCCGTTTTTGTAAAAATAGGCTAACGATTGCGTCATAACCACGCGACTCTCTGTCGCACAGTAGAGAGATTACCGTATGGACAGGAGGAGAAGCTCGCGCGCAATCGGGGGGACGTGGAGGCAAAATGACAAAGTAATTAATCAGAATACTTAGCAAAAGTTTCTTCTCCTCCTAGCTCATGGACAGCTCCTACTCACACTCTCCGTCTCTGCAAGTTTCGGAAGGGAATGATTCAGATTTCTCTTGGCACAGCTACTAGAAGACAGACGGGTTGCTCACGTCACATCTACGTCGTCAAGCTCAGTTTGAGTCTGCGCAGTACGCTCGACCATCAGGAAATGAGTGCTTGTAATTGACTTCACTTGTCTCCGTTGAATCCAATGGGGTCGCTGTGTCCAGTTTATATACAGTCTATGGAGGAAAACTGAGAGATAGGTCGCGGTCTCAGACTGAGTACAGGAGCGAAATGAAATAGAGCGGAAGTACGAAGTCTGACGTAGTCAGGCTATTTAAAATATGCATTTAAATTGGAATGCATATTTTGGAGGTCTAACAGCATGACCACATTACCAATACATAATAAATGTACTATACAAAGAATAATATATTGCAATAAATTGAATAAAGAATTATATTATATTTTCATTATTCAAACAAAAAAGACTACAACTACAGTTACAGTTTTAAAAGAGTCTTGGCTCAGTGAGATTTAAAATAGATTAATACTTTAATTCATTAAGGATGCATACAATTTATATTGAACAGTAAATACATTCACAATGTAAAAAAAAATCTATTTGAAATAAATGCTCTTTTGAACTTTATATTCACAAAAAAATATTAAGCAGACAAGTAAAACAACTGTTTTCAACATTGATAATAATAAAAATTTCTGAAGGACACTGAAGAATAAATAAATTGAGGAATAAATTTCACTTTAAAACATATTCAAATAGAAAATTGTTGCTAAATTGTAATAATACTTCACAATATTACTGTTCCTATATTTTTTTTGATCAAATAAATACAGCCTTGGTGAACATAAAATACTTCTTTCAAAAACATTAAATAAAATATATTTTAAAAACATTTCTGCCCCTAACCCTTTTGCACAAAAGCATCAATTCAAGCAAATAGCATGTAGAAAGTGTGTAGGCCTATATGTAACTTGTGGATCTTAATCTTAAGTAAAACCTAATTTACAAACATTTATGTCTGTCTCTAGATAACTAATGCATGTGTGATTATGGTACAGTTCTTGACATCCCAACCCAAACAACCCTGGTTACAGTCATTAACAGAGCTACAGTTTTGTAAGGGGGATTTAGAGAGGATTTAGAATGCATAAGCTTAACCTCAATACCAAACGCTCTGGCCTCATATTAGCGAGGATTGGCGCTAATCTAAGGACTGTGAATTTACGCCACAGGCAGTGTAATATAAGTGATTTCCTCCAAATATCTTTAAACTGATCTGTTCATGTTTTCACTTATAGTTTGTCCAGCAAATACTTCTGGTTTTGCTAAGCAGATCGACATCCTGGGGTTGAAGGACCAACCAATAGCAAAAATATGTTGGGCTTATGTTTGAAAATTACACATTAGCACGCTGCTGCCTGTAAAGCTCCCCACTTCCCAACTCTCTCTCAGGGATTCTAATCCAGCGTTTAAAATTCACAGCCATTCATTGCGATCCCAACAGAAAGAGAGCCGGGTGGAGGTGTGAGAGGCAGCCAGGCCCAGCAGAACAAATGAAGCTGGAGCCACAGAGAAAAACCAACAAAGGCTGCGGGGAATACACTGTGTGTGAGCATAGCAAAAACATCTCATCAGACTCTCCTGCAACAGCCGTGCTTATTATACGGTCTCTGCAAGCCTGTTAATTGAGAATTTATGCTATTTTTTCCAATATCTACTACCATGGGGACACTTAACATTTACAAATTAGGGACCCAAGTTTGCTACGTGATCACTTGTAATCTGTTTACACATGCATTGCATTTACAAAACAGCCTACATCTATCAGAAAGTTTGGTTCCTCACATTACACAAAAAAAAAAAAAAAAAGAACACTGATATATTGGTAGTCATATCACTATCGGCTGATAAATTTGCTATCAGTCAGAAAAGTGAATTAGGCAAATATATTTACTGTATATTTACTATAATTTATTGTACAGTAAATTATGGATAAATGACAATGGGACCACACATTATTTATATCTGCCAATTGTTAAACACATGAAATCAAATGTTTTGGGATAAGAAAAATAGTTTTAGCAGTTTAACATTCAACTGTACATGGTATTTGGTATTTTTGAGGAATCTATCAATCTAGATTTTTAACTTAAAAAGAAAAAAATCAGTCCCACAAAATATAGATTGACATTAAGGTATACTAGCTATTGCTGCATCATCAAATCATATTCATTGTGTCACGTTATGGACTCTTATTTATTGGTTCCCATAGCTCCCATTTCCCTGCTCTGTTTAGTTTCGGTTTTTGATTATGTATTTGTTTCTGTGGTTAATTATCACCAGCTGTATCTTTAGTTCCGGATTATTACATATATTTTAATCCTTAGTAAAGTTACATTTTAGAGTTATTTAGTCTAGAACAGAGAGCGATTTTCTTTTGTTGTTCGATTAACATTAAAACACAGACAGCAGCGAAACAGGAACATTAGGCTGCTGCCACTTTAAGAGCTGTACGGATCCAGTATACTGATACACACATGCGTTTGATTTCTCAACTGTTTACATTCCCTTAAGCCAAAACCAACTGTTTCTCGCCAAGATGGGCAATTTGATATAATTGTGTGTGAATTGAGTTCTCTTTCACATCTTCTTGCGTTTGAATGTTTAAATTGGCAAGGCTTAAAAACAAGACCAAAGGACAAACTTTCATGACGATGCAGCAATGGCCCGATCGGGGCAGTGACAGTTCCGCCAATTGTCCCGAGCATCATTCACGCTAGCACCGGGCAGTCTGTATTGTCGAGCCCTGCTATATTTTGTACAGGTTTCATTTTGTTTTGGCAAGTATTTAATTATTTTACCCATAGAAAAACATTGGATTATGCAACAGACATTATACAACGCAGTGCCTTCAAGCTGTTAATTGCTCAAAACCATTGGTATCTGCCTTTTTTATGCAATAGCCGATATGCAGATGGTTTTTAAATTGACCAGAAATCAGCAGATAAATATCGGCGGCCGATACATCTTGCATTTTAAAGAACCTTTCAACTGTCCATAATATAATAAAAGTCAATGGAGTTCAGTGTTGTTTTAGGCACCAATTTGCATGAAGAAAAACAGTTGAAACATGCTTCAAAATATCTTCTCTTTGCTTTTCCTAAAAGAAGATAAATGATAAGTAAATGATGGCACAATTTATTTTTTTGGGTGAACAATTTCTTTAATATAGCTTTTAGCTCAGTGTAAACAGATATGAAAGCAGAATCAATGTCAGTTACTTCAGTGAAGGCAGATGTCATTCTCAATGTTTATCCTCCAGTTATTCTAGTGCACCATGTTGTCATCAACTCAGCTGCCTACAGCAGTTAACTGATGGTTCCACACACAAACTGTTCAGACAGAAGGGCTGTATTTGCATCAGGGCCAGACTGAAATTGGGAACAAAACAAAATGGAAGCTTGTGAGACTTCAGGGTGGTTAAACAAGGCGATGAAATACCTATTAGTGTTTGTCATTTTCTGGTTTAAATTGCAGTCTGGAAATCGTTTTGTGCCGCACGGGATGTATTAACTTTAAACAGATAGAATTGGTGATGTTACAATCAAACAAGATATTATCTAGTCCATAATAACACCCAGCCGAACTGAGGACCTGATTTTAAATGGAAAGCAGCTCTGATCTGTTTCCATTCTTTATACTTTAATTGTCAAATAAAGAGAGACAGCCTAAGTAAACTGACTGTCTTGCATTGAATGACTAAGTCAGCATTCTGTTTTACAGAAATGCACACTACTGTTGCAATTTGCCAAAGGTGATCCACTGCACATATTTACACATGGCAAATAGTATTCACCAGCACAATATAAACCAGGTCTGTCATGTAACATATTTTTATAACCTAGGTAAAATACAGCTGTGGTTCTCAAAGGATTTCTTATTTTTGTTCTTATGTTCAAGGCATTTATTTGATCAAAAACACAATTTCATTTAAAAAAAAAAAAAAATCTGATTTCTATTTCAATATATTTTGAAATATTCCTGTGATGGCAAAGCTGAATTTTCAGCATCATTACTCCAGTCTTCAGTGTCACATAATCCTTCAGAAATCATTATAATATTCTGATTTGGTGCTGATGAATAGGAGGGGGGATGGGAGGGGAACATTTGTTTTAAATAGAAATATTTTGTAATATTGTAAACTGTCTCTTTTATAAATGTATGTGACATTGCTGAATTAAAGTATTAATTTATTAAAAACAATTAATTGACCATATACAAATACATCAGTAATAATATGATATTAATCAAAATCTTGGCCAGAAAAGTTTGAGGACCATTGGACTAGAGAATATATAGAAATCTTTTGTAATATTGTAAATGTATTTACTGTCACTTTTGATAAATGTTATGTGACCTTGCCGAATTAAAGTATTCATTTATTTTTAAAGAGGTCATAGACTGGATTATTTTATTATTTTATAATGTTTCTTGGGGTGCTCTTATAATGTTAGTATGATTATAACACCAAAAATTGTCATAATTTATAAATAAAAGGCATTTTTCCAAGCCTGATTTTAGCCTCTGATTTGAACGCTGTTTTAAGGGGCGTGTCTGCTGTGAGACTTCAGTGTAAACGCCCACTGCTGTGATTGGCTGACATGCTTGCATATGAAATAGCTAGTATTACATGAACTCTCTCGAAAACTTTTACTACGTTTTTACTATAATCTGATCTATTCCCATCACTTGAAAGGTTGCAGTGATGAGCATTGAGCAGGTGACAGACAGTCTGTTGATCGTGTATGAAAAGATCTTATCATTGCAATGCAATTTCGGCACTCTCACGAATGCTTTCACCAGAGGTGTAAAGTCCAGGGGTCAGAAAGTAAAAGTCCTGCCATACATTTATTCCACCCATGAACTCAGCCAGCTGATTTCACTAGTTAGTTTTAGTCCTGCCTGAAAACGGTGCTAATTAGCAAATCCAGGTGATTGGAACAATAGCTACTGAGGAGGACTTTTACATCAAAAATCACTGATCACAGATCAGGCATTAGAATAAACATACCTACTTACATGTTTGTGGCGTTGCTGGCAGATCCATATCGTAAAAGTCTGTTTGCAAAGCCTGCGCCGAAATTGACCAAATAATCCACAGTGAAATACACCGAATACAAACAAATAATGCACTGCTGAGACATTCACATTGTTGAAAAAAATAAAAGAATAATAATTATCCTAGCATTAGGATCGTTTGGAAGGTAATGGTATTGATCCTGTATCGATCTTTTCTCGTTCTCATGTCACTAGGTGCGTTTCCATTACAGATTTGCGCAAAACTTTTGCGATTTTTTTTTTTCTAAATGTCGACAAAAAACTATTGCGAAATGACAGCGTTTCCATTAACCGATGTTGTGCGACTTAAAGTAAATGTTTTCCTCTTGCGATAAGTAAAATCATTCCAAAAACCATGGCAATGGACGTTGGTAGGATTATCCCAGCCAGTGCACTAGCCATTATTATTAATTGAAGGAGATGTATGTGTGTTTTCCAAGCATTAATGGTAAGGAACGACCCTTATTATACTTGTGAGCGGCACATATGAGGTGTTTCTGGGTGTTTCTCCCTCATATCTGCTTCGAGGTCTTGATTGTGGCATTTATTTGAGGTTTAGAATCCATTATTCCTGTAATTATTTTGTCTTATATGAATTTAATAAAGAACTCTGTCTCGTATTCTGTCCAAACATACCGCGTCATCTACGTCAGGTGACTGTAAATGCCCTAAAAACCACCTCATGCAGGCATAAAACCTTTTTTGCGATAAATGGGAGTTTTCGCCAAATTGACGTGTTTCCATTGGGCGTTTTTTCAATTCGCAATTTCAATTTGCGCAATTTGAAGGGTAATGGAAACGCGACTACTGTTCACTAACGCACCAGTGGGCGGGGCCAAAGCTGAAGTGTGACGTCACAAGTCTCCACTTTTTAGATCCTGTCGTTTGCTGGCCTTGGTTTCAATGAAAGCAGTTTTAGGAATAACAAGAAAGTTTTGAGTTTTGAAACTTACAGGGTATTTTTATAGTATAACGAACTCTTAACTGTCAAAGGATCAAGGAACATTTGAATTCTCAGTCTATGACCCCTTTAAAAAAAAATATATAAAAATATATGCAATTAAAATGCAATAAATACAATTAAATGTTACACAATAAATGTGTGCGTGCGTGCGTGCGTGCGTGCGTGCGTGCGTGCGTGCGTGCGTGCTTGCGTGTGTGTGTGTGTGTGTGTGTGTGTGTGTGTTTGTTTGTATGTATGGGCACACTAGCATAATTTCAACATCAGTTTCTCAGCAGGATGTTCTGAATTTGGAAGCATTACTGGATTATGGATGAGCATTTTGGGATAATCTCACCCTTGGCTTGACTCAGAGTTCTTCCTGCTCACATTAGTAATAAATAGCCTAAACATTATTAAATGTCCCTCTATGTCAGTACATAGAGGCAAAACCCATTTGGATCACACAACTTAAAAGATAAGTTCACAGTAAAAGTTCTGCTTGGGTACATCTGGAATAACTCCAGTAAACTAGTCCCTATCTCATTGTGCACTTCTATGTTAATCCGATAGGAGCACTTGTTTTAAATGCACTTGACAAATACGATGTAACAAGATGTAGGCTTATGTTGCACTGATCATTGAGTGGATGCTATTGGACATAAGTAAAGGTGCTATGCTAGTCAAAAAGAACAAATCAATCACATGATTTATGACGCCTCCATGGGTAGCACTCAGACAGACTCTTGAGAGATGGTTAGACTGCAGACTCTGCTTATTGGCAGTCCAGGGCATGAGCCTAATCTGATGCTATCTGCCAAAACTTTGCTTAAAGGCGTACAATATAAGAGCATCAGCATCTGTCAGATCAATTTACTGGTTCAATGAGTAGGTTACTACAAACACTTACAGGCAGAAAATACGGCAGTGCTGGTCCAATGCAGCCTCCTAGCATAAATAATACAAGGGGGGAGAGTAGGGAACGCTATTGACAAGATTTAAATCAAACTACTGAAGCCAAAATAATAAGCTGTTTTATCTCAAACTGAAACTGTCCGTTGACTGTACACACTTCTTCAGTCTACACACTCTGACTGTCAATTTCACTCTGCTTTAGATCAATGTACATTTAAGTTTTATGAATTCGTGGATTTTATTATTATTATTACTATTATTTTTACTATTTTGTATTATTGTGAGGGCCAAAATACAGGGTGGGCCATTTATATGGATACACCGCAACAACATGGGAATGGCTGGTGACACCAAAGTCCCGTTTGTGGCACACCAGTACATGTGAGGGGGCAAACTCCTCAAGATGGGTGGTGACCATGACATATACTAATGTGCCACAAACAGGACCTCAATATCACCAACCACTCCCATGCCACCACGGTGTATCCATATAAATGGCCCACCCTGTATAATTTATTATTATATATTACAAAACAAACAATATTCAGGAGTAAACAGAATAGTACAGAGTAATTGTATGGATCAGCACTTCCCAACAAAATGGGAAAAAGTAAGTATCCAAACGAATATAGGGAATATAATGGGGGGAATGCTTTTGGTGTCTGTGTAATGATGTGCAGAGTAGTGATAGGTATATTGTGAACAATTAGTTTATTTTGAGCTAATATTTTATATGACTTGGGAATAGTGAGTTGTCTCAGAGAGCAATTTGCTCATTTTGTGTTGGCCGTGCATGTGCATGTGCATTTGCCCAACATCCTTTCGTTTGTAAACAAAGCCCAAGTTTTGCGATGGCCGGCGTGACAATTTTCGTCATCAGGAGGGTCCGCGCACATGCAGCGTAATTTTTGTGTCCATGCAAACAGTGCAAGTACAACAGCACAAGCGCAAGGTGAATGTTGAGACAGAAGAGTCCACTAGGTGGCAATACACAGTTGTGATGTATTGTGCAGTAGTCGAAGAAGGGAAGATCGGATCATTTGACTGACTTGGATCTTTGAATCACGCTCGGCAAAATGAACAACATTCAAAGATCCAAGTCAGTAAAATGATTATCACTAGTGCAGAGCTCTTCAACAAGTGTATTAAGTATATACACAATTAAAAAGTTGTATTTATATACAGAGAGAGGAAACAGGATCAACAAAGTACCTTGAGCTAGGACTTGAATTAGGGTCACCGGAGGCACAGCTGTGCTTTATGTCGGAAGGCTTCCCACAAGGCTATTGCTCTGACAGTATAATACTTTTATTCAGCAAGGATGCATTAAATTGATTAAAAGTGACAGTGAAGACTTGTACATTGTTAAAAAAAAAAGTAAAAAAAAAATGTAAAGATTTTTTTTTCATTTTTGGGTGAACTATCCCTTTAAGCTTTGTAACCATCTTCTGCACTATTCTAGGCTTCCTTCCTTGGGTTTTCTTATTCTATTATACTTCTGTCAATCACTTTTCTTCCTTTCCTCAAATCCCTCGCTGTCCATTTAACACCTGTCCTTCCCACTGCTCCAATTCTTCTGTATTTATTATGTTCCTGTTCTACAGACACTACCTGTTGTGGCCTCTTCTCTCTTTTTCACCCCCACCCACTCACACACACACACATAGACACTGGCAGGTAGTGCCATGCCTTTTCATTTCCACCAACAGGTGATTAGATTTACTGTATTCCTCAGGGACTTGTCCACTGTATTGCTGGCTGTAATTCAATCAAATTCAGTCGGAGCCACCTCGATTGTGAGACTGCCGTGCTCCGCAGCGCAGCCTGAGGGTGAAATCAACAGCATTTCACCAGAACAAGCAAAAGAGTGTGCAGCTGATGTGATTAAAAAAAAAAAGGCTGTTTGATGCAAACAGAGATTTCTCAAATGAAATGGACACTCTTGTGAAACCTTGAGGAGGTATGCTTAACATAGGCATGTGTTTGTATGTTTGAAGTAAATGAAAGGAAACAAGCACTAGAAATGATCACAAAAACATGATACATTTGGTTTTGCTGTTGTTATGCTACATATACTGTATACTTAATCGTGAAAAGCAATCATGCATTTCAGGCTGATGAAATGGAGACACAGAGACCCTAAGGAGGTGTCCGTTGTAGTTTGAGAGCTTGAAAAATAGGGCTGTCAGTTTGTCATACGTGTGCTTCAAAATAAAATAAAAATGACATAGTAAAAAAAGTGCAACTGTTAACATAAAATTATAATAAATTTAATTATTAAATTGCATTTGAACATTTTAGCATACATTATTGTAGCTTTTAATAGTTTATAAGGTGTTATTGAGACTATGTATAAGAGTTCAGAGCAAAAAATACAGATAAATAGTACAATTTGTGCAACTTGGCTCAGTTTAGCTCATCAAGTTCCCCCCTCTGCATAATATCCCTGGTGGGAGTCTCTTTCACAGATAAACATTCACTGTTCCCTCTCTTACCACAAGCTCATTTCATTCAGCAAGATAAGTTTGCTTCTATTAAATGCAAACCACAATGGCATGCTTGCGGGGAAGGACATGGGTTTGCCAATAATTAATAAAACCTTTGTAGAGTGCTCAGGGGGGCTGTAATAGCGTGAGAGAGTTACAATTACAGTTAGAGTTATGTGGAATAACACATTATGCAGAAAAGGGTACAATCAAAATAGCATAAAATGTGATATGCATATGAGATACTAAGTAAATTATACTGTGTATGCAATACCACCCCATGGTGGTGTAAACAATAATAGACACTGAATGACTGTCAATTTATCAAAATTACAGTAGCTGATTTCTTTTTCATAATGTTTTCACTCATTAAATCAAAATTGACCCTATTTGCTTTCTGAATGCACATTCCTGGTCTTATCAAAAATGATTAATTGTGGCATATATGCTTCTTAATCTTTAATCAAAATACTTTAAGAATTAACAATTGACACCCTTAAGGTACTAATATGTACCCTTAAGAAAACGTCTTGGGTTACTTGTGTAACCCATGTTCTCTGAATAGGGAATGAGACGCTGTGTAGCGATGACAAAATGGGAAACGACCTTGGGCGGTGCCGATTGTCTGAACCCGTAAAGAATCACGCAAATTCATTGGCTGATGGCGAGGGTGCCTCCTCAGTGGCGCTACATCATTCACTCTTAATATAGTGAACGCACCATCTGCTCCTCAGATTTTCCACCGAAGAAGCCCCCCTCGACAGCAAGAGGAGCTTGGCAGTGAACGCAGCGTCTCATTCCCTATTCAGAGAACATGGGTTACACAGGTACCCCAAGCTGTTCTCTTTAATAGGTTCACTCAACGCTGCATAGCAATGACGCAATGGGAACGATATACCACACACGCCAAGCTAAGCGCTGCCAGATCTGGCCCAAGAGCTTTCTTTCTCTTTTCTTCAGTTTTGTTTAGGTCAGACCAAACTCAACCAGGACAAAAGCTACCAGAGTGAAAGAACGTGGACAAAACTTTGGGGACATAACCAGGCCTGGGTCGCAGAAACACCTTCACAAGACCCAGGGAAAACTCCATGCAAGGCTCATTTACAGAAAGACATTTACTGCGCCAGCCGTGACGTAAACCCTCAAAGAAGTCGCAGCCGCTCCGCCCACAAACTTATCCTGCAGGAATTCCAGCACTGAACCAAATGGGAAGCTGACTGGGTCCACAGCACGAGTCGTGTACCAAGACTAAAAGACCTTACACCTAGAAAAATACAGCTGTCTAGTAGAAGGCGCACAAGCTCTTGAACATTAGCGGGAAGACCAGAAGCCATTAGCAACTGCCCCTGATCGGCCACAGCCTCCATATCTTGAGTCGAGGATGGAAATCCTGCCCTGGAGCTTAGGCAACAGATCTCTCCTTATTGGAATTTCCCACTGGGACCCCTGTACCAGGGAGCTCAGCTCCAAAAACCACGTCTGCCCAGAACGAGGCTACCAATAGGAGGACGAATTCTGCACTCCCTCACCCTGCAAAGGACTGCAGGGAGCAACTTGACCAGAGGGAATGCATATAGTCTCAAATCCGGCCATGGATGAGCAAAGGCAATTGTGCGATATTCTCACCAGACGGAAGGCTGACCAAGAAGGGTGAATGCCCCTGAGCTTCATTCACTACAGGAATAGCCTCATATGAAGCAGACCCAAAAGCAGCACAGGAGAGGCTGCTGCCGTGAGTCCCAGAAGTCTGCGACATGTACCCACAGCAATGCGATGGCCGAGCCTGAAATGGGTCAAAGCATGCACTGAGACTGGAAGGGGCCAAGCAGGCATGCATGGAGAGAGAATCGAGCTGGACATCCAAGAAAATAGTCTACTGAGTAGGTGTTAAGACGCTCTTCTGAGCATTCAGCCTGAGACCAAGAGACGGGAGGTGGCGGAGAAGGATGTTCCTGTGACGACACACTAACTCTCTGGGGATTGAGCCAGAATGAGCCAGTCATCTAGGTAATTTAGTACATGGATGCCCTGGGGCCTAAAATGGCTGCATCCATGCACTTGGAGAACATCTGTGTATCCAAAGTCAGACTAACTGGAAGGACCTGATCTTGGTACGCATTTTCCCCAAAGGCAAACCTGATAAACCTCCTGTGCCGTGGAATGGCCTATGTGGAAATAGGGTTCCTTCAGGTCCACAGTAACAAACCAGTCCACTGCTCAAATCTGCGCCAGGATAGTTTTTAAAGTCAGCATTTTGAATTTTCCTTTGTAGAGGGACAAATTCAAATGACGTAGGTCCGATATGGGGCACAGACCCCCGTCCTTCTTCGGAACGAGGAGGTAGCGGCTGAAAAAGCGGCAGTTCAAGTCCGAAAGAGGAACCTCCTCTATCGCTCCCTTCAGGAGGAGTGACGTCACTTCCTGCTGTAGAACAGAAGCCTCTAGGGCTCTATTCATAACAGTGGGATGAACCCATCGAAGCAAGGAGGATTGCGATGGAACTGGAGAGTATATCCAAATTGGATCGTGCAAAGAACCCATCATGACACTCAGGCCTGGCAATAGCCCCCACGCTGCCAGTTGGTAAGACAAGGGTTGCATAGGAATTGGCTCTGGTAGGGGACCAAGAGGCGGTAAGCACAGTGCTAAAGTTGGTGGAGGAGGGCCTGAGGCGTCCTCTGATAGCTAAGATTAGACGACGCGAGGAGAAAGCCAGAAGCAGCTTGATCGAGAAGAGGTGTTGAGGGGAGATAACCCGAAGCGTCTCCGTCCATCAATAAAGGAAGATGGTGTTGGCAACTTAACTTTGTATTCCGAAGCACAAATGGCGGCGGGTATAACAGATTTTGATTCAGTGAGCATCTAGAGGAGGAACAGATACGCTTTAGCGGTCTGTCCCTCCCTCCTGAGATGGGGGAAGCTTTCAGTTTCCTGACCCGTGGATCAGGAACGACCCTGCGACGCTAAAGCAGCAGGTTTATCTGGCTGCTTCAGGTCAACGCGCCAACAGGGGCATTGGAGGGGTATGGGACAAGCACAAGCTCCCCAAAGCGTGTGAGGAGTTGGATGCTTTGGCTCATCACTCCTCCAGGAGATCTCTTTCCTGTGTGTGAGGCAGTCTCTGGGCGCAAAGGCAGGAGTGGGAAGACGAAGGCATGCCCTCCTAGGCATGAACTGCTTAAGGGCAGCAGACTGTGTCTTAACAGTATGGAATTTATCGACCACTGAGTTGACTGTTTCTCCAAACAAACCTGACAGGGAAATAGGGGCGTCCAGAAGAAAGACTTTGTCAATGAGATTCAACCAAAGATGGCGTTCAACAGCCACTAAACCCGCCATCATGCACCCAACTGCGTGTGCAGTGTGCTTAGTCGCAACGTCAGCTCTGTAGCTGTACTGTACTTAGGGATTTGAAATGTTGTAAAAGTGACGAGGAGATGGCATTTCTATTATTCAACAGGTATTATATTGAACATATATTATCTATTGTGAAGGGTCATATCCATCCGCAGAGTCACGCAGAGCAGAAGCCCAACCAAAACAATATTCTTCCGCAAAATGCATGCAGTTTTGTTTTATAACCGTTAGATGGCCAAAAGTTACATAGGCACTTAGACCCATCAATTGAAGTCTTGTTTAGACATATTTGTTCAGATTTCATATCTTAAAGGTACACTAAGTCACATCTTGGCTGTTCATGGTCAAAATGGGGGTTATGCGCCACAAACTTCTGTATTCTGTAAAACAGGTTGCATGGCTTCCGGTTCAGGTCTTTTGTTATGTCCTTCATTAAATATAGAGCCATTTCACTCAAGATACATTCAAAGGAGTGAGCAAAGATGAGCATAACCAATGTCCATTGCATATGCAGATTGATATTGTAAAGACCACCCATTGGCCCAACGATGGAATCCAACGGCCTGGGCGAAGGGATAATGCGTGTATGTCTTTTCAGCGCTCCAGTGAAGTTCACTTAATTTATTGGAATTTAGTTTCAACATTACTTTAGCTCTACGCTTAATCTGACTCCAATTTCAAATGATAATCAAATTTAGATTGTGTTTCTTATTAGAAAATAGTCATAAATATTGATTATGAATTAATTTAGATCTTTGATTATTCTGAGCATCCCATACTTTCAATTATTCATTCATTAAGGGACCCGATGCCGCACAGAGTCACACGCCCCGGGTTTACGTGGATCTCACGGACACAGCCTCGCCAGTCTGATTTTGTTCAGAGGGTGCAGGGTTTGCTAATACCTCTTAAGTTGGTTGCCTACTGCTCACTCATACAAAAAAGTGTAGTTTATTTAGCCACTTCCGTACAACTTGCCAAGTCAGTGATAGACAGAAATCAAAAGGTCTTCAGATGACGTGCCTACTGCTCCGTTCATATGCGCCTTTAGTTTGACCTATCCTGGACACAGAGCTGCAGTAGCACCAGCCTCCTCATAATCTACTAAAATAATGATTTCAGAAAACTTCAGAATAAATCAAGATGTAACATTTATTTGTCAGGTAAAAATATATCATGCCAATTACACAAGTAAATGATTAAAATCCAATTCAGAAATAATAAATACATGACATAATTTACTCAAAGATGACTCTAAAAGTAAGCAATGCATTCCTGACAGAGACACACAGTGGTGTGTGAGTGTTTTCCAATGGGAAAACACTGAAACAGCACTGTATGGGGGATGTTCCTGGTTAAAGGGTCCCAAAGACTGCTCTGTCACCTAGCCTTAAATGCCCAGACCAGAACAAAAGGGTTGTACCAATATTTTTGGATCATTTCATGTACCCCAGGGGGTAGCGCCTGGTTTTGAAGAGACATCACCCAAAGAGGAGAACAGGATTCTCCTAAGTTCTCAATCTTTCTCATTAAACCAATGACTACAATGAAATTAAGACCATTTTACCAATCACACTGAGACATTTAAAATGATACCAAACATGAAAAGGAAAAACAATAGATTCACAAGATACATCATATGTGATATATATACATTCTTAGTGAACTTTTGGTGACTTAACTCAGGGGGAGAGGAAGGGTGGAGGGAGAGGGGGATGCAGAGATAAGGAAGGAGAAAAGTTTGGACATGACAATGTCCTGTGCTCTGTCTTTGCTATCTTCTGTCCAGGGTGCGTTTTATGGCTTTATTGCAGGGTGAGTTTTGTCTTAGCAGGAAAATCAGTTATTTTTTTATTTTTTTCTCACTAACATTTAAAAGTTAGCTGATTACCTTAAAGTCTATAGATATCGGCATCAGTTCATACTGCCGTTAACACTTTCTCCGACAAGCGGATACAATGTGACCTGTTTTCCTGTTTGTTCATGTGAATTTCAGCATAAAGCCTATTGACTTTTTACCAGGAACACTAAGAATATAACTTTTGTTTATATAAAAATATAAATGTATAACTTAACTCAGGGGGAGTTAAGTTATACATTTATAACTTAACTCATAAATGTGATAAATGTATAACTTAACTCAGGGGGAGTAACTTAACTCAAAAGAAAAGCCAGAAAAAATCTTGAATTTTTGCGCAGTGGGATGTCTGTCCATTATTGTCATAACATGATTTTGATTGACATGAAGTTGTTATTTTTCTTTATACAACAGATAGCAGCAATATGGCCAAAATACAAGATAAAATCTCATGTTTTCTTTGTGTTTTAACTTACAGAATGTAGAATTTTACTGCAGTGAAGATCCAAATGTTTGCATTTTTGCTTATACAAACTATGGGGAGAAATGTGCACATAAATCAATAAATACCAAAACAAGTGCATCGTTTTATTGTTATTACTATAGGGAAATGTGTTATGTCAGTTCATTTAAAAAAAATAAAATAAAGTTATACATTTATATTTTTATATAAACAAAAGTTATATTCTTAGTGTTCCTGGTAAAAAAAAAGAAAAAGAAAAAGGCTTTTTTGAAGAAGCTTTAAGAACCGTTTTTTTTCCCATACAATAATTTATTGAGGTCCAAAACAACATTCCACTAATTGTATTGTACAATAATGTATTTCTGTACCAGCTGTTGTACCCACAAAAGATACAAAATGTATCTGACAGTGCAATGATCCACTCAATTCCCAATGGATAAAAGTCCCGCCCTTTACCCTTTTTGTTCATTGAATAACCTATTTCACAACATTACAGTCACACAAATAGTAAACTCACATTGACTATAAAGATAAAAAGTCCCTTTCTTACATCAGAATATTTCCCTTGGATCTAGATTTCAAGTGATAAATTGCAAAATTCCAATTTAAAAATATATGATCAACTGGACAGAGTGTTTTGCACTAGCCACCCATGAGTGTTCTTCCTCGCTTGTGTTGATAGATAACAGTAAATAGCGCCGGTAAGAGTGTTCTCTGTGAGTGCTTCACAATTGTTTGTCAAAATCACACATTCTCAAACAGCACCTAAAGCAGAGCTGTCACAACACCTTTTTTAGTGTGGTCTTGAGATCAGTAGACCAAGGAATCTGAAGCAGCCATTTCCACCGTTACATCATCAGCACCGTTATGTTTTTGTCTCTGTAAGCGCTTTTCTTTTCAACCAGAAAGCATTCAGTTTCTCTTGCTGACATTCAGGGCTGAGGTGCTGATTGTGTGTCTGCGGCTTGTCTAATCTTCAAACTGTGTGTGCTTTTATTATTATTACTGATGGTTGTGATGTCTGACGTGGGTGTGTGAACGAGAATCTGTCTGTCGGGAAATCTTTTTTTATTTTCTTTTTTAAGCACAACCTGCACTTTTTACCAGGTTTGAGATTTTTAGGTCAACATGGATACAGTTTAAAAATGAATCCAAAATGTGGCCAGACAGGTTTATGTACAAAGTGAAGTTCTGCATCTATGAGCATATACGACCTGTTGCAGCAGATTCCTTAACAAATAGCATTGCAGTAAATGACTTTTTTTCATGGGAAGAAAGGGGCTTTAGATGCCGTCTTACTAGCTGCATCTGAAGTTCAATCTCCAGTCTTTACCGTGCATTCTACATTTTAACACAACCCAAGTAAACAGCAGGTTGCCTTTTAATGGCCTCCCCATAAAAAAGAATAATAATAATAATAATTCACCACATATTGTTGACTCTGCTGAAGAGCATTGATATGCTTTTGGGTTGTTGTATTTTTCATATTATTCAAATTGGTTCCTTTTCCTTTCCGAAACCTCATATAAAAAGATCAACATTGCCTCTTAGTGGACATTTAGAATATTTCAGTAGGCCACTGGCTAACCCATATTTCATAGAAGTGCTGTGAAATAATATACCTGAAACAGTTTTCCCCATCAATCATTTTTTCAAAATGCTATTTTTGTACACACGGACCGTGAGACCTTTCTATGTAATGACAATAACTCAGAAAACCTCTCCATTCTCTTAATATCATAGTAGAAGTCTTCACTTCTTCGGTGACTTGAAATATATTGTTTCTGAATTACAATAAAATTCAAACAAATACAAAATATGTTTTCTGTTCCGTAACTGTATTGACCGCAGTATTAGGGCATTGAATTTTTTAGTTAGGCCTATTTAAATCAAAAATACAAATTAAACATAATAAATACCTAAATATATTTTTTAAAGTTATTTATTTGTTTGTTTGTTTGAAAAAAGTCTTTAGAAAGTAAAATTTCCCTGATTTGAACAATAAAGTAACTATGTAAATGACTAAAATAAATAAATAAAATATTTCTAAAGTTCAAAGCTAGATTAAAAACCCACCTTAAAATCCTCAGAGCAGAATAGACCCAAACTGGTTCTTCCCTCATGCTTCAATGTCTATGAGGATTCAGAATAATCTTCATCATTAGATGAAGGGATAAGTGCCTTATACTAGAGTTTTTTTTTTTTTTATGTTTTTTTTTTTTACCACTCAAAGTACTAGATCTTTTGAAGGATAATTGAGATTTCAAGGCACTTAACCTCATCCCAAACCACTCGTTTATCATTCATAATAGCTGTTAATAAGAGTGAGATGCCTCCCTGGTGGTGTTAATCATGATTGCTGATATAGTTTAGAGTAAATCCGAAAGGAAGTGCTCTACGTGGTTGACGAGTGTTGCATAGAATGGTTGATACATTGTTCAGATTAGCTTGATTTTCCTATTGTCCAGTTTGACCCAGTAGATCTTACTGTATCACAAACATGGTACACAAACAGTATCTTTAAGAATTTTTAATCCTTTTGAAAGAAGCCTCTTATGCTCACCAAGGCTGCATTTATTTCATCAAAAAAAAAAAAAAAAAAAAAAAAAAAAACGGTTAAAACAGTTATTGTGAAATGATATTATAATATAAAATGACTTTTTATTTGAATATATTTTCAAATGTAATTTATTCAGTTTTGGTGCAAGAAACATTTATTATTATTATCAATGTTGAAAACAGTTGTGGTGAAACTATGAAAACAAAGTTCAAAAGAAAAGCATTTATTTTAAATAATAATATTTTGTCACAATATAAATGTTTTCACGGTCACATTTGATACACGTGTCCTTGCTTAATAAAGGTTTTTTTGTTTTTGTTTTTTACTCACCCCAAAACCTTTGAACGGTAGTGAATCACAGTTTACACAAACATATTAAGCAGAACTATTATTTTCAACATTGATAATAATAATAAATGTTTCTTGAGCTCAAATCAGCATGTTTGAATGATTTCTGAAGGATCATGTGACACTGAAGAGTGAAGACTAGAGTAATGATGCTGAAAATTCAGCTTTGCATCACAGGAATAAATTATATTTTAAAATATATTATAATAGACAACAGTTATTTTATATGTTTCACAATATTAATGTTTTTACTGTATTTTTTATCAATTAAATTCAGCCTTGGTGAGCAGAAGAGACTTCTTTCAAAAACAATTAAAAAACGTAAAGATTAAAGAGAACTTTTGAATGGCTGTGTGCATTTTTCAGACCAGGGATTTTCAAAGAAGTCACAAGGGGGTGCTAGGGGGTGAAAAATAGAAAAACATATATAGTTCTGTGAAAAACATACTATATTTATTTCTAAATGTTTATCTATTCTTCTTTGCAGTGTCCATACTGTATGATGAAGTGTCATGTTGTCTTTTCTAGGGTGTTTTTCCCCATTTGGAGGATCCTTAGCATTAGCATTTTTTTCCGACATAACCTAACTATCTTCACATTTTCATTTATTTTCATTTTTTAATGTTATATTATGTGTTGTTGTCGTATTTATGTGTGTATACTGAAAGCTCCACTACCAAGAAAAATACATTTTGTGTGCAAGCACACTTGACAATAAACCCCTGGAACAGAGTTGATAATGTAGAACGAAACATTTGATTTCAAAGAGTTGTGAGTGTGTTATTTCCAGAGAGTTAGTTTGTCAGTATGCTGTGACATAACTGGGAATTATAGCACTAAACAGGAAATGCATCTGTCATGAACGGCTGATCGAAGGTTTCAACTCCACAGCAGAATGATGTGTCGAAGAACACTGCTGAGAAAAACAAAACTGTTGACTTGTGGTATTAAAGAAACTACATTTATGCAGTTGACTGAAAATGAATCTTTAGCTATTGGCTTTAAGGTTGATCTGCTTTGTCTCTGATGCCAAGATGAAGCGTATAAGATGACGGTTTCTCGAAAGGCATGAATTTAGACATGTTTATCAATCTAAAAAAAGGAAATTGAAAGCTGTAAAACAAATTCTTGTTTGTTGCTGCATTATACATTCACAGTTCAGCAGCATGTAAACGACTGAAAAATGGATGTTGAAAAAAGTTCATGAGTTCAAATAAGAAAAATGTGTTTAAACACACACACACACACACACACACACACACACACACACACACACACACACACACACATATTCTTGTACATCTATCTTTATGAGGACATTCATTGACACAATGCAATCTCTAGCCGCTTACCCTAACCTTACCCATCACAACTAAGTGCCTAACCCGAACCCTTACCCTAAACCTATCCTTAACCTAATTATAACCTTATCCCTAAAACCAAGTCTTGACCCTCAAAAAGTGAGGACCGGCCAAAATGTCCTCACTTTACTCTCTTTGTCCTCACTCCAATGGTCTAAAACTCAAACTGGTCCTCACAAAGATAGTTGTACAAGTACACACACACACACACACACCAAACTGGCAAGATTTATACACTGAATGCACAGTCGATTTGGGTAAAAGTCCCCTTTTATTTAAATTTTATTTATTTTTAGGTTATTTTTAGGTATTTATAATCCATTTATTCACTTTTTGAGCATGGACCTGAAAATTTCCTATTTAAACTGTCAAAAATCTTGACTTAAGTTTGATCTCTTTTCTAAAACGACACTTTTAAAAAAAAGTTTTAAAAAAGTGAACTAGAAAAAAATTATTGTTATGAAAAATGCACAATTTATTTAAAATTAAATATATATTTTCTAAAACACATTTTACTCTAAAATTGTGAGAAAATCAAAGCCATCAATGAAACAAGCTGTGTTCCAAATTTGAAGTTGATATTTAAAAAGAAAAAAAAGAGCTCTCAGTAAGAATTTTTTTGTGCGCAGTACCAAACGTTTCCAACATTCATCTCCCATTAATTTCCAATGCGGTCATTTTTTACCACAAATACAAGTGTGACAATTCTTTTCAGGTCTGATTTATTTATTTTTTTGTTCACACAGAGTGGCAAAAAGTTGTGTACCATTTCAATGCAGTAAAAAAAAAACCAAAAAAAATGTAAAGGTCAAGAATGACCGAACAGCACTAGAGAGTTAAAAAGAGTCTTTATTTCAGAATACAGAATATAGAATATATAAAAGAATAATAGTTTAGTGTGAACTGAATGTTATATTTTTTTTAACATTTATTTATATTTGTACAATTAAATCAAAATGCCTTATAGTTTACATTTTTAATAAATACGGTTGGTTGAACATAAGAGTGATTTTTATATGCACTTAATTAGGATATAGTCTTTAGGATACAATCTTTAATTGTAGCTAATTTAATAATTACTATGTTTTCTTTTTTAAATACTGTACGGCCGAATGTACTGGCAAGCATTTATTGTTTAATTATACTGTTATGTCACTTACATATATTTGTAATTACTCTTTTGTAATGAAGTTGAAATTTAGTACATTTAAATATATTACCTTTATATTGAATAACACACTACAAGTACACTGTTATCCAGCACTGTTGATACAGTGTGAACCCAAGAGGGCAGTGTTTCACTATAATTCACCATTCATTGGTTAATGGGCACTATTTTAATGACTGAAATTTATTTTAATATAACATAGTCAAATCTGTTTCTTTAAAGTAGCCGATGGCTGTGAACCGTGATTTAGTTTTTGATTTTCTAGACTAAAAGAAAACTGAACAAAGGGCAGAGCTGAAACATTAGATGTCCTGAGTTTTTAGGCAAGCACAATGTGAATATTGAGTACAGTAATCAGAAACTCACCCATATGCTCGCAGGGTCGGTTTCCTGAGCTGACTCTCTGCCCGCTGACTGATCCCTTCACAGAGGAGCTCAATACCACGTGTGTCCTGAGGGCAGAGAACGAGAGAGAGAATCAATATAGATCCAGATCATGTCCTAATGCCTGCCGCAAGCCAAAACTACAGCCAGAGAGTTCTGTGTGGATCTTTCCCAATGCTGAGGGTTTATCTGCATCTGTACAGGCGAGGACATGCAGTATCAGCTCACACACATAGCTGACATATAATGACAGAAAGAGACAGAGACTGTCTTGGCAAGACAACAGTGACATTCTTATGAAAAAAAAAAAAAATCAACATTTGAGAGGGGGGCGAGTGCTCCTTTTACCTCGAATGTTTGGAACAAGAACATGCAAGTGGTTTTGATATTGTGCGCTTCACTGTATTATACAAAATATGTACTAATTACATCTCCTTTATGGTATAATTACTGTGTTCAGATTTCTAAACCCAGTTTTTACATCATGTTCACAACTTAAACTATGGCTGCGCCTGAAATCACATACTCTCTTGAGAAGGTACTTATTTTGAATATGTAATAAAGTACATTCTATATAGTATGATTGTGTGTATTATGAATGTAATCTGGAGTTACTACATTCGCCATGTTGTCATTATCACATGATCTACCAGCGTCGGTTACGTTGCTTCTCTGCCATTCATAAATCCTCTCCCATGGCCTCATGGGATAGTAAAGTGCACACTTCAGAATATCGCCGGAAGTAGTAGGTCATCCAGGTACTTTTTGCTTACTCTTTTATGAGTTCTGTAAATTTGGACACTTGTTTTGTCACATACATACTCTTTTTCAACTACTACATAATAGAGAAGTATGTGATTTCGGATGCAGCCTGTACTGTATATGGGCGCTCAGTTTTGCATCCAGTTTTTTTGAGCCAATCACAAGAGTTATATATGTCACGTGACTAATCACTTTGGAGCAGTAGGGAAATGACATCATGACAGTGCTGATTGGCTGATGGGACCATAACTATACAAAACAAACCAAGAACAAAGAAAAACTATTGTTTGGAGTAAGATTTTGTTTGTTTGTTTTTGAAAAAGTCTTTTATGCTTTTTTATGCTTTTTGAAATAAGTTTTTCTTTGAAAAAATATAGAAAAAAACTACATTGTGAAAATTTTTACAATTTAAAATAGCCGTTCTCTATTGTAATATATTGTAAAATGTAATTTATTCCTGTGATGCAAAGCTGAATTTTCAGCTTTGATTTTCTAATATGCTGATTTGCTGCTCAAGAAACATTTATTCTTATCATTCATTTAGAAAACAGTTGTGCTGCTTAATACTGTTTGTGGAAACCATGATTCTTTTTTCAGGGTTTTTTGATAAATAGAAAGTTCAAAAGAGCAGCATTTATTTGAAAGATACGTTGGCAACATTATAAATGTCTGTACTGTCACTGTAATGTGTTCTTACTGAATAATATTAATTTCTATAATAGTATAATACAATTTTGATAATATATTGTAATTTTAGAAGTGGACTCCAGGAAGACTTTTTTGGAAACCAATGGGGTTCCAAATAAAAATTTAAAGAAGAATTTACAAAGAGTTTAGTTGTCCCAAACTGACTGCATTTGTTCTCTAAACCTTAAGACGATCTTTTCAACATCAGCTCACATTTTCTGTCTGTATCTTTGAACTATGATCACAGCAGATTCTTCACTAGGAGTGAATCATGTGTGTTTGAACTTCAGCAGAGGGATATGAATTGAATCTGGTAAAGCAAAAGGTCTTTGAATGTGTGGCAGGGAGAGTCACACTGGCTCTACATCAGCAGTTATTTGACCTGATGTGGCCTTCAGCTCAGAGCGCGTCCCCTGGGGTTGCTCAGCATGAGGATGTGGTCAGGAGCATGGATGTGTTTGTAGAGTATTGAGTAGATGTGAGCAGGGGTCACTTTCCTCTCTCCCCCAACACTGTGAAGTGCATTAGGAAGAGAACAGATGGGAATGAGGTGAGCCAGTGCGTCAATGTCAAATAGATAGTAAAGGACCATATGAATAAGAGAGAGACAGAAGTAGAGGGGAGAAAGGCCCTGCTTACACCTGGTATTAAGATACATTTTGGTCAATCGGATCACAAGTAGACGAGGGAGACACATTCCCACCTGTATTATTATGGAGGTTATCAGTACCTTTTAAAGCGGATTTTTGTAGATTGATCTATAAATATACCATCATAAGTAGCAATGTACAATATCATAATACCTGAAACATTGTCACAATATTATTTATTTGAATTTCTGGCAACCACAACTTCCATTATTTTTACAGTAAATGTTACAGGATATAGTGTAGGGATGCACATTATAGTGGTACTATACCGGATATCATCTGAAATTAGAGATTTTTTTTATTTTTTTTATTTAACTGATATCGGTCAATACTGTGTATATTTAATTGTACATGCTCATTTAGATTACCTTTGACAATTGATCACTTAAAGGTAGTCTTTTAAAATACTATTTTATATATATATTTAATAACACTTTAAATGCAATCTTTATCAAATCTCAAAATGAATATCTATTATTCATGTTGTACAATATAATGTTGTGATGCCTACATTTGTCACGTGTGGCTGTAGTGAAGTGTGTAACGAAGGAGATAAATAACAAAAACCTTCTTTAATCCACAAACTAAAACTCAAGAGATCGCAGGACAATAACGAACACTATACCACGTTTAACTTAGACGATACTGGACAAAGGAACAGAATGACACTCAGCACATGGAGTGAGTAATCAAACTGAACAGAAACGGGTGTGTGACTAATTAACAATCAAGGAAACTAACTAGGAACTCAGGCACGTAAAAAGGAACAGAACACAGTGAAACGAAACCAAAATTGAACAAACACGTTACAACATTCATTTGTTTTATTTATTCAGATAAAACTGAGTTGAATTTTTTATTTTATTTTTTGTACCATGCAGCTATTATTTTAATATTGATGCATCCCATTAGCGTGGATGCCAGCCAAACTTAGCCCCGCCCACAACATTTGAGGTCGGTTAGTTCGGTCTGGACTTGATCCGTTGTGGAGCAACTATGCTCGAACCAGAGCTGTTCGGACCAATCAAATTGTCAGGACGGGCTTTATACGATAATGGACAGGTGATCAACAGTAATGTAATCATCCACGTCACCAAAGAGCGCTTGGGTTGAATTTGTTTACAACAAAGATGGCTGCCGCTGGAGAAATGAGATGTGTAGATTCCGCCATCGCGTCTGTTGTAGAAGATATCGGCAGTGCATTAATTTTAAAAGAGGAACAGAGAACCGCGATCAAGGCATCTGTCGATCGGAAAGATGAATGAAGAACATACGTCACTTACTCCGTTGCTCTGATTGGTTGTAGGTCTATCCAACTGAGTGCAGAGGCATTTTCTTTCCTGGTTTGGTTGAAACACGCCCTATAATCACAGCCCAATGGAGCAGTATCAGACTTGTATTCTGACTAGAATCTGAGTATGACGACGTCAGGCTAGCATCCCTTGTCTTCTCTTAAAAATAAAGGTTCCAAAATGTTCCATAGAAGAACATTACTGGCTCCCCAAAGAAGCTTTCAGGGAACAGTTCTTAATAGATTCTTTTATAGTGTGAAGAACATTTGAATAAACTAAATAACCTTTTTCCTCTATAAAGAAACTTTTGTGCAATGAAAATCATGCCAGTGAAGAGTGAGGCTATCCACATCTAATGTGAAGCACCAGCGTCAGAAGCAGAGGACAACGTGTGCATTTATTGATCGATTGTTATGAAAACTGCATCTGTTTAGTTCTTTGTCATATTGGCATTTTACATAATATGATGCGAGAGCAATTCAAGATGGTTTCCCATCCACTGTCAAATCTGGGATTATTTATTTATGTAGTTTTATGAAGTACCAATTCCTTTCATCTAAGAGGCATGAGACTTTGTGACCTTTCCTACTCTTGCTATACTTAATACTTCAGTGCAATAAAATTGCTAAAAATTTGTTATAATATTAATTTTAGAATAAATCCAAAAGAAAAACTATAAAAGGGAGTGGAAATGGCAAATGAGCTAATGAGTGGTCCTCTGCAGCCACCTACTGGTTATAGTGGTAATTTCATGTCATTTCCATATTAAAAGCGTTTCCACCAGTCAACAGAAATCATCCACTAAAGCATGGCACATTTTCCATGTTATCTCCATGAACGAAAATTATAAAATATAGAAAATTAAAAACTTCTTTAAAGTTAATTTTACTGCACAAACATAGAGTTAAAAAATAAGTGTAAAACAACAACAACAAAAAACACATACTGCCAATCTAGAAAGGTTTGTCTATAGTCTTAATGTATGTTAATGAATATTAGCTGGTTGTTTAAAATTATTAGAAATTAATATTCAGGGATTGACTTGACAGGTAGTTTACAACCTACTCTATTGTTCATGCCTACCCTAGTAGTATATAAACCATTTTTTTTTTTTTTTAAATCATCATACCCTTATTGGGGCTGAGCCCCCATAATATTGAAATCCTAGAATCACCCCTGCCCTACCTGTTACAAGACATTCCTTAAGTTAAGAAAACCCTTACAGTTTTTGTTTTGTAGCGCAGAATAGAAGACACACTAAAACTTTTTTTTTTTTTTTAATGAGCAGAAATGAAAGAAATTAGCAGAAAGAGATGGTGAATGAAGTAAGAACATGTATGATCTGACTTGTGATGTAAATGTAAATGTTATGTTCTGACTTGTCATAAATTCTTTCCAACATGGACAAATGCAAAAAAATGCTAAAAATGCACAAAAAAACAACAACAAATGTCCCTGTTGCTGTTACAAGTTCCAACATGACTATAAAACCGGAAAGTTTTTTTTTTCATAAACTCGCCACATATTTACACATGAACTCTATGCTTTTGAACTGAGATTACAGTGGGTAACCCTTTGCAACAAATTACTTTCCCATAATTCACATACACTGAGACAGTAACTGCCCCTCAGGCAAGTGTTTTATTTTACATTACGTTACAGATTAAATTGAGTACTTAAAGTGAAGTACACCAAACTGACACGTTTAAGTACGAAAACACTCTGTCTTTAGTTGATTATACATCAATATTCACTCAAAGTAATACAAACGCCACACTGAATTGATGTGGAAAGTATCACGTTAATTTTTAAGCAGTCTTTTGTAAAAGAAAAAAAAGGTCTTTTCTGTGTCATTTCTGATTTGTGCATCAGAAATGACACTGTTGTTTCGGCTGTATCAACACTGATCATTAATTCAGTCGCTCTGTTGCATAACCATGAACTGAGGGAGCAAGAAACAAGTGTATGATGGAGAAAAGGAAAGAGAAACAAGACGACTAGGGTAAACATCAAGCCCTTTACAGGTTTATAAAGCACTTAGACAGAAGAAAATGAATAAATAACAAACAGAACTTCTATTAGTAGCACAAGAGGGACATTTGGCAAGTGTTTTCTTGTCAAGTGCCATACAGTTTAACGTGTGTTTCCACTTCCAGCAGAACGGGCCATTAACACTCTTAATTGAAAGTTTAACATCACCGTTTCACACATCTGATTACACTACGTGACTGATTCAATCAGCTTGTTCAACAGCAATGGAACCAGAGACTGTACAGAATAAGGCAGAGATGGTCCTTTCACACATTTATGAATGGGACAAATAGTTATAGGCATCTGTGGTCCTGATTTCCAGTTTTGATATAGACACCACAGCGCTTAATATGGAGGCTCTAGAAATGAAAGTCCTGCCTTGTAGTTCAAAGAACATATCACATATTTGTTTCCCTTTCGAGAACGGTCACTTCGTATTGCGTAGCTAATTTTCTCGATTCGATTCAATGAATTCAGTGAATCAATATTCACTGCCCCACCACAGAAAAGTAATAAATTAATTAAATAGTTCTTGTTTTTGACCCATGTATCCATGAATTGTAATAAATAAGATAATGACACCAACATTTTAAATACCAGTGAATTTGACTATTCTTAATTCCAGTTTTAACCACAGCTATAACTAACTAATATAAATTTCAAACATTATTGAAGACAAGTAAACAGTCAGTAATAAAAAAAATTAAAAAAACGAACTATTAAAGGGATACTTCACCTCTGGAAAGATGAATGTGTATTTAAAATGGGTCATTTATGTAGTAGAAATGTGAAATTATTTTTGAATTTGGAGCCTTCTAGACTGAGAAAAGCCAGAAAATGTTTTTTTGGCTTATGTGGATGAAAGACAACAACTCCCAGAATGCACTTGCTTCGCTGCTCTACGAGGCCACTCCCAAGCCACGCCTACCGGTAAGAGCGCGCAGTTAAACAACAAGGCTAGGCTACTAGTGAGTCGCCGTGACGAGTCTGCCCGGGATTTCGAGATCGCCCAAAATGTCCGGAATTCGGCTTTTGCGTTCTACAGTCGCCATTCAGGCTGAGGGGCGCGGGAGAACGGCACGAGGCCGGTGTCGTGATTACTGATGAGCGACGGAGGAGCGGGAATGTTCTTAGCAATGTTAAAACGCACATCAACCGATCACTTGTTTAGCGTTCATGTAAACACTACATTCAGATTCACCAATCGGAATGAATTCAGTTAGATTGAAACAAAAGGTGTGCATGTAAACAATGAATGGCGACTGCAGAAAGCAAAAGCTGAATCCCGGACATTTTGGACGATCTCGACGGCCGGACATGTATGGGAAAAAGAGGATGGTAACCCCTATTCCTACTACTCAGCTTTCAGAACAAGAGCCTGCAAGCTTAGCTTCCAAAGAAAGACGGCTGACACTATGTGTGATCCCACCCTCTATGGGCGGGTTGAAAACATGCAGAACAGCCCCTACTACTGGCTTTAGTCTTTAGCCTCTGGCCAAAAAATCCCCTTTTGTCTGGATTTTTTCCAGACAAAAAAATACATAAATCTCTCGTCTCAGGGGGACATGAGGGAGGAAAGCACGGTAATTCGAAAACACTACGGGTTTTCTACTGATACAAAGCTTAATGCTAAATCCTGAAGTATCCCTTTAAATACAATAGAACAGATACAAATGAAATAATCAGTGCTTTTAAGGTTTTCAGGTAGGTCTAACAGTAGTTCTCAGGAACAGAATTTGAATTAAGTACAAAGTACAAATTAAATAAAGGTTAATCTTTATTAAAGTTACAAAAACGTTATTCAGTGAAGAGCAGGGAGTGATTTCTTTGTCTTATGTACTTTGATTAACATTTAAAACAGACCGCAGCAGGAAAATTAGGCTGCTGTACTTAAAGACTAATGTGTATAATGATACACATGTGTTGTCTTTTTCGACTCTTTACGTTCACTTAAGCCATAACCGACTATGTTTATTAGGATACTCGCCATGGTCGGCATTTTGAGATAAATTTGTGTGGATTTGTCCGTTTAAATGCAAGGAGAATTAATTTTATTATTTGCACGCTGTCTGAGACACGCAGATTTCTGTCTTGTGTTTGGGATGTGTGCGCACACAAAGCTTCTCACAGGTATTGCGGCCATGCGCGAGTTATTTCGCGTCATCTTGACCTGAATGCTTAGGCAAGGCTTGAAAACACACGCAAATTATAATCTTTCGTGACCATGCAGCACTGGCCCGATAAGGACCGTGACAGTTCCTTCAATTGTACGAAACGTCTTTCACGCTAAAAGGCGCATCTGCATCCGCCATGCTAAGCACTTAAAGTCGACATAAAATCAAAATTGACCCTATTTACTTTGTTAGCGCATATTACTAGTCTTGTGGTGAACAATTAATCCGTGCAAGTTAATACACAGAAAAAAATTGTTTGCCGTGGTAATCTTTAATCAAAATCTGAAAAGTTACTTCCGGTCTGGAATGGCGTTCCTTCTCTGATGACGTCAGTTTGACGGCTTGGGTTGAAAACGCTTAACCACTCCTCTCAAACCGTTAGTCTGCTATGAGCAGAGATGGAGAGGAGGAGCGCTAAAGTGAAACCCTGCCCTTTGTTCAATATTCCGTTTCACTTGGAAATACGTCACAACACTGGAGAAAAGTCGATTGCAACTTCCGGTTCATGCAGACTTTAATGAATAACAGGGTCCCAATGTCGTGGAAGGTAAATAAAAGGATGACATCTAGTGGAGAAGACTAGTAATAAGATTAACGTCAATGAGATATTGTGTTCAATGTTTGCGGAAATAAATACGGAAAAAAAGATCGATTATTGGCTTTTGCGAATCATCAAATCGACCACAGTTTAAAAAACGAATAATCGAAAAATCTTTCTTTTTCTTTTTTTTTCAGCCCTAGTATCAATATTGCACATCCCAAAATGATATCATTGTTGTCAGATTTTATTTCTGATGTCGAATGTTATTTAAATATTCACAAACTGATGTCTTTCATAATAAAAGTAGATAGGAGCAGCAGTACTTGCATGGTTGGAAATATCTGCCTGGGGACAGAACCAAACTGACTTCCTTATATGAAGTCAGTGAAGGATCTTTCTTTAGACTGCATGTCGTTCTTTTCTGCGATCCACAATAACATAACATGAGAAAGACCTGTGAAGTATAGGTGAAGAAACTGCTTATTCACATAAATGAAGGATGCACCCTTGCACAAGTACACATATGTTTTAGAAAGAGTATCCTCTACTACACCAAGGTCACAGCTGTAATAGATGGCACTGGACTCAAGAGCCGGAATGGCCCCATTAAAAGCCGGCCCTTGGGAGGTCTGAAGTATCATATCCCTCTTAACTGTCACGGCCCTCATGTAGGACGGATGTGATCCTATCTAATAAGTGGTTATGCTGGGATTCCTGAGGTTCATGTTAACGCAGCTTGTTTTATGTTCGATCACCATCTGGCAGACCTGTAAAAATGCACATGCAGTAGAATTAGCGCTTTAGGTGAGTGCACATGAGTGAAGTGTCTTATGATGGATCACTGCCCACATTAATGGCACGCCAGGACAGAAGACGACCAAATACATGCATGGAATTGTATATGAGCAAAAGTATAAAAGATGCATTGCAGATATCAAAGCAGAAACGGCGCTGCGGCTCTTGCAAACATGGACTTGAGGAAAGAGATAAACTGAAAAGGGAGGGATAAACTGAAAGATAGGGAGGGTTTGTGCACTGGTGGGTATTATACAAAACACCCACATCATGGCAGTCTGTAGAGACTCAATCCACAGTACAGGAGGAGGAAAGATCGAGAGGAGAGACCAGAGAGATAATTCTTGTAACTTCCTGTTCTCCATTTAAATATAATCAGGGCATTTATACAGAACATACACAGCAAAAACAAAAACACACTTGGAGGGAACATGAAGCACGGTGAGTCACTATTCATTTTACATTTAATGTTGGTATCGGATGATTTGAAATGCTGTTGTTTTCATTCTTCTCTTTCACTATAAAAAACTAACCTTATTAATATTATTATTATATTGTTTTACAGTAAAAGTATATAAACATCCTTGAAAAACTGCTTAGAAAAAACTGCATAAGAACTTACATTCTCTGAAAACAAGTTCTTACCCTATTAGTGTTTTCTGTTTGTTTTAAGCATAAATCTAATGGTGACACTTTACAATAATGTTTTTTTATTATTCTTTTTTTACATTAGTTAAATACATTGGTAACACTTTACAATAAGGTTCATTATTTAACATTAATGTATTAACTAACATGAAATAACAATGAGCAATACATTTGTTACAGTATTTATTCATCTTTGTTAATGTTAATTAATACAAGTAAATCTTTAAATTGTTTGTTCATGTTAGTCCGCAGTGCATTAACTAATGTTAACGAATACAACCTTTGATTTCAATAATGTTTTAGAAAATGTTGAAATGAATATCAACTAAGATTAATAAATGCTGTTGTTCATTCTTAGTTCATATTAACTAAGGTAATTAACTAATGTTAACCAATTAACCTTATTGTAAAGTGTTACCAATACATTCATTAACACACTTTTCCTATTTTTTTTTATTTTACAACACTTCTAATTTACTAATCAGTTATTGTACTGTGAACTAACATGAATATACATTTTTTATTACAGGTAATTAACATTATCAAAGGTTATTAAATGCTGTTTTTATATATAATGAAACATTATGTGTGTAATATTTACAGTACAACAGGGCTAAAGGCACATCCTAAGAAAAATTTGCTTAGTACTCTGATTGCAGAAAAATGTGTTTGTTTTTTTAACATTGATGGAGCAACAGATTTTGTGTGAAATGAATCATAAAAGTGGTTCATTTTGTTTAAAAAACGTATAAATGTTTGAGGTGGCAAGGTGGGCCTTTTACCCCACACATGGGGCAAAAGGCACACACTATTTATACAAATAGTTTATCTAAAATAATATGTTTTTTTTTAATAATGTCTAAGTTAATACTTGCTCACTTTAGCAATGTTTGCACTATTTTGGGTTTATTTTGATAAAAATACTGGAAAAATTATATAAAATATGTTTAAAAATACAGAAACAAAATTATTTTAAAAAGCATTGAATGAGATCACATAATGATTTAATAAAGATTTACAGTAGTTCCAAAAAAATATAAAAAAAATGTATTCCATATTATATGATTAATCTCATATTTTTAAATATGATGGTTTCATTATAAATATGTGATTATCTCTGGACACCCAACTTGATATGATATTTCCCATCTGAATCTAACCGTCAAGTCAACAAATGTTAAAGTCAGTCGGCTGTTTATTATCATGTTAATAATTGTGCCTTTTGCCCCAAATACCATACTTTTACATATTCTTCAGTTATTAAAAAACTGTTTCTTTATTTATCTTAAACAAAACTGAAAATCGTTAAGACATTTGTCTCAAAATATAGACATTAATTTGATCGATACTCATTTTCTACTTAAATCTACAACATTTAAAATAAAAATTCAATTAAATATTAGATCAAATAAGCACAGAATCAACTTTGCGTTGATGTTGGCAATCGTGTCAAGGATCAGCTAAATTTCCACGTGCATCATCAAAAGCGGAAGTTAAGAAAATAACCATTTAGTGGTTTAAAAGAGAATAAAGTCAAATGCGACAGTGTTTTTATGAGTGCAATATAATAGGGCAAATAGGATAACAATCATAATATGCTAAAATATGAAATGTTATTTGCAAGGAACATGTACCTGAACCTGGATCAAACTAGCTGAGCTCATGAGCAAAACCTCTAGGAGACACAAACTGACTGAACAAAATGTGATCAGTGACCACAGAGACTGCAATGAATTATGTCAGAAAAGCACTCTTACATAACAGATTTATTTTTGTCTCCATGTTATGCCATTTTTATCTCCTTACACCGTCAACAGTTATTGTGACGTAGGTTCCCATAAATGTTGGTTTTACCACACAAACTTGACTGTTAAAATGTCATGAGCCAAACTGGCATTATTGTTTAACTTTGGCAAATGTTAAATATATCGTTAAAACTCTGATGATGATGATGATAATGATAACATAAAAAAGAAAGCATGCCTCATCCTGTTTACCGGTTTCAAAGAAACTGCAGATTGGGGAAAATACCATCTAAAAACAGAATAACAATGTGCAAGAGCCTGTTACATGCCAAGGCAAGTTCAGATGATACACAAGTACTTGAAGACGTGTGGGAGCGCAGGATCTTTTTACTTCAAACCAGTTCATTTATCATGAGTCTTTGAGCTCAGGGAAGGCAGAGAAACAGATACATAGATTTACTGTCAGAGGGAGAGTCTAACAGGACATCTGCACAGGCAAGTTTTCAGAGAGTGGGTGTGTGAATGCAAAGTGCAAAGACATGGCTTATGTTCATACACGCAAGAAAAGAGGACAGAAATGTCAAAGTAGGTGGACCATAGTGAAGTAGGGTGGACATGCAGTGCCCTAAAACGAATAAGTGTGATATTAAATGACAATATACATCGGCTAATGTATAGCTGCACAATTAACTAATTAATGAATTATAACAAAAAGTACATAGTTAAGTTGTAAATTCACCACACAGTAATATGGATCTCTGCAGGACTTCAGGTCTCTCTGCAGCATGAATAAATTATAAACTAATGCTTCACTGAGCACCGTTTATTCAGTTATTTAGGTCAGTGACATGACGGCATATAGATAGATATCTTATTTTCACTTTTTAAATAAAATGCTATAAAAAAAAATCCCACCATCCAATGACAATTCTGAAAGTAAACATGACATGAGCTTACTGATGTTACAAATGCAACATTAACATGCATCTGATTGATAGATAAACCCCAAACTCTTTGTTTAAGCAGACAGTTGCTTGCCCTCTTTGACTAGCTGTTAATGCTAGTAAGCAACATCATTAAAAGCTAGTCAAAGAGGGCAAGCTTTCAACTGAACCATGCACTTTACACCATTTTAAACACAACTGCTAAGTTAATGTATTAGGCTTAACCTTAGGCTATGATCCATATCAGGGGTGGCCAAAATTACTTTAAAAAGAGCTATAGAAAAGTAAATATAAAATGGGTCATTCCATGTCAAATCAACCAAATTTCGGAAACTTCCCCGGCTAAAATGTTTGATTTTGTCAAACATAAATAGTGACCAAAGCCAGATTATTGAATATCATGAATGTATATTGACACTATTTTGTAGAGGGGGGTCAAAATGACAATTTTCACCTGAGATTTGAAGCCAAATTACAGAGGGGTAAAAATGACTTTAGAAAGATGACAGCATTCTTATTTTATTTTTGCACAGAGATTAGTAGGTCTATTAGTTAAATCCGTTGACTTGAGCAATCTTTGTTGCATTATTTGCCAACGGTGAAAGTTCAAAAATGGGAAAAAGCACTTCTTGTGATTTTTGCCCCAAGTTTGCATGCCTGTAACTCAAAAAGTATTAACGATATATTAATATCCTTTTAGATTTTGGTTTTAAATTAACATTTATTTTGGTATCTTCATTTTAAAGGCCCTATATGGTTCAATCTCAGAGATATGGAGAATCGTAATGCGGCTCCATGAGTAAATTGGTCAATTGTACACATTTTCAGTGGTCAAAAAACAAATTTGGGTCTCTTTGCATACAGCTGATCCTTGTTTCTTTAAAAGAGGAATATCTGATCTAATATCTGAAACTAGAACAGTATCTCGTTTTTTTTCTATCAACACAATTGCATAGAATATACCTGTCTGAGATAAATATTGTTTTTCCAAAGTTTGCGTGCCTGTCACTCAAAAAGTATTAAAGTTATCTCAATAGGATTTTAGATTCCTGTTCTCAACAATTCCGTTGAAATCTTCATTTTCAAGACCCATACCCGTTAAACTCCCTGTAATTCACACCTAGATGGAATTTGCATGCAAATATTTTTGCCCGTTATCGCAGTCTTTGCTTTTCCCCAACGGACCGAAGCCGCCTTGTGCATGACGCGCCATTGCTTTCAGCTAACAAAGAAAAAATAAATAAAAATTGTGTTATGTTGAAAGTCTTCCTCAAACTTTTCAACACACAGCCAGCCTCAGATAGCTTTTAATCAATGCACAAATCATAAAAAACACTATCTTTGCCTAAAGTCTGATTGGGGCAAGACAGATGTTTGGGGAGAGCTCAGCCAACCTCTGCCCATGCCTAAATTCGGCCCCGATCGTGACTGTGTCAAGGTCAATCAGTCTCTTCAAATATCAGATAATCTGACCTTGTAATGAAAAGGCAAATTAGTTCAGGTTTTAAAATATCATGTGGTGCGCCTCCACAAAAATGTGATATTTATAAATTAATAATTCATGAGGGATCTCATCTCAGCATCTAAACGTGCCTTATTTGGCCTTATGGGGTTTCATGTTTTATGAGGACTTTCCATAGACATTTCTATAGTGTACAAACTGTATATTCTATCCCTTAACCTACCAATCACAAAACACTTTCTGCCTTTTTACATTTTCAAAAAACATTGCTTAGTATTATTTACAAGCTGTTTTCCTCATGGGGACAAAAACCCACAAGGACAAGGATTTCATATATTGCCATATTTGTGGGGACATTTTGTCCCCGTAATGTGGGGTACACCTGAACCACACACACAAGCACCAAAGCTGTGTGAAACTTGAGACTGTATAAACAACGCTTTCTGTTTCCTTGTTTTTTACTCTCTCTTACTGGCTCTGCATGTGGGAGGAACAGTTGGTGTACGACTTCACCCTGAATAGACAAGTTTATCATCAGGTTTTAACAGAGTCAGTTATTTTTTTCAGTTTGCTGGAAGTCCAAGACGTTTCACTCCCCTATCCTCATGCCAGACATATTCGGCAAAAGATCTTTTAAACACCTGTTTCCCTCCAAAAAGATCAATAACTCAAGATGGTATGCAGCTCTTCCCAGTTAAACTGTTTTTGACAATCTTGTGTCAACTAGACAGACGGTTAGAGCACATTATGATCTCATGAATGATTTTGTTCCAGTTTGGCACCTCAGATATTCAAAACATTCAGAGGTATCAGAGCTGGCCTTTCATATGTACACACTTAATCCTTTGAAGAGAGAGACATGTTCTTTCCTGCCTCCAGAAATTACTCATGCGTGCTTACGAAATCTTGTGTGGGTGAGAGATGCAGTCGAGGTGTGGAGCACTGGCACTGAACAAGGTGTCATGAGTGACGTTCTTTTAAAAGAAGAATTAAAGGGTGTTTTTGGATCTAAACACTCATCTGTTGCAACACTGACACTTGTTTTGGTACCAGTAGCTTTCTTTGGAAAAACAGTCTACTATACCTTGATCTATTTTTTACTCAAAACAAGCATTTTAAACATCCATCTAAAAAATACATATATTGCAATGTCTATATTGCAATGTCTACTCTCTTGATACTGAACACGTCATTTAAAATTTAGAGTTGTATCTGATAACAAGGACAACAGGAAAATCAAGCATTGTACGTATAAGAACATGTGTTAACTACTCACATGCAAGATTTTAGGTTAAATGTACAGAGGAAAGTATACTGTTGGTTTTGTAAAAGAAAAAGAAAATATTTCACAAAATGTATTTTAGGGCTGTCAAAGTTACATGTAAAATGTCAATTATTTTCTAACACATTTACCAATTTTTATATATAAAAAAAAAGTCATAGTTCTTAACAGTAAGAACTATGGCTTTTATGGCCATTACGTTTTGGGTTGGTTATTCTTTTGAAAGAAGTTTCTTATGCTCAACAAGGTTGCATTTATTTGATGAAAAATACAGGAAAAAACTGTAGTGAAATATTACTACAATTTAAAAATATATATATATTTTTTAATACATTTTGAAAATTTTATTTTTTCCTGTGATGGCAAAGCTGAATTTTCAGTAAACATTAATCCAGTCTTCAGTGTCACATGATCCTCCAGAAATATTTAAATTAAATGTTGAAAACTTTTATAATATTTATGATAATATTATAATATTTTCATTAAAAACTAATCTTTTTGTGGAAACGGAGACACTTTTTTTTCAGAACAGCACTTATTAGAAATAGAAATTTGTAACATCATTAATGTCTTAATGTCACTTTTGAACAATTTAAATTATTAAAAGTATTAATTTCTTTAAAGGTATAGCGGAGGATGTTTTACTTCCTGGTGGGTAGTCTAAACTATTGGTCCTCCTAATTGTCAATCATTCTGGTGAATCAATCAAACTTTTCAAAAAGTGGAGAGGGCGGGTCTTATCTAAAATTTGGAAAGATCCTCCGCTATACCTTTAAGAATAAAAAAAAACAAAAAACTTTTAAACCCAACTTTTAAACAGTACATGAATGTAAATAAGTGGGATGATCCTGCTTGGGGGTTCAAATACCTTGAACCCTACACAGGGCTCTATAAGCAGCCATTTGCAAAGACACCGATTGGTGTTTGTTGGACATGACGCAGCTTAATTACAGCTCACTGACTAACTGATTTGAACAATTTAGTTTTGCACATCTAATTATATCTTCCAACATGGGGAGTGAGGGTCATGAGGGTCACTACCAAAATCTTAAAAAAGAAATGGAAATATGGTAGTGTGCTGTCTCTATCTGTCAGGGCTCGTTCAGAGAAGAGAGCATATCTGTAAATATTTCATGAAAATGACATGGAGTATATATTTCCCAGATACACTGGGCTCTAAAACTACTTTTGGATGGATTCCAGAGGCATCTAAGCTTTCAGGGAATCTTTGATGGTACCAGGAGCCAGACAACAGAGATCAATCAGAGACAAGAGTCTAGATGCTTGATGACATCTGATCACTTTTCCAAAGAGAATTAGAGCCTAGGAAAGCAGAAATATGATAACCATCTTTGCATTCTTTAAATAAAAAAATAAAATAAAAAATCTTCATCTTTTCTTTTCTTATTCTTATTAGAAGTAGTATTATAAGGATCTATTTTACTTCAGAAAATCCATCGGTTATCAACAGGCCCATTTGGAATCTGCTACGAAAAATCTTTAATTATCCGTCACCTTTTGCAAGTTTGTTGATAAAATACTTTGAAGATGCTAATTAGATGATGCTCCCATTCTGTCTAATTGGATGGCTCTTTTTGAAAGAATAAATCAAGGAGTCAAGGTTTGACTGGTTACCATAGCACCGTTAGCTCTTTCTGGTAGACATCATAACTACACCATCTGGGGTGCGTTTCCAGAAAGCATCGTCAGCCATATATGGTTGCAAGTTCTGTTGTTACCAACATAGTTCAATGATTTGGTGTTTTCCAAAACCATAGTTCCAAGGAACATTCGCAAACAGTGTCACCATCGTATGTGGTTGGAACTACAGCTGTGGTTAGAAGCATAGTTCCTAGTTAAAGGACATGTGGACTTAAATAGATGATGCTCTTAGGCACAATAAGCATGCTAACATTCAGTACATTCTTCATTCTATTTAAATAAATATCCATTTTAATCTATATTTTAGTGTGTCAACAATCAATGGTGTTTAATTCAATGGGCCCTATCTTGCACCCAGCGCAATTGACTTTGTACACCGACGCATGTATCATTCCTATTTTGCACCCACGCACAGCAGACTTTTCCCTCCACAGACGCATGTCGGTAAACTAGCAAATGCATTTGCGCTCCCGGGGGCGGTTCAGCACAAAGAGGAGGCGTGTTCCGGCGCAAACGTATTTTGCAGGTTTAGAAAACAATTCCGGTTTTTCCTGGTCAGTGGCGGAATTGTTTTCTAAACAATGCGTTGCGCATGTTATTCATATGCTATTTTAAGGGCGCATGCTTGCAGGCCATAACCAATGTAGCGTGTGCACAACGCGCATACACTTTGCTTATCTCATCTACACACAGATGCAGCAGTTCTCATTTTTAGAAAACCATACATTATTACAAGGAAAAATATTAACACATGAGGGAAATCATTGTTGTGTCCATGAAGATGTGAAAAATTAGGCATAAATCTAGCTTACACATTTACCCAAATTATTATACACCTGTTTAACCGAAGCTAATTTTGGTGTGTTTCTCCATCCCCAATGTCACTTCTCTGTGTTTTACGGCCCTGACGAGAACGTCGGTCTCCTCGGCTGTGAACCGCTCCTGGCACGCGCCTGGCAAATCCGCCATTATAATAGCAAACCGCCATGGAACAAGCGCGCCTGCTCTTAAAGGGAATGTGAGATGTCGCTCTGATTGGTTTATTTCACGTTACACCCAAACCACACCTATGAATAATGAAGCTACTTCAGACCAACCCATTTTAGATTTGCGTTGGGCGCAAGAGTCATTTATCTCGCCGGTATAATAGCAACAGCGCCCAAGACCCGCCCACAAAGTTACTTGCGTTTCGCGCTTCATACTTGCGTTTCAGATCGTTAAAATAGGGCCCAATGTGTGTTAAATGTGCGAGGGAACCCGCAATGAATCAAACGAATAAAATAAAGCAAAATGGCATGGAAAAAAACAGTGAAGTAGTCATTAGCTGCCATGTTCATTACAGCAGCATCTTGGAGATCTCGAATAGATAATCAGCAGAAGTTTTTCTACTTCAGTAATGACAGTCCAATATTGTTGAACCAATGTAGTTCAAACGACAGAGGTGTGATCGTGTTACTACAGTTTTCGGGAAACAGTTGTGAATAGTTGGTTAGTCCAACAACGCATAGTACTATGGTAGTTAATCAGCAGGTTTAATATGCTAAACACACCGCAGGTTGCAATGAGCAGAATATACTGTACAGTTAGAAGTCCAGCATTGGTTAAATATACTAAAACCAAAGTAATTTTCTCTGCAAATACATTACATTTCATTCATATTGTACTGCACATAGTTTCAGTTTAGTTGTTTTTTGTTTGTTTGTTTTTCAAACTCCTTTTTTATCATTTTAATTCGCGAAAATATTATTCATTGCTAGTTCTAATCTTTTTTTAATAGTTTAGCTAATGATAACATTATGATTCATCATTACAATGGTTACATTTTCAGTGCTGCTGTTGGCAACAGTTTTGGCTTGTTTAGTAAACTGAGCTCGCTTTCACTCTATTCAACCTACACACCCTTCATTTAACTCCAAATTCAACTCCCCCTCCATCATCCTCTCCACTCTTTTTTCCTGCATTTCAATCAGTCTCCTACACACCTTTATCCAAAACAGCCGAGGTTCAAGGGCAATGGAAGAGGAGGCCATAATCAAGACCACTCTCTGATTTAACCCACCATCATTCTTTTCCTTTGTTTCACACCACATGTGGTGAGAAATAGGGTCAAATTAAGCTAGCACCTGTTTTTTACTTATTGTGTAGCATTTTCAGTGCAGTGGTGGTTATAATAGAGCATCACAGCTCTTAGAAAAAAAACTGATTAAAAAAGACGAATGAATCAAGACATGAGCATTATCGGAAAAACAATTTAAATTTAAAACGAAAATAACGATTATGATAAGGATAATAATGATTACATTATTTAGTAGCCTAGAGTGAAATCTAGTCGCAAATGCAAGTGATTTACTTGCAATGTGGAGGGTTGTATTGAGTGAGTTATTCAATGATTTCACAATGTCTTTGAATTTTCTTCATTTTGGGGGCTTAACAAATATTGATACAATTAACAGCATTTTTTTTTTATCATTGGACAGCTGTAATTTTTATTGAAGCCCATTTCTGCCACATAAGAAAGAAAATCGTGCTTTGGTAAATCTTAATTATGACATAAAAAGATAAAAAGACAAAATGATGAGATAAAAAAATTCAAAACTGACATACTAATTCATAATGACAGCCCTCTACAATGCGAGTAAATCACTCGCAAATGCGACTAAATCTTCACTCTGAGCGACTAAATAATGTACAGTATATCATTAGCCATTGGCTAATAACTTCTTATTACTCGCCAGTGTGTGTGTTAGAGGCTAAGTATATATATATATATATATATATATATATATATATATATATATATATATTATATATATTTCACTCGCTGAACACTCTGACTGAGAGCTTGAGTTTCACTCTCCATCAAGCGATCTGTATTAATATCTAGTGTGAAAGTGCACGACTCGCAGTCGCTTTGCTGAGAGCACTGTTTCTCACACACACGCAAAGAGAGAGATAGAAAGTCTTATATTAATATTTGTGAATATTCATTTTATTAACAGTAGAATTAGTAGTATTAGTATATTTTAATAATAATTGCTATTATCTATTTTTTTACAGAAACAAAATCTGTACAGAATTTACAGAAACAAAATCTTAAGCACCCCAGTCCTAAGTTAGTGTTAAAATGACAAATATGCGTTCATACATGGTTACCAAGTTTTAGTACAGATTACTAAAGTTCTAGCATTAAATAGTGCTTGATTGTCATAATATCATAACATAATACTTGATTGACTGGTGTTAAGTGTGTACGTTCAGATATTTAGGAATCATATATATATATATATATATATATATATATATATACCCTTTCCAAAAAATTTGAATATCATGGAAAAGTTTATTTATTTCCATAATTCCATTCAAAACGTTAAACTTCCATGAATATAGATTCAGGGCCCACAACTTAAACGATTTCAAGTATTTACTTGTTTATTTGTACATAATTTGGGCTTCCAGCTCATAAAACCCACGAAAACAGGATTTTAAAAAATATGAATATTACATGAAATCACATAGTAATTACACAGTGATACCATGGTCATTGAACCAGGTTTTGGTTATTTTGGCAGTGTGGGCAGGTGCAAATCCTGCTGGAAAATGAAGGAAGCATGAAGTGCTCTGAAAATGTCCTGGTAGACGGCTGCGTTGACTCTGGATTTAATAAAGCACAGAGTCCTCTTTTCTGATGAGAGCAAATTTTGCATCTCATTTGGAAACCAAGGTCCCAGAGTCTGGAGGAAGAATGGAGAGGCACACAATCCAAGATGCTTGAAGTCCAGTGTGAAGTTTCCACAGTCTGTGTTGGTTTGGGAGCCATGTCATCGGCTGGTGTTGGTCCACTGTGCTGTCCACTCAACGCAGCCGTCTACCAGGACATTTTCAGAGCACTTCATGCTTCCTTCAGCAGACAAGCTTTATGGAGATGCTGACTTCATTTCCCAGCAGGATTTGCACCTGCCCACACTGCCAAAAGAACCAAAACCTGGTTCAATGACCATGGTATTACTGTGTGATTTCATGTAATATTCAAATTTTTTGAAATCCTGTTTTCGTGGGTTATATATATATATACATAGTCTGCCGAGTAAACTAAAAAAATGCACAAGCCACTGGAGATTATATTGCCATGGTGTGTAGAGGGTTGCATTATGAGATTAAAAAGTCTAATTTATGATGGGACTAATTATGACATAAGTCATAATTTACATACTAAGTCATAATTATGAGATTATGAAAAATTATGACTATGCCAAAATTATACTTTTATGCCATAATTTCAATTTATGTTATTGTGACTTAGTATGTCATAATGACTTTTAAATCACAATTTTGACTTTTAAACTCATAAATATAAGACTTAGTATTTCATAACTGTGACTTTGTATCATAATTTCAACTAATCATCTCATACATGTGACTTGTATGTCATAATTTTACCTTTTTATCTCATAATTATGATTTAAGTTAGTACATTTATTCTATACTTATGATTTACCAAAGCATTTCCACTTCTTCCATAGTAATTGGAAATTACAATAATAATATCAGACTCCAAGTTTGGTGTAAAAACAAAGTTATTAGAATTAGAAGAAAGAGTAAGAGATGTTTCTCATAGACAATGGCAGTAATTTATTTCTCCTCCGCACAATTATACATGAAATCTAACTTGCAAAGGAAGGTGTATCACTTAAGCACTCTAAGTGGTTGGCATGAATAAGAGAGTGATCAGAAAGTGCTGTCAGGGTGTTGGAGAGGACTCTGAGTGATGCTGGAGGAGGAGATGTCCTTCCTTTTGAATTATTCACTCCATCACTGTAATGCATCTGCCTTCATGTCAAGAGTTCTTATTTCAAGAGTGCATTTACCCTCAACTGCTCCAGATGTGGCTGAGAGCTTGAGTTCGAAAAATGTGACCAATGGGATGCCTGCATGTGTGTGTGTGTGCTACTCTCAGCCAAACTTAAGAATTAATATAAATATCCTGCTAAAATGTTTCTCTCTCTGTAACCCATTCTTATGTGCAACTCAATTACTTCTCTCAGGACTCAGATCTCAGATCATCCAGCATGAGATAAGTGCACTGTCGGTGTGTATATTAAAGCAGCACTCAGTAGCTTCGGGACTTCTTCGCTGTATTCTCGCTTTTTGCTCGCAGGTTTCTCTCTAGAGCTCCCCCCACAGCTTCGGAATAGATATTTGACAACACTGTCGTAAAAACTCGTTGGTGATTCTCAGACACCAGAGGCTAGTAGATCAACGACATCAAAGCAGACGGGACGTTCTTTAAAACGTCTTCTTCATTCGGGTTCGGACAGCGTGAGGGAGCGCAATAATGACAGCATTTTAGCAGATTTCTTTTGGCCGTAAAGCAATTGTTTACATCGCGAGACCTGATATCACGCGAGACTTCCTGACGCAGTGGCCGGCGGCCCGCCGGCTCAAAGTTGCAAGTGCGTATTTTCCGCTCACGGGCACCAGGGGGGTGCGAAACGACCACCATTTAACCCGAAATAAGTAATATAACCATTCCAATGACTCCGAAGCTGTTCAGTTAAGGTAAAAAAGTTACTTAGTTCACCTTTAAAGAAGGTAAAGCCCCGAATTTAAAACCATCAAAAATCCTTTATTTATAGTTGCTATGGTGACTTGAGTTGCATGTTGAATACATAATGCATTTTAGTATGAAATTGTCCACTTCCAAGTTCCAACAGACTTTCTGTACTATAAATAAGGTCAGTGTTGCATTGTAAAATTATTGGATTGGTGTAGATAATTTGTTTGTCTCTTCACTAAGTTCCACAATCTTGGTTAGACAAGTATGAGAAATTCCTGTAGAAAGGGGCTGGAGATTTCCATGAACAGCATGATTTTCAGTCAAATATGTTCAAAGCGTGGTCAAAATCGGTTGGATATTCTTACATGGGCTGGAATTGATTGCGACATTGCAAACTATTATTGTCTACCATTTTTCTTTAAAGAAAAAGTGAAATGAACTACGAACTGATAATAATTATTACCAGCATTTATTAATTTAGGTTAATGTTAGTCACTATACTATGTTTGGACACAATACATTAACCAATGTTCATTAATACAACTTGCATGTATACATTTATGTAGAAATTCTTATTACCTAGATAAATATATGCACTAAAAGTATGAAAAGCATGAAACCTAAATCACAAATTGGAACTTATTGTAAAGTGTTACAGAAAAAGTGCAAGACGACTTCACAAAACACAGGTCAATTGAAATTAGAAAAGATGCATTTGATATGCAAATAAAATAAATAACTTAAGCAAGTAAACAGTATGATTTTGACCAGGATAGTTTACCCAAAAATGAAATATCATCCTTTAACCTCACGTCATTCCAAACCTGTATGACTTTCACAAAAGAAGAATCTTGATAACCAAACAGTTTTGGTAACCACTGATAAATTCATCAAAATCTATTGGATTCTACTGAAGAAAGTCAGTCATACAGTTTTGGGACGACATAAGGTAAATCGTGACAGAATTTACATTTTTGGGTGAATAATCATTTTCAGACCGACTGTATCAGACATTTTGGGTCGCAGTCCTGTAGTATGACTGTTCCTATGACGGCCATCAGCCCATTTTGTGTGGTAAACATTTCCAAAAAAGCATTAAAAAAAATACAGAGACATTCAGACTGGTGGATAGCACAGATTAAAAAAGTAACTGCTGCATCATGGGGCAAAAAAACAAAACATCAATAGAATGTAAAAAGGACTAAAAAACACATTCTAATGCCTTTTATACCAGTTACTGATTACACACAAATTGCTAGCTAATGAGAGAAAATTAACAGGGGCACATTGTTGGATGTGTAAAAGCTTGGGCCACTGTGATGGGCTTAGCTCCAGATGGTCATTGTGCTCAGTTTTTTTTCTTGATTAGGAATGATAAGATCACATCTGCTGGTGGACAGAGAAAGAGAAAGAGATAGCTAACAAGACTTTTCCCCACAGACCCTAAGCAGCTGCACACAATATACCACCAATTCAGTCTCCCTGTCTAGATGAATGGATCCATAAGACAGCATTATACATCCAGCGTCTTTAAACATGCTTGATGACACTTATTACATATACGGATGAAATGGAGAATTTGTATGTATTATGAGCCCAAAACCTGCTTATTAACCATCAGCAAATATTTACCTGAGCCTCATTCTACATGTAACAGGTTACATTTCAAATTTGTGTAATGAACCGAATGAATTTAAAGTGAAATTAAATTCAGATGATTCAGCTAATTAGCACATGTGCTCATACAGAGCGCAGGGAGAAAAGCAGCATTGTTGTGATTGAGAAACATCGTTCCCACGGGACACTCCCGTCTGGCTGCACTCCAGTATTGACACTATATCTAGATCCTTTCTAGAATTCATTTAAAAAACGGTCATAAAAAACATTTTATATTAACCCTCTGGTGCTGTTCGTGGTGCGGTTGCTTCATCGGAATGGTACGAAACTTGGTAAAGGTTTTGGTACTTGCTGTGTGAACACACAAAAAAAGGTTTAATTGAAAAGATTAAATAGTCATACTTGTATTGTTCAATTGAGTCAAAAATGACCACATTGGAAATGAATGGGGGCAGAATTGAATCTATTGGAAACGTTTTGTACTGTACACAAAGCTTATTTTTTTTAAATGTCAACCTCAAATTTGGAACACCACTTGTTTAGATTTATTGATTTTCTCACAGTTTCAGAGTAAAATGTGTTTTGGAAAATATATATTTCATATAAAAAAATATATTTTATTTTTGTGCATTTTAATAAAAAAAAATTAAAATTGTATCACTTTTTTCAAGTTAACTTTTTTCACTTCAGCAGTATTCTGCCAAGTGTTGTCTTTAAGAAGAGAAAAGGAGAAGTCTGTGCTCCAAAGAATTCAAGATTTATGCATTCATAAATTTCATTTTCATGTCCATGCTCAAAAAGTGATTAAATGGATTATACCTACTGAATAAATATAATTAAGTACCATAAAATTAGCCTGGCTCCGCCCAGCTACGTACTTCCGCTCAATTTTCAATTTCCTTCAGTACTCCGTCTGGGTTTGCATATTCATGGGTTTTCTCCGGGCAAATTTGTACCGGTCCAATCAGCGAACAGAGGGAGTGGCTGAGAACGATGACGTTGAGGTCGTGCGCTAGTTTGAGTTGTAGGGTTACGTCGCGACCAAACGTTAGCGATTGGTTATGGCAGATCCAGAGTGGCTCTCGCAGATCCAATAGTTTTAAACTTGAACAGAGTATCCGCCTTCAAGGAAGTTAAAGCTTGTCAATGGAGAGTGGCCAGACTCTCAGTACAAATGAAATGTACGAGAGTCTAGCAGGACCAGGCTACCATAAAATCCCCTAAAAAATAAAAAATATTAAATAAAAAACATTATTGAACTAAAATAAATCATTTCATTTAAATTAAACAAAATTCTGTACATTTTGACCGACACGCGAACAGTAGCAAGAGGGTTAAGTGTCTTTAACTACTATGTACTAAGATTAGATTAATCATTTAAAACAATGCACTTAGTGTGTAAACTAGGGATGGGCATTTTTCAAAAATATTGTATTTGAATATTCGGGTTCATAAAAATCGAATATTTGAATTTTCGTTTATTTAAATGTCGTTTAACGAGAAATAGGCCTATGTTATTTTTTAAGTTTAAGTTTGTTTTTGTTTTAAGTTTTTGTCACCATTTCTGAACAAGCTTACATTAGGCAATATACACAACAAGCTTACTATATATCTTAAGGTTTTCTTTTTGTTGAAAACATTTAACAACAAGTCGCGAACGGAACGCTAATAAAGCAGACTGCACAGTTATAGTATAGAACGTACATGCACTCGAGTCAGCATTATCGTGTTTATATTGTTTCACATTCATGTTGAGAAAAACATTATTATCCACATCACATGCTCGAGTGAGAAAACGCGCTGCGCTGACAGACGTTGCAGAGACACAGTGTGCAAAGTGAAGTTACTAACAGCACTTTGCGTTTTCTGTTCTTAAACCTGTATCCCTCAACGAAACTTAAAGGTAGCATATGTCTCAAAATCATTTTGCTACCAGAAGATATCATCTCGGATCACGATTCCCTCGGGGTACTGTTGCTGTTTGAGCATAAACAACATCTGCAAAGTTACAATGCTCAAAGTTCAAAGCAAAGGGAGATATTTTCTTTTAAAGAAATTGCTTTTTAAGGACTACAACAAACGGCTGGTAGGGACTACACGTCATTTCTCTCGGGTTAGTGACATCACCAACCCTAAAATTTACATAATCCCCTCCCAGAGAACACGATTTATAGATTATCAAAACAGAATATGCTAATCAATGACTAGAAGATAACTACTCATAAGCTACATAAATTCATCAACTAACCATTCAGAAATGTTGTTTACATGTCGTCACTTCTTTTTGAGTCTCTCCATCATTCTGACTTCGGTTTGAACATAAAAGGCTAGAAGTTTTTGAAATTTCCAGTGCATGTCTGTGTGAGGAAAAAGGACACATGCTCTTGAAGCTCCGCCCTCTGTGCCGGGAGCAGAAGCTCATTTGCATTTAAAGGAACAGACAAAAAAACGGTGCGTTTTTGCTCATCCTCAAAAAGTGACAACTTTAACATGCTATAAAAAATATCTGTGGGGTATTTTGAGCTAAAACTTCACATACACACTCTGGGAACATCAGAGACTTATTTTACATCTTGTGAAAAGGGCATTATACCACCCCTTTAATGCAGTGATGGACAGCTGCTTCCTTAATCGACTGGTGTTTGGATTTCATGTGATTTATCATTGTGGTGGTGATATTATATCTCAGTTTCATTAATAATTGATCAAAAATAATTCCATTTTGCAATATCATTTTTATCTAAGTAATTCCAAACTTGGCGAGGCAGACGACGACATTATGTGATCAAATACAATCCACTTGTTAAACACGCTCCACAGCGCCACCCAGTGCATTTAATTATAACTGCGGGGAGAAAAAGAAAGAAAAAAAGGAAAAAGAAAAAAAGTTAATTCGAATAGTATTTTATTTTTCGAATAATAATTACAGATCGAATATTCGAATTTTCGTGCACATCCCTTGTGTAAAGACGTTTTTACATTGTACTTATATTATAAAAATACCTGCATAAAATTACAGCTGTAATAAATTTATGTTATTACATCTATAATTACGCAGCTGTCCATAGAGTCTTAACCAGCCCTTAAACACCATACCCCGAAAACTGAGACTTACCGATATCCCACCTCAATAGAAGCAAAAAAAATGTGCAATACATTATGAACAATTAAAAAATTTTGACTTAAGTAGTAAAAAGACACCTTATATAAAGTGTGACCAAAAAATAAACATAATAGATGCCTCAGGGAATGCACCAAGAAGTCTATTTCCCCAAAACAAGTTTATTATTTTTATAGACATTCTGGAAAAAGCCTCCAAATCCTTGATGTATTACATTTCTGCAAGAAGTACCACATGCAAAGCTGATATCACAGCCCAGAGCATACATTCCATGATAGGAAGGGACACTTATTAAAAAAATTATTCTTAACAATACAGATGCAAGTCTATGGGTGCCATCTGGCCGTCCCAGGTGTGGTAAAGTGCAGCAGTGTACGCTTTGTTCAGACTGCAGTAAATCTTCTACAGTACAACGGCCAGAACTGGGTCTCATGCGGTAATGGATTGGCCATGCGTTGGATAACGTCTGCTGGCCACACTTCTAGGACGTCTTTGTCCCGCATAGGTTGACAAACAAGTGGAACGTGCGAGGGGAACAAAACCACACACACACGCACCCAAAAGAGGCCCACTGTCTGTGATAAAGGTCTTTCATGGCCAATTATAGCCAGCCCGACTTTCCACCTCAATAACATCTAAGCATCTATTAGCGGCAAGCGGACGCTCTGTCACGGCTCCCACTGAGCTCAGCTCATTGACTGTATGATTAGGTCATATCGTTCTCATCTGTCTCTGAGAACAATGATACAACAGCAGAGCGCATAAAGAGCCACAGCTACTCTCCAACAAACTGTAAATCATGTGTCCTACTGCTGGGTGATTACAATAGTGTCTGAATGAGCCCCAGGGTTACAAAGGCCAAAATCTGAAAATTAAGCTTAAAAAAAGATCTTCTCTGGCAGGGCAAAGTGTCAGTTATTATACAGACATTAAATGTAATTCTTAACCCTATAAAATTCCAGCCACACTCTTAAAAATAAAGGTTACTTATCGGCATTTATGGTCCAAGGAAGAAGAATCTTTAACATCCATGAAACCTTTACAACGCACAAAACTTCTTCTGATTATCAAAATGTTCTTCACACAAAGAAAAAAAAAAAGGTTTTCTATGGCATTGCTTCGAAAACCACCTTTTAGGCACACATTTGTCACCCATTTATACAGTATATATACATTTTTATACATCAGTATTAATTTTTGTCCAACCTTATCTCACCTCATTTGTTTATACACTATTTCAAAACCACAGGTCTGTCCCACATGAGTAGGCTACTTTCCGGAAAACCACATTTTAAGGCATCAAATGGCAATCCAGAATTATAAGCTCAATAAAAAATTTCAATAAATTAATTATAAATATATTGATTTTTACAATATAAATAAAAAAAACATTATAATAAAAACAAAATATATTATGTAATAAAATAAAATAATAGTAAATAAATATTAAATAAATAAAATAATAATACAAATGATTTGAATTTAAGTTTTAAAATAATAGAATAAAATAGTTTAATACTTTTTTTTTTTAAATGTACTATTATAGGGTACGTTTACACAATGTACTTAAAACAAGAAACGTTTTTCCTTTGTGTTTTTCGTATACAGAGAACAATGTTGTCAAAACAATCCCTGTTCACACGGATCCACCAAAACGTCTAAAAATGCTGTACTACCCATGCCAGGCCAGTAGTTGGCGATGTCACTTTGTAAAGAGACACTACGCATCTATAGACTGAACGCGTAATACGCACCGTTTTCACAGATTTCAAAAGTTTGCATTTTCAGGCCCCCAAAACAGTGTTATCGTGTAAATGAACGACCAAAACACATTAAAAAGTTTTCCATTTTTTGTTGAAAATGGTGTCATCTAAATGGCCCCTTAGTCAGCCAGAGCTTTCCTTTTTTGTTCAAAACAGTCATCTGGCACATGGCCACAAATGACATCAGTTTTCTCCCGAGTGAGACTCAGAACAGCATCCAACTGAAGATGTCATAAATCAAAATTGGCCCTCATCTGAACTGACCAATAAGGGCCAATGACATTTTGCATAAGCATATCTTATTATTACACTGCTGCCCTCTCACTTTCATTGCAAGGTACCATATTAAACAACAACTCCTCTGGGAACTCCTAGACACTTAAATCCACATTCATAATTTAAAGAAACGTATTCAATGTGCTGTCTGTGCCCCCTGTCCCAAGGGGCCACAGCCGTAGACTGGCCGACCTTTGATTCCTCGCACACTTGCAAATGTTCCCGTCCCATTGTCCACGGCTATGGCCTGTTTTTACATATTGATTGCATTGATCCCTCCACTAAGCACTTACAAAGAGCATGTGAAGAATCAATACCATGCCTTCTGCTGTCATCTTACCAAATCAAACTTCACCCCCAAAACAACATCTTGTCGGTGTGTAATGAAATTAATACTTGGAAGGGACTTGGGGTGACAAATCAGAAACGCCTATTTTCTTCATTGAAAATGTTTTGTTAACTCGAAATCTAACATTCCCTCCAAACAACACAACTCATCCAACCTTGGTGTTTTGGACAAAAGGGATGCATCCGCAGAGTTGGGATAGAGTTTCACAGCCAGATTGATTATCTGAAAGTCTGCCTTCTTTGTTCTGGTCCCCGCGGTGCTGAATTTGCGCTTCAGGTGAATGTACACAGATGCAAAAACTTCGGTGAAGAGCAATAGCTGTGCAGTGGTTATGGCATTTTGAATTTACTTAGATATTTTTATCATTTTCAGAAAGTTATGTGATGACTTTAGAACAATTGCTGGGGAAAATGCTTATGATCATTTCTTTAAAAAGTCACAAAAATAAAATCCAGATGCAGACCTAGCAAAGGGACTTAAAAACAAATGTGCTGAATTGAATTTGTTTCGTACAAGAAATCTATAAATAACACGGAAGTGAATATTCTTATAAAAGTCTTTTTGTCTTGTTTTCAAGTAAAACATCCTTAAAACATGATATGAATATAAAATATGTTTTTTCAGAGGATATTTCTTACATTGTTTACTTTTCTTATCCCAAATAAGAATTGCTTTAGATAGATTAGATACTACATTTACTCAAAAAAAAAATGTTTTATTAAAAATGAAAGTGATTGTTTTAAAGTAATTTATACATTTCTTACTGGAAAACAAAACAATTAGACTACTTACAAGTCAAAGGGCCACTTGTGTTTGACTACTCCAATATGAAAGTATCAAGAGGGTAATTTAAACATATATTCAACTGCTTTTGGAGGTTATTAAAATATTCAATTGCTTTGGAATTTTCAAGTTTATTTTGAAAACACATCTGCACAAAAATATACATTCTACACATTACGGAAACACACTTCTATGGAAGCTTGTTCCTGCCACGGAATAAAACAATTTAATAGATAATTGCAACTTTTTATCTCACTATTCTGACTTTGTTCTCACAATTGCGAGTTATAAAGTGAGAATATAACAGTTTATATCTTGCAATTCTGGCTTTATAACACGCAATTGCGAGCTTATATCACGCGAATCTGACTTTCTAACTCACAATTGCGAGTTTATATTACGCAGTTCTGAGGGGAAAAAAGTCAGAATTGTGAGATAAAAAGGTCGCAATTACCTTTTTTTATTATGTGGCGGAAACAAGCTTGCACAGCACACACTTCTTTTTGAGAGGTAGTTAGAGAGTCATTTATTTTATGGTGTAAATGTAGCACTCAGCTTAAATAAATGTTCGAGTTCACTGAACCTCACACAAAACAGGCACACTTCAGTGGACAAAGACACAGACGGAGGGAGGGAACATCAAGCTCTTCTTTCTTTTCCAGGAGGGGTGTTTGTTCAGAGTGGGTGCAGGGCAGTTTGGAGAGGAGGGGAGGGCAGCAAAGAGAGCCAACTGGGAAAAGTGTGTGTGTTTATAAAAAACAAACTGTAAAACATAACCAATACTAAACGAGTGAGTCAGTGAGATTCACAAGAGCTTATGAAACTTGTATATTTTTTTGTGTATTGTAATTATGTTAGTGTTAGTGTGTATGACAGAGAAAGAGCGGGAGTGAAAGTGAGACTGACAGAGGGGGGCTTGGAGCTCATTGTGAGCAGCAGTGAGTTAATCTCTTTAGCGGCACACGTCTTATGTAAAGAGGTGTAATGGTCTCTGCCCCCTCTTTCTCCCAGGGGACCCCAGGGGACACTGGGGTCCCGTCTCCCAGCAACATTTACATGTCGGTTATTCCAAAAAAAGATATGGAGGGGAAAAAAACTCTCAGTGGTGATAAGATCCGCCCACTTTGCGTGGTAGACTTTTGTCTACAGGCAGTCTATGTAGTATTCAGTGGTTCACTCAAGGACAAACACATTCTGACTCGCCACGGAGAGCATGCAAAGGAGATTTGATTCAGATTTGACAAACGAGGAGACTGTGGATTTATTTGTTCGAAGAGTAAGTGTCATTATGTCATCTATTTTATTCTGGTAAGCCTTTGAACTTGAACGTAATCACAGAGTAAAATGAGGTGATTTTAGGTTACAAAAGCCAGACGGACATTGAGACGGTTCAAATGAGATTGTTTACCTGCAGCACATGGTGGGAAGTGATGTATGTGCATGTGTCAAAACACAATCCAATGTCTGACTTGACTTTTGCTGATTGTTTTGTACCTTTTAAATGAAAAAATAATGCATTAATATAGTAATATGCAGAGTGTATAGATTGCTCTTCATAAATGAAAAGTGCAAACTCATCACAACAAAAATACTTCCCTCTGTGGATTGGCAAAAACAGTTTGCTTGTTGATTTATGGGAGTTGTTTTAAATGGATTTTATTGCATTTTTAACTTATGACAAAGTGTGTATTACGTGTTGTGAGAATGTGTGAACTGATGATAATGTCAAGCACTGTGATTCATTTGCAGTGCTGTATAAAATAAGAATATAAGCATTACATCATTGGTTGGCATGACTCGAGGACAAAATATGTGTTACTCTCTTAAACAAAGACTCTGATGAGGTCGCTTTTCATTGGAGGGGACCGCCAAAGGGCTGCCTGAAGCGATTAAATCCTTCTTCTGAAACAGATGTTTAATCCAAAAGTACTATCAAATAACCTTATTTAAATAACTGCATAAGCAGAATAAAGCCACATGAATGATAATTGAGTTGTCGGGAATATCATCCTTCTGGCAGTACAAACAGTTGAATCAGTGTTTAAGAAGTCATTAATATATGCCTCTATACTGTTTTATATTTGATTTTGAAATGGCATGCAACATGGAAACTTACGGTCGGAATATAGAGAGACAACAAACACAAGTATGTGGTTGCATATATGGTTTTCTTATCTAAAAGCAGCTACAAGGCAGCACAAAATAAAATAACATAAAAAGATACAATTTCTTTGTAATGCATGAATTCATAATGTGATATTAATAATTTAAAAAACAGCTGGCATATTTGCTCTGTTCTTTCTAGCTAATAAGCTTTTAACATATCAGGCCAGTTATACAAAGCCACGAGTGACGATGGTGGCAGGTCTTTTGTTCATAAAGCCCCTTGCTATCTGCTCTGAAAGACAGATGGAAGGCATGATGTGTTGATTATGGATGTGTATTATATGCTTTAGGCACATATGAATCATAAAAGAAGGTTGATTAGCTGGTGACAGACCTTTGGTACTCTTGAACTGTTGTCAGGTGGCTGACAGGTCCAGTCTCCCAAGCGGGCTCCCTTTATTGCAATATTATTTCCAAAATATGAAGCCTTATATAAGTATATATATGTAAGCTACCTCATCAAAGTAAGAATGCTTTTTTTTCTAAATAATGCTTGTCTGAAGAAATAAAAGATGCAGATTTTTCATGTCCGATTCTGATTTTTTTACAAGCAAATTTGCCGATTCCGATACCGGTTGCTGATTTTTTTCTTTAAGCAAATTTATTTGTTTTTAATTTGCTTTAATTAAATGTTTTTTATTAAACCACTGTATTTTAATCACGATCCAAACAAAGATGCTACACACATGAAGCATTAGCAGTTTTTAATTAGATTGTATCATTTCTAGATTTAAAGTAAATCTGAATGGTCTGACTTTAGATTTGTGAAATGATGCTACATTAGCCACCTGCACTAAACAAAAAAAGCAGACTGACTGAATGAAAATGCAAATTCACTCTGACAGTAGGTGGCGCTTATGGGACAGCAGTGGTATCGTTAGGTCCCACTGTACACAAAGCAGCACTGCGCTTATACACACTAATTTATACAGAGGTAAGAGGAAAAGAAAATGGCATTTAAACTTTTCAGAAGACAGTCAGTTCCCTTCAGAGATACCTTCATATAAACCCCAAAACCGATTCAATATGTATATTTTTCTTCTTATATTTCGAGCATCACAAACAGTGAGCTTGCTGTGCCAGGTACGGTATTTGCTTGTGCATGTAAACATACTCAACTTTTTGAAGCCTGACAAGAAGCGGAAAAAGTAATTGGCAGGTCTTTTGACCTACTGACCAAGTAAAATGAAAAGATGTTGACCTAGTCACACTAATTTCAAGCTTGCAGCATTGTCAAGCTTTGTTTGTCAAAGAGGAGGGTATTCTGGTTACTTGTTCATAGCATGCGTTCAATATGGTCTCAATTTTGTAAATCAGGATATTCAGGATAACTGCCATTTGGTCTACCCCTATTGTACACCATGTGGGCAAATAGCCAACAAGAAGACATGCTGTAGTTCCTGTTTTTATAGGACCTGTTTGCTCACCTAGTGAACGTTAAGTAAAGTAAACATTAAGACAAATTATGCATAGACCCTGGTGCTATCTTGCTCTAATGACAACAAGAGACATCTCACTTCATTTCTTAAAATCCATGTTTTACCAGGTTTCCCAAATGGGAATAAGAAGGATCTCCACACAAGGCAATGAGCCCATCAGACCTTCCTCCATCATTAAAATTCTGTAATTACACACCTGCCACCACCAAGACCACCACCTGCTTTCTCCAGATGTCCCAGCAAACATGGGTAGTGTCAGCAGTTTGATATCAGGCCATAGCCTCCACAGCAAACACTGCAAAGCCTCTGAAAACAAACTCAAAAAGGGTCTTCAGTCTAAGAAAACGGGCCGTAGCTTGGATGGCCTTCTGAAGTATGGCTTCTCTCAGGACCATTGCACCACCAACAACAACTCAAAAGTCAGCTACCATTCAGGCAAAAACGAAGACTTCTTTTACATCAAGGTCAACAACAAGCCCCGAGCTGCTCAACATAACATTAATACAGCTGAAGACAGTCAAGGAAGAACAGCTGAAATGGACAATGAGGTGGACAGGAGAAGAGGGCCACCAGAATTAGTCCCGCTGTCTGGAAAACTAGAAAAGGTAACAGAACTGGAGTTAGCCAGAAAGTAAACAAAGGGGCTACAGAGTTCATTTTATATTGCCAAAATAACATATCCTCAAGAGTTTAATTTCTTCAGTGCCTATTGTTGTATATTAAGGAAGTATTTCCATCCTATAAAAACGTCCATAAACAATTCCGTTTATAAAGCAGTAAAAATCGAAATGTCTGCTTAGTTCACATTAAAGCAGCCAAACCCAAAAGATGGCCCATCCCCCCAGCCATTGTTATCACACAAAATCAAACAACAGTCAAATATAGTTGATGTTAAGTAATCCCCACCAGACCCTGACACTTTCACTAAGAGCTTAGCAGTGTCTGCTCCATTTAATTAAACCCCCAGATTGACGAGGTAAGAATGCCTTGATCTCTCCAGAGATTCGGTCCAATGGCAGTGTGGCACTTGCAAGCAGGCAAGCTGCTCTTTCCCTGAATAGCCTCATTTATGAAGGATCTAGTTAGGAAAATGAACCGGGTTTTACTAGGTCAGGAAGTTAATGCTAAACTAGCAGGGCAAACATACTACCATATGGAAGAGAAAATGACTGGGAAAAATAGGAGAAGAATAAGAAAGGAAGGAAGTATTGTTGAGATTGCCTTATTGATCAATCATTTATGCAAAATGTTTTGTTGTAATGTCCTAGCAGTTATGAGAGTAATTACTTTGAGAGCATCTGATCAATAGGTTTTAAGATGGATAGTGTCCTGCCTTTAACATGAGCTTCATGAATGATCAGTTGGTTGTTGTGCACTTTAAATCTCAAAAACACTCATCTGTCTTTTTTTGTCCCCTCTCATTTAGAGTGTAGAGAACGCCTTGATTCGGCCGACCGCCTTTAAACCTGTTCTTCCTCGAAGCAGCAGTTCCTTGGTGGAGACTCATAACAACTTGAGCACTATCCTGGGCAAGAGAATTAGTCCCATAGACAGGCTCAAAGATCTTCAGGACCCCAAACTGGAGACAAATTCTGGTACCTTCTCTGACTCTGGAAGGAACTCTATGTCCAGCCTGCCCACCCACAGCACCAGTGGCAGCAGCCAGATGGACAACCTAAGCACTTCAACTAATCACATGGTGCGCTATGGAGGCCTTAGCCAAAACATGGAAACATCTCAGAACCCACAGGGCGCTGTAGCGGGAATGAATGGAAACTCTGGATCCAGTAGGATGTGTAGTGGGACTAATGGAAACAGTTGGGCCGATGGATTTTGTGAAACAAACAAAAGTGGCGAGTCCACAAACAGCAACACAAGATCCATTGGTGTCCTCAGTGAAAGTGTGGCAGCTGCAATAAGTTTGAACAGAGAAATAACTGCTGCAGCACTGACAGTCTCATCCACGGATCAAAAGATTGATTTCTCTGGAAACCAAGAGCAGTTTCTTGAACACAGATTTACAATTTCAGAGCAAAACCCAACAAAACCATCAGCTTCTGGGGGCTGTGTCCGATCACCAATTTCAATGAATGAATCACTAATACAGCAGCTGGAGCACAAACTTCTGGAACGTGAAACTGAGCTGGCAGAGTTACAAACAAGCCTTGATGAGAAGGAGTCAGACACATGTCAGGTATTTGAGGAGAAGCAACGCTACTGTGCTGAGGAAATGGAGGGGTTGAAACAACGCTGTTCTACAAAACTTCGTCAGGTAAGTTGTTTACAATATTTCATAGATTTGACGGAAATGTGCATGTGTATAAAGTCTGGTGTTAATCCAAAACCAGTAAGAGTACCTTACCTTACCTTTATAGTCAATCAAGCACGCTATTCACCTTTATCCAGAAAGATCCTAATGATGTTTTGTGTATAACTGCAGGTGTCCCAGAGGGCTTTGAGAGCCCAACAGTTATTGCAACTTCAGGTGATACAACTTCAACAGGACAAGGAACGTCTGCAGGAGGAAGTGGACCAGCTAAATCGTGACAGGGACACTGCAGAAAGCCGACTTCGAATCTATGAGAGCCAGAGAAACCTTGTACCTACACTAGAAGAGACTCAGTGGGAGGTCAGTCTATAAGACCTTATTGTGGTTTAGTGACAAATGTGGATACACTGAATGTGCTCTGTTTGTTAAATATGTCTATATTGAGTACTATTCTAAATATTGGGATAATCAGGGGAAAGAGCTAAATTGTAAATTACAAAAAAATAAACGCATCTATGCTTTTTTTCACCCTATTTTATATTTGTAGGTGTGCCAGAAGTCAGGTGAGATATCTCTGCTAAAGCAGCAACTTAGGGACTCCCAAGCTGATGTTGGGAACAAACTCAGTGAGATTGTCAGTCTCAAAGCTTCTCTGAAGGATTCAAAATGCAAGATGGAAGAACTGGAACAGAAGATCAAGGAGTATGAGGAAACTCTTCACCAGCGGTGCGCTGAGGTCGAGGTATGCGTTCGTTGACATTAGATTAACTTGCAGGTGCTGCATCCTGTACTGTTACATATGACTTACTTCGATATTTGTTTTTAAAAAGGTATCTAAGAATGAGTTTCAAAGAAAGAAGAATGAGGCTGACCTCCTCAGGGAGAAGGTGAACATGCTGGAAACAGACATCAAGGGCATGAAGCAGGACCTAGCATTGGCCAAAGAGGAGCATCAGAAGCTAATGACCATGAGAGCCAAGGTTGAGGAGCAACAGCTGCAACTGAAGATAAGCCAAGCTCGGATGGAGGCCTTTGGTGCTAGTCAAGCCAAATCAAAATCCCAGGAGGGAACAGGTGCCAGTAAAATATTACATCATAATGGAGCGACCGCTGACTTGGATACCCTACACAAGGAGGTAGAAAGGCTGAGAGGGGAACTGAAGGAAGAGAAGCAAAAGAAACATAAGATGATGAATAGCTTCCAGCAAGAGAGACAAACATGGAATAAAGAGAAAGACAAAGTAATCAGATACCAAAAGCAGTTGCAGTACAATTATCTGCAGATGTACAGAAAGAACAAGGGCCTGGAGAAGATTCTCAAGGAGCTGACGGCTGAGATGGACAGTCGGACAGAGATGGACATAGACAGCCATAGCTCTGACCTGAACTTTGATAAAGTTTTAGCCACAGAGATATGAGGTCATAGAGGATGAATGTTTTCACAATTAACCGAATGGTCTTAAAAGGATGAATGTACTAGTGGGCGGAATTCACAAAGCAAAATTTAAAGAGAGAAACATAACGTCACAGAAGATTTTGAGATGTCAGGAGATGCTCGAAACTCAAGAATATTACATCACTTGTACAGACCACCAAAAGCTTTTCTCCTTTTAGATTGATCACTTAATTGAAAATATTAGGATGTCAGCCATGTGTATCCCTATTAAAGATGCAATAAGCGATTGTGTCTATTAGAATGGCACTCAGAAATTATCCCTCTACTTGACAGATCTCACTGAATTGATGTTTCTTAAACTATCACATCTGTTTCTGTGGCAGCCATAAATTCTGTAAAATCCAAATAATTGACCACAGTCAGATTCTTTGTTTAGCCATTTTCTGCCTGTCAGTCATTTTGTGCATTCATAGGACAGCCCATAAATGGGAAGGGGGTGTTTAGGAGTGTGGTAGTTGAAGTTAGTTGATTAATTCAAGTTAAGCACCATATTCAGATTCATAAGCAATTAATAGTTGTTGGTCTGTCATACAATAACTATTATTTTGCTACAGTTTAGTTTTTAACAACTTTGGCAAAAATTAGATATGCTACTGTTCTCCTTTCTGATCTCTGATTACAATGGTAACAATGATTACTATGGTATAACATTAGGGCGGAGTTATGGGGGTTAAATCTGCAGAAGTTCCAGAATGGCTACTGCTTAGAGCACCTTTAATCTGTGCGCATTCAACCAAATGCTTTACCTCCCACTTACCCAAACAAACCAGTGCTTCTTGCCTAAACCTTAAGCAAATATATAATCTCACTACAAGGCAATAAAGTGGGGTGAATATTTTATTGCTGTAAATGCTAGTTTTGCACTTTCTCTTTGTCTTATATGACAAGAATTCATATCACCTCGGCAGACAGGCTCATAGAAACAATATGTATACAGGGATATTGTAGCTCAAATCTCAGTTGTGTTTTTTTTCTCCCAAACTTGGCCTGGTATGATTGTTCATGTGACATGAGAACCAATCCGGTTTTGGCTTCATGACGTCAAACCAAGCACAGTGCATCTAAAGGGTGACATTTTCTTCTAATTGAAAACAAGCATGAATGAGATTTTAAAAATCTGGAATGGAAGACAATCCATGAATCCTCAATTTTGGTCTATTCCTCAAACAACTTCAGAAGACATAGAAAATGCTCATGGGTCATGTGGATTACTTTTGTTTTGTATTGGTTTTCTTTTATATATATATATATATATAAATCACTATCCACTGTCTAACCGTCTGTCTAAAGTAATTCTCATTTCCCCCCGGTTTCACAGGCAAGGCTTAAGCCTAGTCCCCGACTAAAATGCATATTTGAGCTGTTTTAACTGAAAGCAACTTGCACTGACAAATCTTAAAATATGTTAGTGCCATTGTTTTGCACACCAGTAATGTTTTTTTCTAAGGAACTTTTATAAAAGCTACTTAAATGTCCTAATTGAACTAAGGCCTAACCCTGGCTTAATCTAAGCCCTGTCTGTGAAACCAGGCCATAATGGATTTGTAAACAATAATGTTTAATGAAAGACGGAAAATAATATTTGGTTAGAAAAATAAGAGTAAAGTACATAACATTTTCATTTTTGGACCAGTTCTGGAATTGTCCAAAATAATTGTCTTCCTGTGGAAAAATGGTTCTTAAAGTGACTGGACAACAGTGATCTATTTTACTCTTCGGTGGGAGTTTGAATTAGTAATCACTTCAAAATGCTATCTACAAAAAACCATCTAGCCTAAAGAAGCCTGATAGTAAGAGAGTACACTATACAGAGATGAAACAAGATGGTGATAACAGAGTAGTATGTCCTCCTTTGTAGCACAAAAATACAATACTGTATTTAACAGTTCACAGGACAGATTTTCCTACCAATGTTGCTTGAAACGGCAAACAGAAAGAGTGAGATGGTCAGCACTAAGACGGTTTCCATTTTTCATTGCACAAATTTGTTACCCAGCGTTTCATCACACAAAATTTCCCAAAAAGCTGCCTTGTAAATGATCGTCCTTAGAGCTTCCAGGAGTCTTGATTTGATAAGAACAAACTGATCATATTTTTGATGGTGCAGAGTGGTTGTGGGGTGTAAGGCTGTCTTTAGATGCATTTGAATGCATGTATGTGTTGTATATTTCTTATTTATTTTGATTAAATAAATTAAGATGTTTTCTGAATACGGTTTCAACTGGTTTTCAATCAGTAATTGTATTGTTCATCTTCAAGTGCCAAAGCAATAATCAAAGTTGATGAAAGACAACGCAACCGCCAGAGCAGGTGATGAGTGATGGCATCAATCTGCAACACAGGTGAGGAACCCAGACCAGACAAATAATCTATTTTGTTGTAATTTTCTGCATTTGATACTGCATTTTAAATTTCTCATGCTACCAGAGGGAATAAAGGGAAAAGTAAATTCCTAGATACTAATTGTAGTCATTGGTAACTGATTCCAATTTACCCCAGTATGGGAAACCCAGATGCAATTTCTTTTTAAATGCACCTCATGTTGTTGATAAAGAATGGAATATATTTTCTTTCTCTTTGTATTATTATGGTACAAGATTATTCTATTCAAATCAATGTGATAAACGAGTTGGGTCAAAAGTAGCCTAATCTAAAAGTAGTCAGATTGTATTACCTTAAATGATAATGTAATGGATTACATTACTAACTACAATATTGATCATGTAATTTGGAATTAGTAACTGACTAAAATTTAAGTAATCTACCCAGCACTATATTTTTCTTTTCTTAGTAGTGTAAGGTGAATGAGTTCTCTTACGAGAGGTACTCTCGTACTGCGTAAATCTTACGCTCGGGGAAAATCTCTTTTCCGCGAGATACTGAAGCCAAAAAATTATCCTTAATTTTGAAATAATGTAAAACGCGTTGCGGCAGCATGCAGACACAGGCGAGACGGCTTGTGCGCCTATTGGCTGCCCTGCGGCAACTGCAGCAGCCTATCGATAAGGCCCACTCGTGACGTCAGCTCCAATGGGGGCGCTTCGCGCCCAATACGTCACGTCCCGCCAGAATGGGCGTGGTCTAGGGCTATAAACATAGCTTCGAGAGGCTAGCTCACTGATTTTTCATCTCTTCAGCGAAGCTCTCGCATCGCTGGATCCGGAGAGAAGCCGCGCCGTCTGAAAAAGCCTTTCAGCGGGACGAGTCGACACTCTGAAGCCGCTGGCCGCGCCGCCTTCAGTCGCCTTCCTGCTGCGCTATCCGGCGTTATATCCTTTCTCTGCTACTGTGTTTTGTGTATGTGTGTGTGCTCGCCGCGACACACACTCTCATTGCACTAAAAGAGCCGGGCGTCTTTTTCAAGACGCCCCTTTCCTGAGGATCACGCAGCTCTCGCGCTCGCGCTCGCGCTCGCGCTCGCTGACGGCGACCGCCCTCACTGCGAGCCAGTTACTGCCTGGTGACTCTGAGGACTCACCTGGCATCCTTCTCCGAGACTGCTCCTCCGCCCCCCCCAACCCGCAAAGCTCGCCGGTGCGCCCGCTTGCCTTGCCTGCTTGGGGGATGATACCTGCTCTCCCTCTGTTCGAGCCGCGCAAACCGCGCCGTTCACAGGGGATGTCAGGAGCGGACGGTCACGGGGCTAGCTTTCTCTCTCCCTCTGTTCGAGCCGCGCAAACTGCGCCGTTCACAAGGGAGGCTGGAAGCGGACGATCGGGGTTAGTTTTTCTTTACGTTACAAGAAAGCTACCCTGCCCTTGCGCCCCATTCACGCGTCACTCACCGGCGAAAAGACAACTCAGTTCCCTGATTAGGCGACTGGAAATATCAATATTGCAGCAAACGAGCCTGTTGTAACACGCACGCTTGCAAGCAAACGCCGAAGAAAACATGTTGACGCTCTGTTATATGCTCATGCATCTATACACCTTTGTGTTTCCCCCCTGTGGCTCAGTGGCGGAATCTTAGGTTTTTCGCACGAGAGAACGGGGTTCGAATCCCGGTCTAACGGCAGATATATTATGCCGCCAATGCTTCGCTCTGTCAGTTCCCTGAAAGGCGACTGCAGATGTGCATTTTGCAGCCAACGAGCGCGCTGTACAACCCGCTCGCCTGCACCCAAACACCGTTTCTATGGTTCCCGTGCGTCACTGGCGAAAGGAGAAAAGGGTGTTTTAGCCCCGCTGCGGCCGGGCCGACCTCCACTCCTGACACATTTCTCATTCCCCTCTTAAGTTCAGGTGACTGGAAATGTCAATATTGCAGTGAGCGAGCCTGTTGTTTTGCACGCACGCCTGCAAACAAACGCCAGCATATGTTGACGCTCTTTGATAATACTCGCGCTACTGAATGTCTATGTGTCTTCCTCTGTGGTCCAGTGGTAGATCGTCAGATTTTCACGCGAGAGACCCGCGATCGAATCCCGGGTCTACCGGCAAAACACACTTTTTGCCGTCAATTCTCGCTCTGGCAGTTCCCTGAAAAGGCGACTGCAGATGTGTATTTTGCAGCCAACGAGCGCGTGGTACAACCCGTTCGCCTGCACCCAAACTCTGTTTCTATGGTTTCCGCCTCTGAAGTTCAGACGACTGGAAATGTCAATATTGCAGTGAACAAGCCTGCTGTAATACACGCACGCCTGCAAACAAACGCCAGCATGTTGACGCTTTCTGTTTCTATGGCAACTTCTCGCTCGTTCAGTTCCAGTAAATGCGACTGTTCCAGTGTATTCTGCAGTAAACAAGTCGGCGAAACAGCCCGCTTGCCTGCACACAAACGCCGCTTTTACGGCTACCCAGATAAATCCCATAAGAGTGTATTTTCTGGTGTCCCGGCCACGGCCGATGGTGTTACGAATGTAGACGAAATTCCTACACACAAACACAGCCCGTCACACAGGGCTCGCGCACATGAAATCGACCCAGGTCGATTGCGCATTAAACGTGGTAAATGTGCCCAGTGCCCACAAACACTACGTTCCGCATATCTCAAGGTTTCTGTAAAAACAAAACCAACGTGCATTCGCTCTGCTCAGGCGGACAATGCTCTCAGTGTTGTAAATGTGCCCGCTATCCCGCGCCCACATTCACACATAGACATGACAGGTCCTACGGGACTCGCCCAGCCCTCCCCTCTCGGTTGACCACCGCAAAGGAGTCGAGCGCGGGCAATCTGCCCGCTGTTATCAGCGCGCCCCCTGCCTCGAAGCGCGACGCTTATGTTACAGCACACCGAAGCCCCTCTGTCGCTGAGCGACCAGAGCGCGCTCCGCATTCAGCCCCTAGCCATTCGTGCAGATGCATGGGCAAGGCTACCCGGGGGTTTTGAAGTGGGTGCTAGACATTATAGAAAGAGGCTATTCGCTACAGTTTCGCCGACGCCCTCGCCGCTATGTGACGCGCGTCGAAGCTACGGTAAAAACAGAAGTAGCACCACCTACTTCGAGCCGAAATTTTGAAACTGTTGAGCAAAGGGGCCATAGAGCCTTTATCTCAAGCTCAGAGTGAAGGAGGGCTATACAGCAGATACTTCCTGGTACTGAAAAAAGACGGGGGTCTCAGACCCATACTAGATCTAAGGCAACTGAACAGAGTGCTTGCGAAGCAACAGTTCGGAATGCTCACGACCAGAAAAACCCTCACGCACATTCGCCGAGGAGATTGGTTTGTGTCAATAGATCTGAAAGACGCATATTTTCAAATACAAATAGCGTCACGTCACAGGCGACGTTTGAGATTCGCCTTCGAGGGCCAGGCATATCAGTGCTCAGTCCTACCGTTCGGCTTGTCTCTAGCCGCTCGCACCCCTCAGACTACAGGGCATGCGAGTATTGAACTACTTGGACGATTGGCTGATTCTAGCTCAATCTCACTCGGTGCTCATAGAGCACAGGACCATTTTGCTCGATCACCTCGAGAATCTGGGTCAATTGGGCGAAGAGTTCTCTGTCTCCCAGACAGATAATATCTTTCTGGGCACAGAACTGGACTCGCTGTCTATGATAGCGCGACTGTCACCAGAGCGCGCACTAGACATTCAGCGCGCAGCGAGCTCTTTCCGCTGCGGCGCATCTGTCCCGCTCAAGAAATTTCAGAGGATGCTAGGTCTCATGGCCTCAGCATCATCAGTACTTCAGTTGGGCTTGCTTCGCATGCGCCCGCTACAGTTCTGGCTGAAAGCGCGAGTACCGTGCCGAGCGTGGGCTTCCGGTCTGCTTCGTCTCAAGGTCAATCAGAAATGCATCGCAGCTCTGAAACCTGGGAAAGCAAACGACTTGTACCAATCAGGTGTTAGCCTGGGGACTTCCTCGAGTGTGAAGGTAGTGTCTACGGACGCCTCCACCTTGGGATGGGGAGCACTGCTCAAGGGCAGACCGTTCTTCGGCCAATGGTCAGAACGGGAGAAGCTTCTACACATAAACTGCCTCGAAATGTTGGCAGTAGACAACGCACTGACGCGTTTTTGTCCCTAAATACGAGGACACCACGTCCTGGTCCGCTCGGACAACATGTCAGTGGTGTCCTACATAAATCGCCAGGGCGGCCTCAGGTCCCGAAACCTGCACAGGCTGACAGAACGCCTCCTGGTGTGGGCTCAGCGCAACCTGCTCTCGCCGAGAGCAGCGCATGTGCCAGGGCTCCTGAACGTAGGACCGGACAGACTGTCCAGAAACAATGTTCCGACAGGCGAATGGCCTCTACACCCACAGACAGTCCAGCTGCTGTGGAAGAAATTCGGCAGAGCGGAAGTAGACCTGTTCGCGTCTCAAGAAAACGCTCACTGTCTGGAATTTTTCTCCAAGAGCAGGGACGCGCTGGCTCACGTATGGCCCCGCCGCCCGCTCTATGCCTTTCCTCCCGTCTTTCTCCTGCCTCAGGTGATAGAACGGATCAGAGAAGGATGCTCAGTGCTACTCGTAGCGCCGTTCTGGAAAAACCAACCCTGGTTCCCAGTTCTGATGCAGCTAGCAAGCACTGCCCCATGGCCAGTGCCAGTGAGGAGGGACCTCCTCTCTCAGGCCAAGGGCTCGTTTTGGCATCCGCGCCCAGAGCTGTGGTCCCTTCATGTTTGGGCCATCAACGGGTACCCGCTGACCTCCCCAAGCGGAGTGTTAAACACGATCACGCAGGCTAGAGCTCCGTCTATGCGACGTCTCTATTCCTCGAAATGGTCAGTGTTCTCCAGCTGGTGCACAGCTCGTGGCGTGTCGCCCCTAGACTGTGGGGTGACGGAGGTTCTCTCCTTCCTACAAGAGCTGTTGGACAAGGGCAGGACCCCTTCCACGCTCAAAGTGTATGTGGCGGCCATAGCAGCGTTCTCAAAAACAACGCTGGGTCAGTCAGTAGGAAGGAACGATTTAGTCATCGTCTTCCTTAGAGGAGCTAAGAGACTGAATCCTCCCAGACCTCCCTCAGTCCCTGTATGGAACCTTTCTACAGTGCTGGAAGCCATGAAAGGTGACCCATTCGAGCCTTTACAGACGATTGATCTTAAACACCTGTCTTCAAGACAGTGTTTCTTCTGGCTCTCGCTTCAGTGAAGCGCACAGGAGACTTACACGCGCTCTCAGTAAGCGCGACGTGTATGGAGTTTGGGCCTAATGACTCAAGAGTTATACTCAAACCTAAGCACGGTTATGTTCCAAAATCCCTCAACACACCGTTTAGGGCGCAGGTCATTCCCTGTCAGCCTTACCGGTCTCTGACGAGGAAGGAGACGCAAGCTTCCTTTGCCCAGTCAGAGCATTAAGAGCTTATGTGTCTCGCACGTCTGTTTTCAGACAGACAGAGCAGCTCTTTGTTTTCACTCTACGGACGTTCTAAGGGACTTGCCGTGTCGAAACAGAGCCTATCCAGTTGGATAGTTGATGCTATAGCGCTGGCTTATACCTCTAAGGGCTTACAGTGCCCATTTGGAGTCAGAGCACACTCCACGAGAGGCGTGGCCTCGTCGTGGGCTTGGTCTAGTGGGATTGCCTTGCAAGATATCTGTATGGCGGCAGGCTGGGCCTCCCCGTCTACATTTATAAGGTTTTATAACCTAGAGGTTCCCGCCTTGCAGGCTAAGCTGCTTTCGGTCTAAAATCGGTACTGTCTGCCCTGATGTGTTCGGGCCAGAATACTGAAACTGCTTGAGCAAATGCTCGCTGTTGGATCGCGCAGCTCTATGGGCAGTGTGTAAGACCCACTATATTCGTCAGTCCAGGCCGGGGGTCGCCCTGACTGTACGACACATCATCAGTATAACTGCTCCTTATAAGATGTTATATTATTACAGGAATGATGCTATTCTAGCCACTCTTTCCTGGGCTCTCTGTGAGTCCCTTATGATCATGTACTATATGAGCCCGGGCACTTGCCCTTGGGACTTTGGTACTGGATCTTAGCATGCACGGCGTTTTACACTGTTTCCCCTAGCGTAAGATTTACGCAGTACGAGAGTACCTCTCGTAAGAGAACGTACTCGGTTACTAACGTAACCTCGGTTCTCTCTAGAGAGGAAACGAGTACTGCGTATCTTGCCGTGCCTGCACACGCTCTGGTTCGCTTCGGCGATGAAAAACCAGTGAGCTAGCCTCTCGAAGCTATGTTTATAGCCCTAGACCACGCCCATTCTGGCGGGACGTGACGTATTGGGCGCGAAGCGCCCCCATTGGAGCTGACGTCACGAGTGGGCCTTATCGATAGGCTGCTGCAGTTGCCGCAGGGCAGCCAATAGGCGCACAAGCCGTCTCGCCTGTGTCTGCATGCTGCCGCAACGCGTTTTACATTATTTCAAAATTAAGGATAATTTTTTGGCTTCAGTATCTCGCGGAAAAGAGATTTTCCCCGAGCGTAAGATTTACGCAGTACTCGTTTCCTCTCTAGAGAGAACCGAGGTTACGTTAGTAACCGAGTACGTTTTCATAAGCCCAGAACCTTTGCTATGGCATTACAAAAGACCACTGACACTGAGAGCCTAACAAATGACAGGAAATTATTAATGCCAATATATGCATGCAAAGCAACCCTAGCTGAGAGATAAACGAAATTGTATCAGTAACTATCAGTAACATGAAGATGGTGATATTTCGTCAAGACTAATGCCTACAGGGTACAAAGGTTTCAAACTTTATCAAACCACTGCAAATATTTCAGGTAGGTTTTGCAAAATGTTACATTGCTCAGTGCTTTTCAAATACTGTTAGTACTAAGTCTGACAGACACAACTAAATGTTTATTTTTAAAAACTCATTGATATTGTGAAGTCGCCCTCTTGTGGTGACCTTCTGTTATTACACAATTGGGGGGGTACCTCAACTCAATCTCCTCCAAAGTGCTGCAGCTCAGCATTGTCCTCTGTTTGACTGATAACAATCCGATCTGATTCCAATCTGATGTAGATATGATAAATGAACAAGATTGTAAAATGTAATCTCGGTATGTAGGCCTAGTAGCCAAAATGTACTTTTAATGCACACGCCAACAACAATGAAAATTTGCCCAGACAAGCTAAACATCTTTATCTTATTCATTGCCTCAATTCTTTATGTGCAGGATTACAAGATTAAACCATATTAATGAAATGAAAATGATTGGCTTCTCTGAAATGTTTGCTCACCGTTGATTTTGGAGGCGTTTCCTCTTTTCCGTTGTTCCACGTGGATGTCATGTTACTGCACTCTTCTTCAGCTGTCAAGCGAAATCCAAACCTGCCGCTAAAAAATATTGCTTCGGTTTCTTTTATATAAATTGTCAAAATAAGAGTAGGCTACTATTACTTTTATGGAAACCGACTAATAAAATGGGGGGGGGGGGGGGGGGGGGGGGGGGGGGGGGGGATGACGTCGAATATAAGAAGTTAATGAAAAAAACAGTATATAATACTTATTATTATTATTATTATTATTATTAAGTATTATGAGTAATGTACAGGTTTGGTTTGCGCATGCTGCATCAGTTATATTAAATAAAGTCAAGTGTTTTTGTATCAAAGGTGAAAAATATATTCGGTTCGTCCTCTAGAGGGAGCACATTTAATAATCCATTCGCACTGTGTGAATCAAGTTTTCTCCTCTCTCTCCCTCTCTCTCTCTCTCTCGTCAACTGACAGTAAAAACCTTTGCCAAGTCATAAATAATCGTAAAAGTGCATTCATGATTGCATAAATACGAATATCTACAACATTAGGCCTATCTCGTTGCACGTTTACGGTAAAGGCTGCCCTCTAGTGGAAGAGGTGATAGAGACGGAGCAGGGACCCTCACTGATATGTTCATGAAAAAATTCGAACTGCGTAGGCTATAAAAAAAAAAAAAAAAATTGTTTACTAACATATTAAGACCTTATTTGCATAGGTTACATTTTATTTATATGCATAAAAATTCAAAGCTGGCTTATAAATATGCTATGTGGTGTGCAGTTAAATATTTTACACGTTGGACACACAGAGCACAGAACTGTTCAGAGAAACTACACTACTTAAAGCAGTCCTGCCACCCACAAGTCCTCCTCTGTACAGGCTACCATGTGTTTAAGCATGCTAGAGAATTGGGTAATCCTGTAGTGATCGGTGATGGGGTCACATGTTGAGGTGTGTGTGTGTGTGTGTGCGCGTGCCCGTGTGTGTTTATGTGTGTGTGCTGAAGAGAGAGATTAGCCATGGCTGGCACTAATTAAATACTTAAGACTCAGCCATAAGCAGTGAACATGCTGACTAAAACCTCAGCAACACTCTGAGACCCCAAGAAAACAGCAACTCAGTAGCTCTGAAAATCATCTCATATGACCATTGTTTTATTTGTATAGCCAATGCAGATACTTGTGTGTGAAAATTGCAAACAAAGTATTTCCATAACTTGATAATGTGTATCTATCTATCTATCTATATATCTATCTATATATATATATATATACAGTATATATCTATCTATCTATCTATATCTATATCTATATATATATATATATATATATGAAGAGTTCAGATGCAAAAGCCTCTAAGTGCCATCTGAAATTTTCCTCTAGAATGATCATTTTTATCAAGCTCGTTTATTTAAGTTCAGTAATTTCACTTAAATGACAATTAATAGGTAATTTTCATTGCCATTTAAGTTAAATTACTGAACTTAAATATACAAGCTTGATAAAAATGATCATTCTAGAGGAAAATTTCAGATGGCACTTAGAGGCTTTTGCATCTGAACTCTTCATATATATATATATATAAAACAAATTAGAAATGCTAAAGTATATAAAAGCAAATTTATAGCATAATTTAAAGGATGATTAATCAATATCTATATGTTCTGTGCAATATTCACCCACCATCACAGTGTATCGATTATATGTATGTATATATATATATATATATATATATATTCAGAGTTTTATGCTTTTTTTTATGCTTTAAAAAAATAAATGTATTTTTAAATGTCACAAAACTTGGAGCAACTTTAACAAATCTACATTTGTTTAAATAAAACTATACCACTAATCAAAATATTATTACACACAAGGTCAACCTCTCTCTTTTTTGCATAAAAACGCCAAATATAGAACGGATTTTCAAGGTATTACATTCTTTGTAACCATTCATATATTCTGTCCCAAATTCAGAAGGTAAAAAAATAATTCAAAATGGACAAGTTTATCTAAATTAAACCTTACTCTTAAAAATTCACCACATGAATCATTAAAGATTTATAGCATAATGTCCAAGCTGCTCTTCATACAATCAAAGTGAATGGTGACCACAGTTATCAAGCAAATTATTTCAAAGCAAAATTTTCAGTGAATAACAACTTTAATTTAGTTTGCTCCTCACACAAAGCTATTGTTTGACTTTAGGATTACCTGGAATATAGTGTTAAAGTTGTTAATAGGACAATTTCATGGTTTTTTTTTAATGATTTTTAGTACTTTTCGGAGCTTGCCATGCCCTGCATGGTCCCCGTATAGAGAGCAGCACAAACGTCCCTTTAGCCATTCCAAGATGGACAGACAGTCTTATGGGTTTGGAATGGCATGAAGGTAAGAAATTATGACAGAATATTCATTATGGGGTGTCTCTTAAAGATATAACACAAATGGAGACAACATGGACACTCGCTGTGCACAGAACTGATCCGACCGTACCTAACCAGCGAGGATTAATGTCTTAAACTCACTGTTGCTACCATATGTTTATGTTCCGCTCTAATTACATTTGTCCATTGCGAGCCCTTAAGTGTGTGAATTAGATAGAACGAGTGCTATGAGTGGGGCAGACAAATCAGGCACATAAATTCACACAGCCAAGCAGCGCTTACTCACAATCCTATTATGACATATAAATCTCCAGAAGATCTGGCTAGTTGTAGAGAGCCACTTGGCAATGTGCAGTGGCCTTTTCCCCCTCTCGTATATGTCAAATTAGGCCATACGGGCATATAAATCTGTATTGATTTTAAGATGGCTTCCAGTACCACCTGCTCACACTGCACACAGTCTGCGTTTATGTCTTTTTCACAAAAGGATCATTTGAAAGGATTATACACTAGTGTGTCTTGTGTGGAGAACTGAAATCTGACTGAACTATAATCAAATGAATTTTTAAACCATGTTCTCGTTTTAAAAAACAGGAAGTAGAAATATTGTGTATCAAGTAAGTAACTTTTTTGGGGGGTCACTAGGTCTGTAAGGTTGACAACTCCTGCTAAGCTGCATCTCTATTTCTGAAATTGTTAATAGTGATGCTGATATGCTGTCCTGATATGGACTGCCTCTCGAGTGGACTGGGTTTCCACCAGAGCCATTTTAGCAACAAGTTTCAGGGAATCTGAAAATAGAGATAGAGAGGAATCAAAAAATAAAATAAAAAACCTTAACAAAAAACCCTACTCAACATTGGGAAAATGAAAGTGAAAATCAGAGTAACCTGGAAAGTTATCAGGCTCTAAACTGAAAGTCTGGTCTGATTCATACACGTCAGAAACAGATTCTCATAAGAAGAGCCAAACACATACAAACATGGCTTCCAAAAGGAAGAGTCTGTGACACTGGAGATGTTGAAGATCGAGTCGCATTTCCACCTTCATTGTTATAAAGTTAGAGAAATAATTTTGCAAAACTCTCAAATGTCACTCTTTGTTTGTCTAGGTAGGGGAGGGCATTTGTGCATGATTTTCATATCACATTTCATTGTTGTTAAAAAAATGTGTATTGTCTGTAGGCCCTATCTTTCATGTTGCTGAACTTTAATTTATTCATTCATTAATTCTCATTATTATTAACATTAATGGCAGGCCTATACCTTATTTTTATTGTATTATTGTATCTGACACTTTTTGCATGGATGCTTTGGTATGCAAAAAAAAAAAAACGTAATGTAATTTCGGTACATAAAATAATAAATACATGCTTATAATGCTATTATATTAACTAAATAAATAAATAATGTTTACTATTATAAAGTAAAAAAAGACATAGATCTCCCGCATTAACAGTTAACGTGATGCTAAATCGTTTCAGTTGTTCTGATGTCATCATCGTGTCACGGAAGGTAATCCACTGACTCCCGGTCAGTTCTCGGGAGCCCCCGTGTTTCACGTCGGGACTGGACCAAGAGAGAGGTGGAGTCTTTGGGCTTTGAGCTCTAACTCACCCCATGCCAATCCCCCTCTCCACACTTTCTGCCTCCTTTCTCGCACCATACTCGGACGGGATACACAGCCGCGCAATGGAGTCGGAAGGCAGCCAAAGTAACCTGTCCTCCTCGGACTCTCCGCACGACCCCTGGTAAAAAAAACAAAAACAAACAAACCTTTCTTTTACTTATCTACATATAAGAGCGTCAGGGTGAAATCAATTAAAAAGTAACTCAACAAAGAGGGAAACGTGTTTTGGCGGAGTCTAGCGCACCTCTCATCCACTCGGATGAGATTCACTGAGACTCACTGCCGTTAGTTCAATCTCTGACAATCTTCATGCGGCTCTTCGGTCTTTTCAGATTTATACGCCAACGCGAAGCACTTGTTGATCACTTGTTTGTGTTGTTTTCACAGCAAAATGTTCATCGGTGGTCTGAGCTGGCAGACTACGCAAGGTGAGTAACACTTTACTTAGTCTCTGCACATGTCAGCCAAAGACGGGGATCTGATTCAAATAAAACACTGAATAACTGTCTAAATATGTCAACCAACTAAAAAGTCTACTGTAAAATCAGTTACAACCTATAACATATACATATCACATATAAAGAAAATCTCTGCTTAAAATCGAGTTGAAATGTAAGAAATTACTGTGAAGTAAATTAAAGATGGTAGGCTACAATGTAAAATAAAAAAAATAAAAAAATTACACGATCAATAAGTCATGACAACATGTTTTTACATTACTTCAACTCATCAAAATAAGTTAAGTCATTAAAAAAAAAATTAAGTTATACAAGATTCAACAAATTTTTGGAAGTAAAGTTTAATGTTTAAGTTTAAATGACTTACACAGCCAATTTGATTGTACTTAAAAAATTAAGGCAGCAATTTATTTATTTTATTATTATTTTTTACAGTGATACATAATAATTATAAAAACGTTTTTATAATGCATATTGTTTGTACAGCTCCAGTTATGTCATTCACCTTATGTATGCAACTAATAAGCAAGTAGTCAGTCCTGGATGGCAAAATACATCCATTGGGTTGCTCTGTAATTTGGCTTGATCCTTTGTGCAAAGGCTATACAACAGGTTTAGCTGAATGAATGGAGAAAGTTTCACCAACTGCTGTCATGCTGTAAGCTGTCCTCAGAATGTAGGACACATTGTTGTTTTGAATTACGCTGAGGTATTGTTCACTCCACAAAACTCTTAATAGCTTTCCTGTCATCTGATTCTGCCAGTTATTATGACCATTTAATAGATTAACATTTTCATTAAGCTTGGCAGACACCTACTTAACAGCAAAGTCGGTAACTGAGGTGGCTGAGGAGCATATTTTGGCCTAATATCTTGTTAGCCTAAAGTTTGGACGTGAAAATCATATTTGATGTTTTTAAAACAACTATCTAGATGTAGACATCAATAATAGATCATTAAAGTGTGGATAATGTAATCCAGATCTAAACTTAACATTAAAAGGCTTGTATATTTCACTACATGATGATGACCTCACCTTGTATTTCACATCAGGCTTCTTAGATCATCTCTATTGATGATGTCATTCGTTCACTGTTGATGTCATCCACGAATAATCTTGGTTTTCCCGCACTGACTAAGCTTCTCGGTCCTAATGTGATAAAATAAGTCTTCTTCTCCTGCTTTCTCAGAGGGTTTGAAGGACTACTTCTGCAAGTTTGGTGAAGTGAAAGAGAGTATGGTGATGAGAGATCCAGTTACAAAGCGCTCAAGGTAAGGGAACAACCAACCTGACCCAGAAGCGACAGCAAACATACAAAGGCTTTTATTATTGACTGTATTGTCCTTTTTACACAGAATGGGTGGAGGACGGTGTTGTAATTTTGATCTCTTTTTTGCCTAGGGGTTTCGGATTTGTCACATTTGTTGACCAAGCTGGCGTGGACAAAGTTCTGGCCCAGACCAGACATGAGCTGGACTCCAAAACTGTGAGTTTTAACATCATTTAGCTATGTTCTGCTAACCATTTCCTGTGCGTCATTGCCGTCCTTTGGCTTATTCTGTCAATTAGCCAAGGGGTGCGTTAACTAAATACTTTAGATACACATTTTTTTTTAAATGTTAGTTTATTTTTTTTGCTTTAATGAGTTTTAGTGCAGTGTCTGTGACTGACTGTAATGCCATGATATAGCGATTCGCTATCGTCGCAGATGCTGTGTATGCATGTGAGGTTTCATGCCTTTTCACTTTGGGTTTTGGTCAAACAATTCGGGCGAGAGTGAGAAAAAGTTCCCATCTCAGCCTTTCCTCAATGAGGTTGTCAGGGAAGCATTCCTATTCTGTGTCAATCACTATGGTAACTAGGGGACCCGAACAGGGTATGCTGGGAAGCCATTGTGGTGCCTTGTCTCAAGAGTCTCACCAAACACATTAGACTCATGCGGAATTCAGATTTGTCCCTTGTGGAAAGTCCTTGAGTCTTGTGTGATGTTTTTCTAACAGGTGTATTACTGTTAGAAAGGATATGTTTTTTTAAAGTAAGGCCTAGTTTATAAATGACAACAATCTAAATAATAAAATAAACATGATTTTGCATTTGTATTTGCAAATTGATTACTAGTTAGAAGTAAGAGTGTTAAAAAATGGGAAACTTTGATGAGAGGTCTTGTGTGTTGTGGTGCATCTATTTGTGAGAGTCTTTGTCACTGTGCAGAGCAGGCGGGTCCTGGGACAATGGTGCCCGTTGGTTGCCATGGCGACAGTGGAGTCACCCCCCCAGGGGGTCAGTGGGGAGGGAGGGTGAGGCTTGAAGGAGAAGAAAAAAAAAACTTTCACATCTCTCTCTTTCTCTCCCTCTACTGAAAGTTTGAACTAGTTCCTCATTTGAGTAAAAAACAGCCTTGCACTATGGCAACAGGTAGTACACGCAAACCACAACGAAACTGTGCGTTTCTGTACTTCAAAAATATTCTTCAGGTAATTTGTTTGGAATTACCCTAAAATTGAGTTGTCATGTGGAATATAATTGACGCCACAGAATAAAAATGTAAAAAGGTGATTGCGATCTTTTTATTTCACAATTCAGGACTTTTTTTTCTCACAAGTTTACAAGTTACATCTCACAATTCTGGAAAAAATGTTCTCTGAATTCTAAGTTTACATCTTGCAATTCGGAGTTTTTTCGAATTCAGAATTTACATCTCATGATTCTGACTTATTCTCAGAATTCTGAGTTTGTATTCCGCGATTCTGACTTTTTCCCTCAGAATTCGGAGTTTACATCTCATGATTCAGACTTTTTTTTTCTCAATATTCTGAATTTACATTGTGGAATTCATATACTTTTTTCCCTCAGAATTCTGAGTTTACTTCTCGCAATTCTGACTTTTTCTCTCGGAATTCTGAGTTTACATCTCGCAATTCTGACTTTTTTCCCTCAGAATTCTGAGTTTACTTCTCGCAATTCTGACTTTTTCTCTCGGAATTCTGAGTTTGCATCTCACAATTGTGACTTTTTTCTCTAACGTCTCACCGTAAACTTAGAATTGTGAGATATAAGCTTGCGATTTTGAGACAAAAAAAATTCAGAATGAAGAGATATACAGTAATAAGAATTGCGATATCTTTTTTTATATTTTTATTCCGTGGCGGAAATAAGCTTCCATACTATTCGAACCGTTTTCCGAGGCTGACAGAGACTGGAAAAGCCAGACGGACTCTTAAATAAAACCAACATAATAACTAAAGAGAACATTTAGAAAGTGTCTCTCAGCTCCAGTCTTCCACAGCGTGGCCGCTTGTGCTGTTTTCTAAGTGCCTCCCCCCTGAGAGAGAGGCAGGCAGAGCCAGGGGAACATGGAGGCCTTTGTCCTGCTTTACCTCTATGACTGTGCCCCTGTGAAGGTGCCTTATGGCTGCTCGCCTGGGCCGACTTTAAACTGGAGATTAGCTTAACGAGCTCAGCGATGGGCCGGTGGAGGAGGGGAGGCCAGGAAAGAAAGAGAGAAATGTGTGCGGCACAACTCATAAAAATCACGATTTTAAGTCAGCGGTCTTGGGACGCACTGTTGAACTTTCTTGTAGATGATGCAGTCATTTGCTTGTGTGTTTGTTTGAATGTGATTGATACACATTCTGCTAACAGGGTGCCAGCGACTGACCCTGAAGGATTGACCTGGTTAGTTAAGTCTATTGACTTAAAATAGTTTTGACAGGGATGGCAATTTTGGCCGTTTAAGGACACATTGTGGTCAAATGCTGTTAGAATATATCCTTTTTATTGTATTTCAGAAATCATGTATGCATGTTTGGAATATTTATTTTATGTTAAAGAAAGCTGTGTAGGTATATGTTTATATTTCTTCAAAATGGAAAAGTTGTGAATCAAAGGGGAATGTTATTCCCTGAGCCACAGAGAAGTATTGACAGCATCTTAAAACACCCTCAAAGTAAACACACAAATCAAAATCTCTGTACAAAGTGTGCATCTGTAGTGCACACTTCAATACTGAAGTGTACTAGCTCTAGTCATACTCGGAGAGGCGTTCTCACTGTAATATCGACCTCTGGGTCAATGGCAAATAAAGAGTGTCCAAGATAAAGAAAAGGAAAAATCTTACATAACACCACTAAACACTGAACATTTTTTATGCGTTTTTGGCGTTCATTTACACGACAACGTTTTTGGCTGTTTTTGAACTCGATACAGTTATCGTCTCTGTGTAAATGTGAATTTGTGAAAACGCTTGCATATTCAAACTAACATCGCCAACTACTGGCTTGGCAGCAGAATACAGCATGTTAAGTCGTTTTCGTGGATCCGTGTGAACGGGGATCGTTTTGACAACATTGTTGTCTGTATGCGAAAAACACAAAGCAAGGTGCATTGTGGTCGTGTTAACCTCGTCATGTTCTTAGAAATTTGCTCTTTTTTTTTCTCGTTTCGTTTGTTTCAGGTGGTTTTGAAAAACTTTTAATCTGTTTAACAAAATGTTAAATCTAAAAATAAAAATGTCCTTTGGTGTAACCATCCAGTTAAACATAATAAACATTTTCTTTACATCCTAAACTAACCTTGCTTTGTCATAAAATGATCTGATATTTTAAGAGACTTTTTGACACAGTCATGAGCGTCTGCAGGGGTTTTGATATCATTTGATATCAAATGATATCATTACTTGTTTTAAGTTAAAAAAATTTTAGTTGCATATATACGTTTATATACATTTTTATAAGCAGTGAAGCATATTTGTTAAAATATTATTTTAATAATAATAAAAGATTATTTCAAAAACTGCATTCTTTAAATATATATTTTTTATTACTATTAATTATCAGGACAGGTGTACCACCCTGATATTTGTAACAATTTGATTTAATGGCCCGAAAAATATCAAAATAAATTTTAATTCAGAATTAAAAAAACATGCATTTTTAACATCTTTAATCTTAAAAAATATATATATATATATATATAATTTTTAAACAATTAATAGACAAAAAAAAAACTAATTTTTTATTTCATGTCATTTCATTTTGATAAAATCAAAGGATATAAGCATATTAAAGACGGAAAAAGTGAAAAGTATAAGATTTGAAAAAATTAGTGAATGTCTGTAGTGGTTAAATGTACTGTAAAAGCACTATGTAAAGACATAGCCTACTCAGAATAGAAGATGTGTATTTATTGTATGTATAATGTATTTGAAATAATAATAATAATCTCATTTCATTGACCCATTTCCTGGATAAAATGCAAAGGATATTAACAAATATTAAAGGCTGAAAAAGTGTCAAAGATCTTATATTGATCGACCACTAATAATCTGATTTTAATAAATGTCTATGATGGTTAAACATACAAGCCCCTACTGATTCCATTACTTTTCAATGACTCTTCACCCTCCACATAGTCAAAATCAACTCCAATGACAATAATCTGCTTTATGTGACCATACTTTTTATCCTCAGCCTTCCTCTCATGTGCGTCGGTGGCTGTATGTTGATTTTGTTTGTTTGTGTGTGTGTCTGTTTGTTTGTTTTTGATTGTGCACAGGAGTGGTGCGGCCTCAGCAATGTTGTGGACCGGAGGTGACTATCAGAGTAGTCTAGAAACTAGACATAAACTGTAGCTTCTGCATCAGATCTCTGTTCAGATTAGCTTAGCCTCTTCATTTTACTCTCTAGATTCACAAAGAAACTCTGTTACTCGTAGTCTGGTGTATGAAAATAAACGAGCAACTCTGGTAAACTGCTGTAGTTTACCTCAGAGATGCTAGCTCTTTAGCGTAGCTCTATTCGAACCCTCTCTCGGACAGACTAATCATTATTGCTGCTAGCGCTGTACTGCCTTCACTGTCTTCTAGAATTTAACCTCAGTACAGCATGATGTAGACTAGCATTTGGTAAATAGATGGACTAGACTATAGACTAATATAGAGTATCTTGAGTATCTGTAATCTAGTCTGTTGATTGTTTCAACGGGTGCTGATCGACAAATTGTCTGCACATGGTTCATAAAAACGAATGGTATATCAAATGTTGTTGCTGCATTTACACAGATCTATAGTACTAGCTTTTTAGCTACTTCAACATTGTTTTAATGTATTTAATTACAAATATACAGTAGTTTTCAAGGAGCTGGATACAGTGTTTTACAGCTCATTTTCCATATTTGGACACAATTAAACAGTATTCAAATCTGCAGAAAGAAAGAAAAGAAAAGAAATAGAAAGAAAGACATGCAAAAACAAACAAACACAAACAAACAAAATACTTTTTGTTTGGCTGTCAAAAGAGTGTGTGGGTCAAGGATGCTTTTCTGCTTGAGTTTCTGTGCCTTCTTTTGTTTTCTGACCACTCTTCTTCCAAAGATACATGGTTTTGGTGTTTCCCTGAGTGTTTTTCATGTCGTCCAGTGATGTTTACAGGAAAGCTGACCCTTCTCTTGTCCGGCGCACTCAGTCACAGGAGGCCATGACAGCCTCTTCTGTCTAGTCATACTTGCCTCTCATAGAAACCTGTACACTTTTCACCCTATTTTTCTGTCATTTGTGTCGTTACTACACTCTTGTTACCGTTCACACTGACAGCGACAAAGCAACCCCCAGTTTGCCATGAGCGGCTGTGAGCGCTAGCGTTGAGAAAAGTCACATTGCGGTGACTGACAGTTGGAGTGAAGACAGTGGAGCATGTTATCTTTTAATAGAAGAAACTTTTACTGAGCAAGGAAACATTAAGAGACAGTAAAGACATTTATAACGTCACAAAAGACTTCTATTTCAAATAAAAGCTGTTTTTTTCAACTTTCTATTTAAATAGATCAAGGTTTTCACAAAAATACTGAAGTAAAAGACTGAAGTAATAATGCTGAAAATTCAGGAATCTTTTTTTATAAAATAGAAATAGAAAAGTTATTTTAATAATATTACGGTTTTTACTGTATTTTGGTTCAAGTAAATCAAGCCTTGATGAGTGTAAAAGATTTCTTTTAAAAACACTTACGAACCCCAAACTTTTGAACGGTAGTGTATATCATTTTCTAAATTATGATTTGTATGAATATGCAACAGTTATTATGATGTATTATGCACTGCTGCCATTTATATGCCAAGCTATTTCCTTCCAGAATGATTCATTGTAAAAATAGAGTGACGTGTATTTTTACCGACAATACATCTCATCTGTGATTGGATGTCCAAAAGTTACGGCCAATTGCGCAGCCCAGCAATAATATTAGAAATGCCTACAAGCGACCAACAGTACAGCGATCTGCCAACATCCAGCAACAAAATCACTGTCAGTGTGAACAGAGCTTTACTCTTCTCTTAATAGTTTCTCACGGTCACTATTGTTCTACATTTCTTTTTCATATTTCTCATCAATCTTGTCCTTCGCTCTGCATGTATTGTACCATCATTCTCAGACAGTACAGTTAATGCAGGGTGCAGCCAGAGCCTTTAAAACACACAGACAGATGTCCCTGCAAGAGACACCAACTGAAACCAGAGCTCAGAGGATGTGAGCTTCTCACTGATGTTCTCATTTACAGTCCCGGGTGTGTTGGTGTCAGTGTTCCTCTTTCTCCAGAATTTCTAAACTAGACCTTCTCCTCTCAAACTCTCCTCTAGATTGACCCGAAAGTTGCCTTCCCGCGGCGAGCCCAGCCTAAGGTATGTGCCTGACTGGTCAACATGGTCAAGACGAGACGCTTGTGCTATATAATATCCAGATTTTTGTCATTTTTCAAGATCTTCATCTCTTCACCCTCTCTCTTTTTCAGTTGGTGACTCGGACAAAGAAAATCTTTGTTGGAGGCCTGTCGGTGAATACTACTATTGAAGATGTAAAGCAGTACTTTGACCAGTTCGGAAAGGTAAGTCGCCTTTGTGTGAAACAAGTGAAGGCTTTATGGGATATCATGGTGATAAAATAAAGAGATAAGCCTTGAGAGAGGCAGTATGGTATAGTGCTTTTACTATGGGTAAGTGATGTACTTAGGCTTGGCAAAAGGAATATGATAAAATACAATACCATATGATAATCAGAATTTCAAAAAAATGGATAAAGGTCCAATGTTAAGCAATTTATAAGTAACACACATACAGCAATATTAATTTGGGGTCATAAATATTTTTTTCATCTTTTGAAAGAAGTCTCTTATGCTCATCTAGGCTGCATTTATTTGATCAAAAATGCAGTAAAACCAGTAATATTGTGAAATATTTTTACAATTTAAAATAACTGTTTTCTGTTTTAATAGATGTTAAAATGTAATTTATTCATGTGATCAAAGCTGAATTTTCAGCATCATTACTCCAGTCTTCAGTGTCACGTGATCCTTCAGAAATCATTCTAATTTGCTGATTTGATGCTCAAGAAACATGTCTTGTAATTACCGATGTTAAAAATGGTGCTTAATATTTTTTTGTGAAAACCGTGAAAAAACATTTTCAGGATTCTTTAATGTAAGCAAACTTCAAAACGTATTATAATTTCTTTTAAAAAATAAATAAATCTTACTGACCCCAAACATTTGAACATTATTGTAGAATGTACAGTAACGTGTTTGTTTCTAGTCAATTTAAAACAGTATCAAACATGACTCATCCAATCAGAATTTACAGTAGGAATAATTCATTTTAAATACAATTTTCAAATAAAATAACAGAAAAGAATCATTCTGAGGCTTTTCAAAGGTGTACTGAGTGCAATTTGAGCCAGTTTGGTGGGGAAGCGTGAAAGAGGGAACAAGAAAGGCGCAGAGAGACAGAAAGAGTTGGGGTAGAGTTTGAGAGTTTGAAGGGGTGAGTTTTGTTTGCTGGGGAAGGTGGGGGAGATTACTTGAATCTGAATTAATTTGATGGAACAGCTGCTACTGCCCTCAGCCCCCCTCCTACCCGGTTACCACGGTGACCCTGCCCATCCATTGTCCCCAAGTAATTTAGCGGGCAAAAGGTTTTGTGTTTGGGGTGTGTGTGTGTAGGAGAGAAAATGAGGTAGAGACTGTGTGTTTAGGGGGAGGACAAATGTTCATAACTGAAGTAACACAACAATACACCCCAAAAACTGATGTGCTATAGATCTTCAATTGTTTCTTTGCATCACACTTCAATCACACATTGTCAGTGATTTGGGTGCAAGACTTTGATAGAAAAGAATTCATCATTCTTGAGCCATACTTGAGTGTGGAATGCAGACAGAGAGAGAAAAAAGAGAGAGAGATGATAGTGGCAGCCACCCGGGGAAGTTGCAGATTAGTTTGCCTCACTGGTCACTTTGTGTTCTGGCCTGGTTTGAACAAGGGATGGAGAGAGGGAGCGATGGAGAGAGAAAAACACCATGAGAAGAAGCACACAGAACAAGAAGGGACTCAATTTGGAACTCAATTACAAAAGATACTAGAAAATAGAAAGGTTTTCAAGATATTAAATACAAAAGTGTGAAAAGTGAGAGCAACACTAAGATTTCTGACCCTTAAGGCCCTGATATACTCACAGCGAAATTCTTTTTTGTTCTTTGCTCAGGGGGTAAAAAAAAAAAGAAATTCCTTTGCAGTGGATATACTGATAACAAACATTACGATGCCGTTCACGCTGCTGAGAGTGGCGCTTAGATGAATATGTGAATATGTGTTGCACGCTTTCCTCTCAATAACAAAATAAACAAAAATGAGGCGTTGAGAAAACAGTTGAGAAAGCATCTGATCATAGTGATGTGGATGCGGTAAACCTCGGGATAAACAGAGAGACTAATATTAGCGTAGACGCCATTCTTATGATGATGAAACGAGTACATCAGGATTTATGGGGAGTTTGTTCCTGTTTCCGGCTGACCTAATCTATGCAGTCTAAAATGTAATTATAGAAGTCTATAATGTGTTATGTGTATGCTAGGTCAAAGAGATGTGTCTTTAGTCTAGCTTTGAACTGACAGAGTGTGTCTGCTTCCCGGACAATGTTAGGAAGACTGTTCCAAAGTTTTGGTGCTAAATAGGAAAAGGATCTACCGCCAGCAGTCGATTTTGATATTCTAGGTATTATCAACTGGCCGGAATTTTGAGATCGCAATAGACGTGAAGGACTATAATGCATTAAGAGCTCGATCAAGTACTGAGGAGCTAAACCATTTAGTGCTTTGTAAGTAATCAGCAATATTAAAAAATGTATACGATGTTTAATAGGGAGCCAATGCAGTGTTGACAGAACTGGGCTAATATGGTCATACTTCCTGGTTCTGGTAAGAACTTGAGCTGCTGCGTTTTGGACCAGCTGAAATTTGTTTAAGCATGCAGGGCAACCACCCATAAGAGCATTACAATAATCTAGCCTTGATGTCATGAACGCATGAACAAATTTTTCCGCATTTGTCAATTAAGGCATATGACGTAATTTAGATATATTTTTAAGATGGAAAAATGCATTTTTACAGATACTAGACACGTGACTTTCAAATGAAAGATTGGTATCAAAGAGCACACCCAGGTTCCTAACTGACGACGAGGACTTGACAGAGCAGCCATCAAGTGTTAGACAGTATTCTAGGTTATTACGTGAGGACGTTTTTGTCCAATAATTAGATTCTCTGTTTTTTCAGAATGAAGTAGTAGGAAATTACTAGTCATCAAATGTTTAATATCAGCAATGCATATTGCTGATATAAAAGCAATATGCAATATTTATATTGCCATAAAGCAATGCAAAATGTTAATTTTGTGAATTGGTAAGTTTTATCAGGGCGTGAAGAAATATAGAGCTGAGTATCATCAGCATAACAGTGAAAACTAATTCCATGCTTCCTAATGATATCTCCCAAGGGTAGCATGTACAGAGAGAACAGCAACGGTCCTAGTACTGAGCCTTGTGGTACGCCATACTGAACTTGCGATCGAAAAGACATCTCTTAATTTACTGCTACAAACTGATAACGGTCGGATAAGTATGATTTAAACCATGCTAATGCATTTCCACTAATGCCAACATAATTTTAGAGTCTATTTAAAAGAATGTTGTGGTCAATAGTGTCAAATGCAGCACTAAGATCGAGTAACACTAATAGAGAGATACAACCACGATCGGATGATAAGAGCAAATCATTTGTGACTCTAATGAGAGCTGTCTCAGTACTGTGGTACGGCCTAAATCCTGACTGAAAATCCTCGCAGATATCATTTCTTTCTAAAAAGGAACAGTTGTGAGGGAGGACTTTTGCTTGAGAATATATTAAATTCTATCATAATATCAGTAACTGTTGTTTTTGCTATATTGTCAACCGCAACATAAAATAATGCCAAATGATAGAAAATTAAATGTTCATAAAATGTATGAAATTAAATGAACACGTATTTGAAATAAAATTTACAAAATGCACTAAAAAATTTCATTTTGGCCAGAATAGTTTTAGAGAACTGAAATCATTGACCGAAACAGGTCACATTTTGACTGTGTCAGTGTCTACTTTGTACGAACAACACGGATAAGCTACAATAGTCAAACAAGTTGGTTAAAAATTATGCTAGAGTAGGGCAAATTTGTTTGGCTGAATTTTCAAGAGGCGGCTCATTGCCGAAGAAATGTACTACTACTGGTTTATCACCTGAGAACATGACACATTGATCAGCATGCCAAGTTCAATTACTCAATTACCCAAATAAAAATGTTTAAACTTTATTTTTATTCCAGTTTTCGGCTAAATTAAAACTTTCATTTCCGTTTTGGTAAACAAAAAAAAAATATTTTTAGTGCATCTCTATTCATTAATAAAACAAAGTGCAAGGCTGTTATAAGATTTTGGCTAAGTGGACACAGTTATCGGCCGATGATCTCAAAATGACCAAATATCAGCCAATTAATAACTTGTAATATTAAACCATACTACACTACTAGGCAAGTGGATTTCTTTTTCCAGGCACACACAATAAAAGATGAGTAAAAGGAAATGGAGAGAGCGCAGAGAGTGTTATTGGTCTTTTAGTTTGTTTTCACCAAGAGACTGTGAGCATTTGTGCACATTTAGTGTTGATTGGTCAGGCTGTCCACTTGTTTTTCAGATTTGGATTGAATATGAAACTGTTTTTCTGCCTCTCTCTCTCACACACATTATGCCCTCAAAGTTTGACCTTTCACCTCTAACCTTTACCTTAACCTCTAACCTTAAGCTGTTTGGAGATCTGTCAGTATTCTCACAGTGACGCACTTTTGCACACACATACAGACAGTAAAACACAAGACAAATACACTTTTGCACCTCTTTCTTCTAACAGAAACCCTATGATATTGTAGTTAGCATTCAATCTAATGAGGTAGTATTCAAACAAGCTGATGAAATAAAGAGATGTGTTGCTGGTTAAAGTGAAAATATAACAGTCTATTTTTATCTTATCTCCCCTTGTGAAGAAATGCACTTAACTGAATTGAACGTGCACATGTAGTGCACATATCATTTTTTTTATGTACTTGCAAATAATAAAATATTACTTAAATAAAAGTCCACTTGAATGCACTTAAGTCTTCTTACACTTTTTTTTTTTTTAAGTGAACTTTGTAATCATTTCAAATTATAAGTTTTACCTTAAAGTGCATTTGAAATAATTTTGTTTTATTAATATTTTTTCGTGCTTTAAAGGAGTACACTTATTTGATATGTGGACCAATATACTAAAGCACATGTAAAGTACCTGATTAATATTATAACTGTAGTGTGTTATTCAATATAACATTTAAAGATATTACATTCTAAATGTACTAAACTGCAACTTCATCATTACAAATGTGCAATTACAAATATATTTAAATACACGACATGCACGTTTCAATAGAAATGACTTTAAGTATATTTTAAATACTTTTCAGTACAATTGGCAGTACACATTCATTCACACTTATCTGTAATGAGTACTCTTTTTGAAAGTGTACTTCTTTTTTTACAAGGGTGACCCTTAAAAAAAACATAAAATCAAAATTTGAGTTTGTGGCCTTTACTTGATGTCAGTTAGCATTAAAGCTATGGACTGTATAAGCTAGCGTACTACTAAAAGTTGACAAAACTAGCAGATGTACGCATATTATTTTTCTCCAATCAAATGCCCCTAATATCAACTGAAACTGATTTTCATGTAGTATATTATGGTTCATGTCACAAACTTCCTGTTACAATAGGAAACACATCACATGATCGAAAACTGACTAATGATACATAACAAATAATAAATTAATGTATGAATTCTCTCTCTTCCTGTCCTACAGGTGGATGACGCCATGCTTATGTTTGACAAAACCACCAACAGGCACAGAGGTAAATTTCCCTTTATCTTTCTTTAAATAACTAAGCGCGTCAATGGCAGCCATTCTCCTGTTTGCTCCTTCCTTTCCTAAACCTGGTCCAATCTGTCTCCGTCTCCTCTCCATGGCCCTCCATCCTGTACTCTGTAGGATAAGCGGTAGGTGAGGAGAGAGATTGAGTAATTAGTGTGTTCGTTAATCGGGGTTTAGGCTAAAACCTTGTTAAGCGCCCTCCCCTCCCCCTGCCGATTCTACAGCACATCGATTATGACAGCTTGCATGGCTTTACCGCAGCCTTTCAACCCAGCGGAGAGGTGGAGGAGATGAGACACATGGAGACACAGACAGGGGACAAGAGCAGCACTTGAGAAGAGAGACGCAAGTTTTTGCTGGAAAAAAATGTAGCTGCACATCTTTTTGTTGAGAAAATCTAGCACTGTTTACGGAGACAAAGTGGACACGTGTATGACCGCTAAGGTTTAAAATAGAATACAGGTCACAGGAAATCTGTATAATTACAGTATTAAGGTTGGACCTTAAGGACAATCACATTCACAAACATTCAACCTCAAAATGGAGAAGTTACAGGCGTGCGGAAAGAGCACATGAAATCCGTTTTTACAAATACTTGTTGGAGTCCAAAAATCTGGGACCACAATCTTGGATCATTTAAATGTGAATATGAAGTGGGAAAATTTTATTTTGACATTTTACAACAAGGAAATGTTTTGAGGTAAAATATTTAAAGAATTAGTTAGTTAGTTAGTTAGTTAGTTAGTTAGGAAATTATCCCATAATGTACTCACCCTGAAGCCATCCTATGTGTATATGACCTTCTTATTTCAGACAAACACAAACAGAGTTATATTTAAAAATATGCTGGCTCTTCCAAGCTTTATAATTGGAGTGAATAGTAACTTATATTGTTAAGCGTATCCGTCCATCATAGAAGTTATAAATACTGCGTCAGGGGGTTAGTAAAGGCCTTCTGAAGCGAAGCAATGCGTTTTTGTAAGAAAAATATCCATAACTATAACTTTATAAACTGTAATCTGTAATAAACTGTATAAATAACTGTAATCTGTAATAAACTGACCACTGTCTGTGGTCTCAGACTTTTGGACCCCACTTTATCCCTAATTAAAAAGTACAGTGACTGTATCAGATGGTGATAGGTGATGTATACTATGGTACTCCCTTGGTACATGTCCAAAAAACATGGTAGTATCATGGTACTTTTTGTGATGTCATAATCATATTTATTGAGAAAGGAAGTAGATATATATATATTTTTTTTTTGGCTTTTCTTTGCCAGTTTGGCATCCGAACTTCTCACCTGAAGTTGAACTGAAGTATATGAACTGTAGACATTGTTTATAATGATGGCTAAAGTGGAAATCCAAATGTAAACTGTGGTCTGAGTGTCTGGACTCTTTCTTCACTCAGGGTTTGGATTTGTGACATTTGAGAATGAAGATGTAGTGGAGAAAGTCTGTGAGATCCACTTCCACGAGATCAACAACAAAATGGTGAGAGTTCTTATTCTGAGACACTGTTTCCTTTCAGAAAAAAAGTTAAAAAGTTAAACCTTAAGTTTGACTGACTGATGTCTTACCTTTCCAATCACAGGTGGAGTGTAAGAAAGCCCAACCCAAGGAAGTGATGTCACCCACAGGCTCTTCAAGAGGTCGTGCTCGTGTCATGCCCTATGGGATGGACGCCTTCATGCTTGGCATAGGAATGCTGGGTAAGAGTGGCATGGATGATTAGGGCTCCAAGTAATGAAAAGCATAGTGTGGACTCTTCTGCCCTCTGCTGTTAAGAGTGAAAAGTGCAACCTGTACTGGTCCAAGAATTCATACTGAATACACAAATTCTATACTTTCATTCTACTACATTGATCAATATTCATTTAATATGATTTGATGAGTGACATTTTTTCCCCCAGGGTATCCAGGGTTCCAGGCAGCAACATATGCTGGTCGCAGCTATACTAGTCTCACACCAGGATACACATATCAGTTCCCTGGTAAGACTCAATGTCTGGCTCATACTGTAATACTGTATCACTGTCTCCGTACACTTTTTCACACATTGGTTCATGTGTATTAACTCTTTCCTGGAATGAATCTTTAGACACTTATTGGGTTTTTGAACCAGGAAGTGATTGATTATCAGTGTATAACTGCATATACACAATTCAGTGAGCATTACGTAATGGTAGGTTGTTGCCAACATTAGGTAACATAGCTAACTAGTTGCTAAATATGCTTGTGAACATGCGGTATTGGTAAAGCATTTGATGTCACACAATTTGCATATGCACAAAAGAAAAAAAACTGATATTTACCATTTTGTGAAAACAACACATATATTAGATTATATGTACAATTGTTTTTTAAACATATTTTTTTATATTTCTGAAAGAAGTCTCCTCCCAAGGCTGCATTTCTTTGATCAAAACTACAGTAAAATTGTGGAGTATTTTTTCCAATTTAAAGGAACGGTTTTCAATTTGAATATATTTTAAAATGTTATTTATTCCTGTGATGACAAAGCAGAATTTTCAGCATCTTCAGAGTCGCATGATCCTTCAGAAATCATTCTAATATGCTCATTTGATGCTCAAGAAACATTTATTATTATCAATGTTTAAAATGCTTGTTCTGCTTAATATTTTTTTTTCCGGCTTCGCTGATGAAAAGAAAGTTCAAAAGAACATAATTTATTGAAATGGAAATATTTCAACCATATTATAACATTATAAATGTTTACTGTCACTTTTGATCCATTTGATGCATCCTTGCTGAATAAAAGTATTAATAAAACAGTAGTGTATATTGTCATATATCACAGTTTTGCAACAGCATTTAAATCAGTGATTTAAACAGACTCACAGTGAATCAAGGCTGCTTGTAAATCTCAGAGAGGCGGTCTGAGACTATCTTTCTATGTGCACTAACTTGTACGCTTGCATATCTTGCCACTCATTGTTGCTGCCATAGGCCCTGTAGCGCTTCTCCATGTGTGTAGTCTGAACAGCACTTGTGTGTATGTTTAAACGGCTTTCTGTGTTTATCTCTATTCTAGAATTCCACTTAGAGAGGACCCCCCTTCTGACATCACCCCACCCCCCTGAGCTCACAGGTTAGTCCCTCTAAGAGCTTTACAAGCAGCTATTGCACACGGTACCCGCTCACCGTATTCCAACACGCAACAAAGTGTGATTTGAGCGCTGTAAGTTTACGCAGTGACACCACCAGCCAGGAAATCCTGCTTAAAAGCTTACTCGGGCGTTACCACACATTATCAGACCATCATATCTTACTCTGTATGATGCAAGCACTTTTCCCATTGGTTTCGGTTTGATACTGATTGAGTTCTCTTTCCTGTTTGTTTGCTCGTTCTGCTTGCATGCGGATGTTGTTGTAGCCATTCCTCTGACGGCGTATAACCCCATGGCGGCAGCCGCCGCAGCAGCAGCTGTGGTCAGAGGTGCGAGAATTTCATTTTACATCCTACACATGACCCATGCTCAGGAAATTAGCACACCCACCCCAATGCGGCTTTTCACCACCCGGCTGACCTATATATCTATAAGATTTCCTGTTCATGAAAAGTGATTGAGATATTGTGGAATATCGATTTCTATTGTAGGCTCAACTCCTTCTCGCTCAGGTGGATTTTTAGGTACCAGCAGCCCTGGGCCGATGGCAGACCTGTATGGAGCGGCCAATCAGGACTCAACTGTCAGTAGCTATATCAGCGCCGCAAGTCCCGCTCCAAGCACTGGATTCAGCCACAGCCTTGGGGTGAGTCAGTCAAATGCAGCGTTGTTACTGTTAACTAAAACTATTAGAAAAGTCATTGAAATAAAATAAATGCAAATATTACATGAAAAAGTTAAATGGAAAAAAAAACTCAATGGAAAATTAGAAATGTTACTTTGGTAATGAACTGAAATAAAATAAGTACTAAAATTACTAAACCTGAAAAATAATTACAAATAATAAAATGGCAAAAGCACATAAAATTACTAAAACTTAAACTACAATTAAAATGTAAACTTAAAATGTAAAAATAAAAATGAATTCAAAATATTAACAAATAATTTAAACAAAATTATAATAATGATACTCAAATAACGCTGTCGACAAAGTGAAAAGAAAAATGTAGAAATGTTATATTTGTATTCATATTGGTTTCATATGGTTTAAAAAAAAAACATTGTAAAACATCCGTCAAGTAAAAAGTAACGTATTTTTCTTACTTTGAATACATGCATTGCATCATGATATTAATTCTTAAATATTGACATTTGAACTAACCTTGCCATGTGAAAAAGGTCAAATTATTGACCCTGACACAGTCATGAGTGTCTGCAGGGCATATTTTCAAATATTAATGAGTAGTAGGCAGTTCTTTTGTAAGAAATAATAATAATTATTATCTATTACAATTTTTTATTATAATAATAAACACAAAAAATGGATAGTAATAGATGTGTGTTCAAGTCATTGAATTTTTTTTAATGTATTTTTGAGTTTAAAAAACAAGTGTCACATCATTGATGGAGAACATCCGATGCACACGATGAATTTAATAAATCATTTGTTTTTCCTGTGTCTTTTTTGCTGCAATTAGCCTTATTTTTACCTTCACAGGGCCCTCTGATTGCTACGGCGTTTACTAACGGCTACCATTGAAATGAGTGACAGGTACAACAGTATTCATCATTCGGACGTCTTCCCTACATCATAAGGAAGGATTTTTAAAGTATGTGATCTCAATCGAATATAATGGATGCACTCTACGTGCCGCAGGGTTTTATTGTTATTTTATCAAGCTCTCTGTCATTAAATGGTTTTGGATGAGATGAATCAGCCCTAAGTTGATGGAATGGTGGCTACAACACTAATAATGTGATGTGACATATTTCCTGTTTTATGAATTACTGTCATATCAGTCTAACTAACCTCCTGCTCCTCTTATATAGAGCTAAACCTGTAAATAATTTTAGTTTAAAATGCTAACAACTTAAGTGTATTTTTGTCTTAGTTTCTTTTCTCTCTCTCAGTTCTTGTTTAAAGTTTTGTCTTTTTCTGATGATTATGTACATGTAGGCTTGTAATTGTAGAAAAGTCTTTTCAGTTCTTATAAGAGCAATAATCTGTGTCAAATCTATGTGGATCTTTGTAGTGTATTTAAAAGACTAAATCACTTTCAGATGCATTTGGTACATTTTCTACTGAAGAATATAGTGTGATGGGACATCAAAATGTATATTTTGTTAGTTTTGCAACTGGATTTATTACACTGATCATGAAAATAGCAGTAATTACAAGGAGAACATATTTCTCAGACTTAGATTTGACCTTGTTTGTGTAAAATATTGTATATACTGTCTTTTTGATCTGGTGAGATCTATCAGCGTGATTAAGAGTTTTTTTTTACACTCAAGAACGCGAACGCATGGTATTCTTTATGTCCAAAAATGTTTTTTTGTTTTTTTTCTCCATGATTTGATGAACTTGAACTGTTTTATTTTGTGTTTTTTGTTGACAGAAGGCAATGTGAATGATGCTACTATTGTGTGTGTGTGTGTGTGTGTGTGTGTGTGTGTGTGTGTGTGTGTGTGTGTGTGTGTGTGTGTGTGTGTGTGTGTGTGTGTGTTAGAGAGCGAATGCATGTCTGATGCTGTCATGATCTAATGTATTATCTTCAGTAAGATGATTTAAAATGTGAATTGTAACCCCTATTTCCACGCTGTTACATTGCTTTTACCAAGTTTATATTCGTAACACAATTCCATTAATCTCTTTTAGAGGTTTAAAGTCTTGTAATAATTTGAATATGAATATACTTCAATTAAATGAAGATTCCGGTACTGGTTTTAAAAAAAAAAGCAACACTAATAACACTTTTTATGAAGTAAACAGGATGGCTGTTAATAATTGAAAGTTTTAATGTTTCTTGTTTGAAGCTTGACCCTCTCTAAAAAAAAAATGAAATAAAAAATAAAAATAAAAAGTATATTTGGAAATGGCAATTCAATTATTTCAGAACTCCTACAGGGTTTAACACTGCACGCATGACTCACTTCATGCCAGACGTTGCCTGTTAATGTCAGTCTGTTTTTATTCACCTATGGCTTCGGGACTTGTCAAATCTCCTACGGTCTGCTACTGAATCTCTCTTCTGAAACCGCTCACTGAACACCCCCGCATAGAAATCTGTATTTATGCGAAACTTGTGAAAATACAACGAAACTAAAGATATCTGTCAGGATGAAACAGCATTATCTTATTGTTGAAGCACGTCATATGATTAGGGCTTTTACCGCTAAGCTTCTAAATGGGGTTGTGTAGGCGGTAACACATCGGTCTTTTGCGATAAACATCTCTGTCAATTAACATTTCTTGTCATCTTCATGTATGCTTATTGCTACAAAAACTACGAAACTAAACCGTTTTTGCTTGTTTAAAAACTGCAGGCTAATTCCTATATAAAATCTTTTTGAAACAGAAACAGTGCACTTAAATCTAGTTTTAAAGTCCTAGTTTTTAGTCCTTTTAAAGAACTCTAACCTGATCACTGAAAAAAACAAGAAAACGTATTTGAAAGTTTTATCAGATGTTTGTATAATTGTATCTTAAATATAGACATTTACCTTGAGCACAAACATACTCAAATGTGAGCCTTAACAACAGCACTTAATAATTAAGCCTTCATGAGTATTACATGAAGAAAAACAAACTATATCAACATTTATAGTATTTACAGCAATACCTTGACAAAATCAAACAGGACCAGAAGCTTAAAGTCCCATTAAAACACCCTGTCCTGTATCCAAGGCGGAAGAGATTACAGTGCTCAACCTTCATCCTTTGGTCCTTTCTTTATCCGGACCTCAGAGTATGTCACCTCTGTGCAGGTCTCTGAAGAGAGTGCCAGAGCTGCACTGTTCTGTAAGACAAGTTATAACATGACATAATAATTCCATCTGGATATATAATGCACATATATGATATGTGACCCTGGACCACAAAACCATGGGTCACAATTTTGAAATTGAGATTTATACATCATATAAAAACTGAATAAATAAGCTTTCCGTTGATGTATGGTTTGTTAGGACAGGACAATATTTGGCCGGGATACAACTATTTGAACATCTGGAATCTGAGGGTGCCAAAAAGTTGTCCATTTATGTTCGTGATTGTGCTGCATTCACTCACAAAGATAAATGTTTTATATATTTACGGTAGGAAATTTACAATATATCTTCCATGGAACATGATCTTTACTTAATATCCTAATGATTTTTGGCATAAAAGAAAAATCGATAATTTTGACCCATACAATGTATTGTTGGCTATTGCCACAAATATACCCGTGCGACTTGTGACTGGTTTTGTGATCCAGGGTCACATATATGACAAAGTGACAACTGCAAACTGTCCGTTTGCTTACTAAGCTAAAACATGTAAGCATCGCTTGAATTCTGCAGACTAAATGCTCTTGATGGGCACTATTTACCTCATTTCTTGATTTCACACTGTCCCGAGGAATGTTTAATGCTGCATAAACAACATTTTCCTGAGTTTCAGGGGAGGGTGATCCACGGGTAGCATCAACCTGAGAGTGAAATAATCATTTATTTTAAAAAGTACTGTATTACTTTTCTGAAAGACACTGAAAGATTTCTGAAAGACATAAACTTCTGAAAGATTAAACTCTGCCAATATTCAAAATAAAATAAAAAATTAAAAAATAAATGTTACTCACTATGCCTTCTTTTGCTTTAGGTTTTATCCAGTGTCCTAGTAAAAATCAATAAATCAGCCTGTTAAACTTTACAGTCACTAGAATTTTGTTTATTTTAAAAACTGATAGTATGCTATTAGTACACTGATACATTTTATGATAAAAAAAAGTTATGACAACATATGTTTTTACATTGCTTTAACTCATCAAAATAAATTAAGCAATTTTTTCATCCAAGTTGATTGTAGCTACTTAAAAAAATGTAAGGCAGCAACCTTTTTTAACAGTGTAGTCATTGATATTAGTTAGATTTCAGTATGCCATTGTTAGTAATCTGAAGCACATTGCGATCAACCCATAAACATACATTTTTAAAGAAATTTCACAATTTGTTTACCTTTATAATGCATGTGAATAACACAGGCAATGCTGATGATTAGCAAGACACAACCCAATCCCAATGACCACTTAACTGTGTCCTTATTATAGGGGTTTGCTGTCACAGTCACAGATGTGGGTGTTGGTGCTGTCACAGTTGTTGAATTAGGAACTGTAAAGTATAAATGTTTATTATCTGGATTGTTCATGAGACTTTTTAAGCACTGAAAAACTGTGTTGAGTGCATAATGTTACATGAAATATGTGCATGATATTATCAGTCTTTAAACAGAATAGAATGAACATTTTAAAAAGAGTAAAAAATAAAGCTTACCCACATATACATGCGTCCCATTTCCATATTGAACGAGTCCAAGTTCAGGTAAATCCACCCATGCTTTGCAGTAATACTTGCCACTATGATTGAGAGGTATTGACAGCAGGTCCAGCGATGCCTTAATAAACACAGCTCCACATACAGACGATCGATTTTCAGATATTGCAATAATTGCTTCACTCTTCATTTCAGTTTGATTATCTTGCAACCACTTAACCCATATTCTTTCAACTTGTGAATGAGTTTTAATGTGACAGGTGATGTTTTCACTTGTGCCTTTCCATTGTATTGTCTCAGGTTTTTGCCACACAGATATGTCTACACATGACAAAGTTACATCTCCAGTGAAGAGACCTGTGAGAAAGTAGCAAAAAAGCAAAGTATTCAATTCATTTAATTTCATCAAGCTATTGACATCATGTCAATATAAGTAGTGTTATCGAGGAGGAAAACCGATGATATTACCTGTGAACCAGATGGTTGCGAAGAGAGCAGAGAGACTGGTGCGTGTCATTTCATCTAAAGTGCAGAGACAGCGGGTTTCTCACGTTTAGCAGCGGGTGTTTTTCATTTTTCCTGTGTGGTGTATCCTGCAGTCTTAAAGCATCACCTTATCTGCATAAACTCACACGCTCCAGTGACACCCACAGACAAGGCCACTTTGTGACACTCATTTTTGTCAGATTACTCATTTAGCAAATCTATTAATTCATTCATTAATACATTAAAATGCAATTCATACATGCAACAACTTCAATGCACCTCTTCTCTGATGAGCATGATTTTAATTTCTGCATTAGAATTAATTTTAAGATTCATTTTAAGATGTACAATAATGACACCAGAATTTTAAAAAAATCATGATTCTGAAGCTGAAAATACAGAATTATTTTAGATGAATATGCTTGCATTCTGACTAGATATATTTAAAATAATGTAGGCCACTTTTTACTGGTAACATAAGACATTTTGCATTATCAGGACCCACAAATATTCCCCCATTGCATTATAATACATTACATTCAACATTATATATATAGCAGTTTAATGTAGTGCTGACACTAAAACTCTGAAAACTTGAATTTTTTCCTCACACAAATTTTATATTTGGGTGACCTATACACAATTGTTACATTTTTGTATTGCAATATATTGTGACGCGATATATTGTTACACCCCTTTATATATATTATCTCTTTTTTAAAATAATTATTAAGATGTGCAAGGTGTAAAGATGATGTTACTTTTTATTTGATGATTGCATCACATTATATTTTTAAACCACAAGGAAACAACATTAATATAAACAGTACATTTATAAGAATAGGCATACTTTAAGAAGATTTGGTTACACTATTTGGTAACACTTTATTTTAAGGTGTCATTTTTACAGTGTAATTATATATTTAAGTACTGAGTAATATTAAGTAACTACATGTAGGGCCTTCTTACTATAGGGTTAGGGTAGGATTAGGATTTGGTTGAGGGTTAGTTGCATGTAATTATGCATAATTTAGTTATTACTATGGTAAGTACAACATATGTAACAAGGACACTGTAAAATAAAGTGTCACACTATTTTAATGTCCTTTTTCAGTACTGAGTAATATTAATTAACACGTACTTACTACAGGGTTAGGGATAGAATTATAGGGATACGTTTGGTTTATGGTTAGTTGCATGTAATTATGCATAATTGACTGTTATTACTGTAAGTAAATGTGACGTGTAAAAAGGACACAAGATTTGTCCATTTATTTATATTTTATCTCTATTGTGCATCTGTAATGTGCGATGCAGTTTTTTGCCTCTATGCAGCGCTGTTTTCGCTCTCCTCGCTTACAGTACTACGCAAAAACCGTGGGAAAATTGCCAGCGTGCATTTCTTGACAGCCTAGTAATGTGATTTTGGGGCCATTATCCATATGGCTGTATCAGTTGTAACTTTAACACTCCCTTCTCCCTTTGACAGATAATGGTAATATGGGCAAGTAGACAGACTTATTTTCCTCCTCTTGCCTCTCCTCTTACATCTTACATTGCTTCAACGTCCTGCACACATTCTCTCTCTCTCCCTCTCTGAAGTGGGATAGTGTTCAGCCCGGTTGGTAATTAGGTCATAAGCCATCTCTGACTCACTCAACTTCTCATCCATCGCATTTCACACTTACCCAATCATCTGACATCCCCCATGAGTGTCTTCATGAGCTCTTGCCTTCTTGTTTCTCCTCCAGTCTTCCATTCAGTTTCCTGATCTTCTCTTGTAAATGTTCTCACCATCTCCTGCTCCTTCATAACTCCTGCGTCATGAGTCCTGGTCTTCCTCGGTCGGATGGAAAGACAAGCTGCTCTATCGATGGATGTTCCGACCACAGTTTGGGAAGGAGTGCTGAGGCTCAAGGGGCACCACCGCTGAAAAATTACATTTTTTTGACTATTTTCACTTGTTTTTGTCCGGCATGGCCTATTAACATTGTGGCGTTGGTTTTTTCTCTGATGGTGAGTAGAAAACACTATTATTATTTTTATTCTGTATCTAACTGGAGAGTTGCACATTCATATGGAGCTTTATTAAGTCAAAATCTTAATTGGGGTTATATATCAAAACGTACAGTGTTTCTACAGAGTTTTGGTCACACGTTATAGAGAGTGTTTTTCTTAAAAGGTATGTTTATTCTGGGTTAACTTTGCAGTGTGTTATATGTGTGGCTTTGAAATCTGACTAAACCTAATGTTCTTATGGTCCAGATAGACATATAAGTGTTATAAATAGATAGGCCTCAAGTATCTGTGCAGTTAACTTTTTAGCACTCCCACACATGCAAGCAAGACTGCATACACTCTCACACGTCTCTCACACACCCTTTCCCCTACTCGAACATTCACACGGCAACCTGCAGATGTGCTCACTTGCACGTGAAAGGTGGATATGATTATGATGAACTTTCACAGGCTTTTGTTCTCCACCAATGCTTAGGCCTATTCTGTAGATAAACAGGAAAGTTTTTTCAGTGGTTTTCAACCTGACTTGTTCACACCTTGACCTCTGAATGAGAAGAATGAGAGTAACAGTTGCAGTAAAATGTCAATACATGCTATTTTTGCAATGAATTTACTGAATATTATATAGAATAGGGTTTCTCATTCTCATGAAAGTACATTAATAGTATATATTATGTAACAGTATTATGTATAATACAATACAACATAATATTTTATTTTATTAAATTTCATTTTTACTTATTTATTCAAAAATACATGTATTATTTTATTAATATATATGGTACAAAAAAACTATTTCAATGTTATATATATACTGTATATATATATATATATATATACACACACACTATATATATACAATAATCTTTTATTTATTAAAAAATACATTATTTTAAATATTTTATTTTTATTATTACCATATATATTAATAAAAATAAATGATTTCAATGTTATATAATATATTATTTTATGAAATTATATGTTTATGAGTTTTCTAATCAATATCAATTGTTACTGGGGGTGAAAAACTAAAATTTAACTGAAAAAATAATCAGATTAATCATGCTTAGTTTTTGATTAGTCTAATGACAACCTTACTATTTTTAAATAATAATTTATGATTATAAAACGGATAGTCCTTGATTCTAACTGGTGCATAACTCTGCCATTCAGAGCCATTGTAAATTGCTCTACAAACATACACCAGTTTTTAAAATTACTATTTTTATGGACTAACCATTTTATAAAAGCAATAAGCCCCGTGAAGCTGTGGTTTACAGTGAATTTAGAACATCTAAATGCTCCGCGTCGTCTAATTCACTGTAAATCCTGGCTTATAGGGCTTATTGCTTTATTATCAGGTTTAATACTATAATAAAGAATAATACATAATAGGGTAAAATAAATCATTGGGTGCGGAATCGGATCAAGACAGAATGGGTATAAATGTAGGATATGTTAATTTGTATATTTTTGTAAGGTACAGTGATTTGTGACATACATGTGATCCATTCACATCATGGGCATAGAAATGAGTCATTTTTACCAGCAGCCCATTCCTGTCATACTTTTGCCCTGCATCCAGCAATCAATCTGTGCTTTACAAATGCCACTACCAGGCTAGAGGCTGCGGGGTCTGAATGGGGTAAAGTGCAGGGGTTTGCTTTGGAGAACACCACCAGTTTCAGGTTGACTCTACCTCTGCTACACAGTAAAACTTCAGGGCTCACTGACTACAGCAGCTGCAGCCACCACCACACCGCCTGTGAGAAACTAAATGAGCATCACACATCACGCAACCCATTTAACTGCCCTCTGACACACTGGTGGCTTTATGCACACTGTATGAGTGCCAAAAGTGGTTAACACTGTTTTTTGTTGTTGTTTTTTTTTGTTTTGTTTTTTGCAGAGATTTAGTACTTTTAAATATTTAAAAACCATCAGTAGTATAAAAAAAAAACGACTTAAAACTGCATCAAATATAATTTTATATATTTCATGTTTTTGGCATAAATCTAAAGTTTAGTGATGTTTGTCTAATAAAAGAGTTTAGACCACCTGCTTTGTCTGATTTTTAATATGTGAATCATCTTAGTGATGTCAAATCAACTTTGCAATCCCAGTAAATGTGATTTTGTGCCAGTGATCTGTATGTCCAAGTCTCAGTTTGCTGTCTGATCTTATTAAGAGAGCCGAAATGACGCTGGCATCATCACTATGCCCCTCGTTGCTGTCTGCTTTATGGGCCACATACTGAAGTCCAGTTTTCACTTAGAGACCTGCCACTGATGCTGCGAATGAAATATGCTGCAAATTTCACAATACATAATTTCTGTATCAACTTGATCATATGAATCTCTTAGTTTTTCCATTCTGAAATTATCTATTTTTTCAAATTGGTTAATTTCACAATTAGGATTTCTCTCTCTCATTCAGTCTCAAAGCAGTTACGATGCAGAAGACTATGAAGGAGCTCAGCGGCTGGGGAGGAAGGCTCTTCACATGGGAATGGCTTCTCTAGTTATTGGCCTTCTGATCATAACTGTCTTCTGTATTGTACACTTCACCACGGTACTCATTTGCACAAAATGTTGAGAGTATATTATAAATGTGACTTGTTAAAGGAATGGTTCACTCAAAAATTCAGTCATTATTTACTCATATGACCTTTTGAAAAATATTCTGGTTAGTCTTTTAAACATAATGAATGTGAATGAGGACTGGCAGAAAAAAAATTACAGAAAACACCATATAGTGTTATAAAAGTCTTCTCAAGTCATATGATAGTTTTATATGAGAAACAGACTAAATTGAACTCATTAATTAATGAAAATCATGACACCTGCTCCTTGTTAACAAATCATTCTTTTAAAGTCGGCATGAAATGGAAGTTGAGATTGTCATTTTTTCCTTGTTGTGACGTATATCCGAGTGAAAAGGCTTCTGAAATTAGAAAAAAAATGTAGGGCGGGGCTTGATTTCGTCCTTTGGGAATTGATTGGACCGTTGGAGGTTGGGCGTTGCAAACAAGGGAGGGTAATGTATTTGATTAAAGATTATAAGGGTACATGAATAAAAAATAAATAAAAATAAATGCACAGATAAATCATTTATAATAAACACTACAATATTACATATAAAAAGAAGATTTGTCAAATTTGATTTCATGCCGACTTTAAGTTGAATCTTTTATATGAATCAGTTGATTCTGTTCATCCACAAGGCAGAGGAGGAAAGTCAGTATGTTAAGTCCGCAGCGATGAATAAGCAAGGCAGCTGGATGAGGTGGGAGAGTGTGTGGGAGAGGGTTCTGACTTGGCAGGACATCTGGAGCATGGAAGAGCACTGGATTAAGTTTTTGTTGTGTTCCATGTTTACAAGGTCCTACCAACTCCATCAAACCTACATACATGGGAGTTGGCAGAAAACCCCAAATGCACACTCTGTGGAAGGCCAGCTAACCTTGAGCATATCCTTTCTTCGTGCAGAACAAGTTTGGCAGATGGGAAATTTGGTGACGGCACCAAATTTTGACTGGGGTGGAGCAGGCAAGAAAGAAACCAAGACAACTTGTAAGGGGCCTTGTTTCATTCAGTTTCTTAGGTCTGGGGGAAGCGTGGCAACTGAGATGAGGAGTAAAGGAGTACTCGCCTCGGCAAATGACTGGGAGATGTGGGCAGACCTTAAGAAGCAGCTCAAATTCCCAGAGGAAATAATCCACACTAGCCTTAGACCTGACATTGTGCTCTGGTCGAAGAGTACCAAGCAGGTGGTACTTGTCCAGCTGACAGTACCCTGGGAAGAAAGAATGGAGGTAGCACACAAGTGTAAGCTTAAGAAATATCAGGCGTTGATTCTCGAGTGCCAACAGGAAGGATGGAAGGCTTGAAACCTGCCGGCGGAGGTTGGCTGCAGGGGTTTCACAGGGCAGTTGCTTTGGGGGACCCTTGAATTGCTTGGGATTGACGGCCAGGCCAGGAAGCGGCTGGTAGCAAACATCACCAAACAGACAGAGCTAGCATCCCGGTGGATATAGATACAATGAAATGAGCGGTGGCAGAACCAACCAAGAAGGGCCAAAAACATTTTGAGTTTGGAGGTGGAGAGCAGGGGTGGAACTAGGATGCTGGTTCCACTGTCATCCACTGTCATAGGATGCTGGTTCCACTGACAAGGATGACTTGTCATCCTTTGGATCAAGTCAGATGGTCTGATTGCAGTGATTAAAATTCCACTAGAAGGGAAGATTATCAGTGAACTTATAGTGCCACAATTATGCTATTTTAAAGGTTCCTAAATTTGTTTTAGAGGTCTCCTAAAACAGGTTAACATGCATCCAAGATAAAAAATAAAAAAATCCTTTTTTTTCAGTCTCTCTAAACCCCTCCATTCCGAGAGCCTACTCTGCTCTGATTGGTCAGATGGCCTAGTCTGTTGTAATTGGTTTATTCTGCTCTGATTGGTCAGATGGCCTAGTCTGTTGTTATTGGTCTACAACTTGGTGTGTCGGAAACGAAATTTCCATTACCATATCTGAATCTCAGCTCCGGAGGCTTCCTCAGCACAGTGATAGAAACAGTAATGATGTTGTCGATTTTACGGTATCAATTCCAGCAGGAGTTGTCATCCTTTGGAACTGCATGCAAAATAGATTTGCTTTCGGAGCGAAGAGAACAGCGTCTTCTCAACATGTCAACAACACTAACCAAACTCTTCCAGGCCTCAGCTACAACTACAGTATTTGAAGGCTGGTCAAAGTAGACGTTGTTCACGGGCAGCCAATGAAGACCATAGGCTGGCATTTTGCAAATGTGTTACAAACCTACATAGGTGTGTGCTGCGTGCAGGACGTAAGACTGGAATTACTGACGACTCATTTCAGGCAGTTCAGAATCGGTTCTTTCTTTTGGGAGACAAGACCTCCATTTATCATGCACTTTGATCTTTGAAACTTTGCAGACCTTTTACATTCACAAACAGCGAGATTATACATGAAACGTAATATCCGGAAAAGCATGTTCCCACAAAACTGTTATGTGGCTTCAGAAGACTTATAGAGTCGTATTGACTACTTTATGGAGCTTTTGAATTGTTTATTAGGCTTGAAAGCTCCCGTTCCTATTTAATCACCAGATTTTCTGTTCCATGATATAAAATCATAAGTGCCTGAAACAACATGAGGATAACTAAATTAAACTCTTTTTGTTTTGGGGTGAACTATTCCTTTAAATTATCATTGTAAATGATATTCTCATATGCATGTCCTGTTTTTTCTGAGTTCTCATTTAGTAAGAAAATATTTCCTTCTTTTATTGGTCTTTTTTATATCAATTAAACAGAATGCAATCTGATGGTGGAGAGACCGGTATGGCAGGAAGGCTATACTGTAAATTGATGGCGATCGGTTCCAGTGAACGCCAGAGGACACTGTGAGCCAAACCCAGAACGTGGTTTCACTGTGGTGGCACCATGTGCTTGAACCATCCCGGGTTTATAAGTAATTAATATTTTCAAGTGGAATGTATAAGTGGGTCTGATTTGCTCAAAGCATGGCCAAGCATCCAAACTACAGAAAATCTTACACTAAAAATCACTTCATATTCATACCACCTCAAATATATATCAGAGTGATGTTTATTCCTGCAGGCAGTACAACTGCAAGTCTGTATTAGCGGACTATGATGAAACTTCAAATGTTGCAAATGTGTAGTTTAGAGGTGTACATTGTGTTTGTCCTAAAAATGGCATACTAAAAGGATGCTTGCACCCAAATAGATAACCAATGCTTTTACAGAAAAAAAACAACCAGTTATGTTATACAGGTGAATGTAAAATTACAGAAAGTATGATACTTTTTTTAAGGAAAATATGAATAAATGTGCAATGTATGAAATGTCTCAATATACTAAATACACAAGTGTCTGTCTCAGTTTTATAATGGATTATAGCGTGCACTAGCCACTCCCTCTCCTCCTTCACACCCAATGTAATCTGCAGCGTTTGGAGTATCCTGTATTTTGATATGTAATATTATAGCCAGCTATGGTTAAATATAGCAGAATTTGTCTCCAGTCTTGGCAATCAAAGCAAAGAACTACTAGCTACACATGTGATAGAATACTAGTGATAGTATTTACTCTAAGCGTTTCATTGACAAGTTTTCAGTGTACTTCAGTATATGGGCGATTATAGTAATACTAATCAGTGTGTCACCACTACCATCAATCTTAGTTGATGTTTTTCCAATATGTACTGGTGGTCCATCACACTACTGTTGCCACCCAAGTCTGTTTTTATTGAAGTGTACTTTGCGGATACAGTTCCACTTCTCTCAGTACCTCATTGCCAGTCATGTCATGACACTGCGGAACTGGTCAGCCGTGAGAATGTGGCAAGATTCTGATGAACATGTGTGGACTCTTAAACACAGCTGGCTCACTCCATCATAGGACACACCCAATCTGGCACAGTCCCTAAAAAATAATAAATAAATAAAAAGATTACTAAAAATGATATAACAAATTTTGTTTAATTACTTCAAAATAATTTAAATATAAAAATATGCAATATTTTATGTGCTGCTTTGAACTACAATATTTTCAGTGCTTTTTTTTTTTTTCAATTCAAACGAAGCTGATGGGTTATAAAATAATCATTTGAAGTATATTTGATTTCCATAATAATACTACACATAATTCACAAGTCATACGTAACATTTAAAACGCTTTCTACTGTAACAATCCTGAGTAAGCAGTCAAAACATCTATTTTTACGTAGTTTATGGACAAGTTGTAAATTTCTACACTACACTAATCGAACAAATATGTAACGTTATAAATGATATCAACGTTTAAAATACACAAAACAGAAAAACGCTTTACAGGAGTAAAAAAAAAAAAAAAAAAACTGTTACAACACTCCCAGTCGTCTCCCACTGGTTTAACTATAATACTGAGCTCGAACAGCAGGCGGAAGAGGTGTGCTTAACAGTTAACCTTTTTGTGAGGCAATGTGAAAATGGCGTTATGAAAAGAAACAGTCGCGGGCTACGGGCAAATTAAGTTTTCAGAGGTAAGTTAGTTAAATGACAAGGGAAGTTGCCACAGTACGAGATGAAACGGTGATAAACCGCGGTCGTTGATGTAGGCGAGACCTGCACGCAAGAACAGGAACAACAAAGTAAAAAAAGACGATCAAAGAAACAACATCTCAGTCTTTTACGTCCTTTGTACTCATAGGTTCCTCAACTGTAGAATCGGCTATGTAACAGTTAACTCCAGACTGATAAAACTAAACAAAAATAACATTAGATGATTGCCAAAACACAACAGCGGTCAAAGGTTATGTTCTTTAATCGCGTGTAATGCATTGTTAGTGAATAGTGTGGGATTTATAAAGCGACTTTCAGTACAGACTTGTTTTAATGTATTTTAAACCCATGTTGAATTATTTAATGTAAATACAAAGGTATTTTTGGCTGCAGCGTCTGTTGTTGCTGCTGTTCGACTCGTGTGGCGCAAACTGTCCTTTGGCGCCTTGTAACTTACTTTTAGCTAACTTAGACGTCAATTTTAAGCGAAACACTTCTGTTTTGGACATATATTTGTCGTATGTGGCATGTCAGTCTTTCATAAATAATGACAGTACCTTTCAGTCGTCGACTTTACCATCAGCATGCGTATATGGTTACCAGTACGAACGTGACTTTTGTTCGCTCGTGTCCATTTAGAAATGTAGTCCCTGATAGCACACATACATCACAGAAACGTCCATTCGATGTGTTTTCATCGAAAATATATATATTTTTTGGAAACACTGTGAAATATACCAAATATACTTGACTATAAATTTATTTTGTCCATTGGACCGTTGCTAATACATTGCTGTGATGTCATGTGAGTGACAGGTTGTCCCGCCCTTGTGCCAGTAAACATGTGGCTAAAAGGGAGTTATTTTGATTAAAGATTATGAGGGCGCATGAATTTAAAAGTTGTCGACTTAACATCAGGTACTAATCGCAAGTATTGAATTGGAAATCAAACATGATGTGCACAAATAAATATAATAATTTATAATAAATACTGCAATAATCCATAAAAGTATTGTCAATTTTGATATCGTGGTGACTGACTTTAACATGGATGAAAATAAGCAGCAGCATGGGCAACACCAGCAGTGAGAGAAGCGGAGCGGAGAAGACGAACAGGCGAGAGAGCCGTGGTAGTAAAGATGGAGCTCGACCCAAAATCCTGATGGACAGCGCGGAAGACGGAGACCTCTTCCAAGCAGATGATGCCAAGGTGGTGTGTTTACAGTGAAATGAGTGAACTCATTTAATACTGTTCTACCACTATTTGCTGTAGACACCTCATCAGTCTTTCTCTCTGTCTTTCTAGGAGTTTCTAGCTTGGCGACAAGATCAGGAATCAGATATTAAAGCCCCGCCAGAGGAAAGGCCCACTGTGTTCCGCTGGAGCGGTCCAGGGAAAGAGATCTACTTGTCTGGCTCCTTCAACAACTGGGCCAGCAAAATTCCCTTGACTAAGAGGCGAGTGCTGACAGACCATTAGATCATTAGCATGACATGGTAGACTGTGTTAACACAAGAAACACAGAGGGAGGAATCTACATAAGCCTAAAAATAATAGAGCTGAATATTCTTCAAGGTGCTTTAAGCCAGCTGGACCTGGATTGGTTCGGATAGACTCACAGAGAGAAGGGGGAATTAAAAGATAAATGCAATTGTTAAAATGAATTTAAAGGAATGTTGCATGTTCAATACAAGTTAAGCTCAACTGACAGCACTTGTGGAACAGTGTTGATTGCACAAAATGTATGTGCTTCCTTTTCTTTAAAAGAAAAGAAAGAAGCAAAAATCTGATTTACAGTGAGTCATTTACAGTGTGGAAGTAAATGCTGGGCAGTCCGTAAACTTTAAAATTCTCACTGTTTCAAAAGTATGTAAAATGTTTTAGTTTTTTTCACGTTATATGCCATGATAATGCAATGCCTAAAACCTAGAGGTGTTGAAATTAATTGTTTTCACGGTGCATCACGATGCGGACGTCATGTGGAGGATTCTGCATCGATGCAGTAATAGACCATAATCGATTATTGCCGTTATAGCCTACTGACATATCTGTGACATCATTCATCGCATTCACGGTTGTCACTAGCGTAAAATGGCAGAGGGAGGTGAAAGACAAAAGCGAGTATTAAATAAATTCACCCACTATTTTAACATTTACAGTGTGTGTGTGTGTGTGTGTGTGTGTGTGAGCGTACTTAAGTACACTACTTGACAGTTTCATGCGTTTTTCGTTTATTAGTTATAAATGCTCCTGTCGTCTGCTGTGTTAAGGCTTACATTTTGTTTGACTACATTCAGAAAGAGTACTTTCTTGGAGCAGATAAAAAAAAAAATAAAAAAAAATTCCTATATCTGACTGCTTGTATTCAGTGACAAAAATGGAGCCGTGTGCGATAGTATTGCAAATGCAATGCATCGTGATATCGAATCGAATCGTTGACATGATAATCGTAATCAAATTAAATCATGAGACCAGTACGATTCACACCCCTACTAAAACCCCAAAACAACTGTAAAAATTACAAGCTGAAATAAAGTAAAAGTTATATAAGAATTAATGCACACTACCATTGAAAAATTTGGGGTCAGTAAGATTTTTATTTTAGGGAAATTCATTATTTTATTTAGCAACAACCAGGGCTTGACGTTAACACCCGCCAGATGCGGGTGGTTTTTCAGCAGTAGCGTGTAACGCAGAGGTTGAATTTTATATATAATACACATTTTTCAGTTGTAGTCTTTTAAAGCAGCACTCAGTAGCTTCGGGATTTCTTCGCTGTATTCTCGCTTTTTGCTCGCAGGTTTCTCTCTAGAGCTCCCCCCACAGCTTCGGAATAGATATTTGACAACACTGTCGTAAAAACTCGTTGGTGATTCTCAGACACCAGAGGCTATAGATCAACGACATCAAAGCAGATGGGACGTTCTTTAAAACGTCTTCTTCATTCGGGTTCGGACAGCGTGAGGGAGCGCAATAATGACAGCATTTTAGCAGATTTCTTTTGGCCGTAAAGCAATTGTTTACATCGCGAGACCTGATATCACGCGAGACTTCCTGACGCAGCGGCCGGCGGCCCGCCGGCTCAAAGTTGCAAGTGCGTATTTTCCGCTCACGGGCACCAGGGGGGTGCGAAACGACCACCATTCAACCCGAAATAAGTAATATAACCATTCCAATGACTCCGAAGCTGTTCAGTTAAGGTAAAAAAAAGTTACTTAGTTCACCTTTAAAAAGGCTTCTGAAATAATAAACTAAGTGCAATGCAGTGTTGTCAAAAATAAAGATTTTTCGCTACATATCGATACTGAAATATCTGAAATGCATCCAATACTCATTTTCCGCAGAATAGACACACAAGACCAGCTGCGCTTTCTCGCTCTCTCATCTCTCTGACAGCGAGTTGAGACACAAACCCGCCTCCCCTCACTCACTCGTTTCATTTGCTCGATATTGTTGCTGTTACAGGGCTTGAATTTCGTCGTGGGATTGCGTGTATTGCGCATCATTTTTCTCATTCCCGCAGATTTTAGCCTCACACCCAAAGTGCGCACAAAAAGCAGCCTTTCAGTTCTAAATTTAGTTATTTTCCGCTGCTTATTGCGCTTAAACAGTCAAATACATGCAAAATAATGTCAAAATGCCAGGCTTGGCAAGTATTCATGTAAACACAGTTATGTTTTAAGTGAACGTAACCAGTTGAGAAAGAAAATGCATGTGTAACAGTATAATGGATCTGTGTGTCAGATCTTAAAGTGACGCCAGCCTAATATACCTGATGCCAAATTATAAGATATTACAACAAATATCTATATGGCAGTTTTTGAAAATGCTGAGTGGCCAGTAACTTTAGAAAACCACTAGCCACAGTGGCTGTTGAGCAAAAAAGTTATTGTCAAGACCTGGAAACAACATATTAAATTGATTAAAAGTGACAGACATTTATAATGTTACAAAATATTTATATTTCAAAGAAATTATTTTCTTTTGCAATTTCTATTCCTCAAAGAGTCCCACTTCCATTATAAGTGTCTCGCTGTAACCTTGATTTTGCGTAGGTTTTTTTTTGTTGTTGTTGCTTTTTTAGAAAATGAGGGACCAATCAATATTATATTTTTGTGGTAATCAACATTTTGCCACAAAAGCTGTTGATTGAGCTCAACATGCATTTAACCAGGTTTAGTCTTTATTATTAACGTACATAGTATAGCTTCACAACTTTTACAAGAGAAACAAAAAAAACACTTTTCTTATGTTATTAAAATAGCATTTACATCATCTTTTTGATCATGTAATTTTGGCCTCTTTTTTTGTCAGTAAAAACTGGCAATGTAACTTAAAGATAGCACTTGCTGTTCTTTTACATGTTTAACGCTAGGGGTCAATGTGTGGCTTCACTACCATCATCATAAATAGGAAAAGAAAAGAACTTTCCAATTGCTTTGCCTTATTGTTTTGTTCTCTCTCTTTTAACAGTCAAAATAATTTTGTGGCAGTACTTGACCTGCCTGAAGGAGAACACCAGTATAAGTTCTATGTGGATGGACACTGGATATTAGACCCCAAAGAGGTGAGAATGAGCCTCTTAATGTTTTCAGTTATCTGATAATCCTCATTTATAACAACAACATCGTTCAGACTGTCAGTCCAAGTCCAATTTTTGTGCTTATTCGATTGAAATCTGATCAGATTTAGCAAGTGTGAACGACAAAAAAAAATAAAATAAAAATAATCTGTTTCGAGCTAAATTCATATGTGGATTTAAGCCTATTCAAATCGCATTTCTGGAAATCCGTTTCAGTCTGACCACTCTGGGCTGCGTTTCCTGAAGCCAACTATGGTTGCAAATTTCAGCGTTACCAATAGAGTTCAATAGAACTTGCGACCAAAGCTGGCTAACGATGCTTTAGGGAAATTTCGCCTGCTCTGTGACTTTCTCACGCCACGTAAAACGTAATCGTCAGACGTTGTTATAGGAAACCTGCTGAAAGTCGCTGCAGAAACATGGTTGTTACACATTGTCATGTTGTAAAAAAGACAACATCTGTATTGCAAGACCCTCCATGTTGCGGTTGTTTTTGGCGTATACCTACCAACGCAACGTCATTGCTATAGAAACCAATGCAGATATTCCGGAAAACAAAAGAGCGGCACAGACACACAAATCGGATCTGAACAGTTGCGATGCACAGTCTGGACAGTCAATAACTTTAGATCAGATACACAAATAACCGGATTTGGACCGACAGTGTGAGTGTAGCCAACATGTTTTGAAACCTGTTCTTTCATTAAGTTTAATTATGATCTTTTTTTTTTTTCTAGGCTGTTGTGACTAATAAGTCAGGTGTGGTGAATAATGTCATTAAAGTGAGGAAAACAGACTTTGAGGTTTTCGACGCACTGAAGACAGACTCCGAGAATTGTGCCGACATGTCAGGTAACTCTTAATCAATATAAAGCCCTTCACTGTTACACAAATAAAATATGCTGCAGGTTCTGATCTTAAACGTCTTCTGTCAGACTTCTCCAGCTCCCCACCCGGCCCGTACCATCAGGATCCCTACGCATCCAAATCAGAAGACCGACTGCGCACTCCACCCATACTCCCTCCTCACCTGCTGCAGGTGCTCCTCAACAAAGAAACTGGAATCTCTGTAAGTACTGCTCTGCAATGCCCTGAACGCCCAATCTAATGACAGAAGCTGCTACACCCAATTGTCTGGGTAAATTGTTTTCATCCTGCTTTATGCCCACTCCCACAGAATTTCTCTTCTGATAACCGGCCCGTATTTTTTCCCAGCTGTCACAAAGCCTCAATAACAGTTACTTTTAACTGCATCAGTAATTAATAAAATCAATAATTGAAATAAATCTGAAATTAAATAAAATATAAATATTACATTAAAAAAAGCAAAGAAAGAAAAACTAACTTAAGTGAAATTGCTAAAACAAAAATTAAAGCTATACAGAAAAAATTATATAAAATTCAAAAATGACATGAGCCCATTACAAAATTACTAAAACTTGAACTATTAAAATGAAAACTAAAAATATCAAAATAAATGTGATTCATAAATACTTTAATAGTATATAAAAGAAATAGAAAATCAGCAATGGTATATATTTTTTAGGTAACACTTTCCAATAGGGTTCCATTAGTTATTGTTAGATAATATATTAACTAACAATAAACAATACATTTGTTACAGTATTTTTTAAATATTTGTTAACTTTAGTTAATAAAAATAAAGCTGTTCAATGTTAGTTCATGTGAGCTCAGCTCCATAATAAGTAGGGATGGGTATCGTTTTAACGGTATTACTACTCTTACCGATACTCCTTATCGATCCGGTACTTTAACGGTATTCTTATCGGTTCTTTTTGTTATATTTAAAATTAATTTAGGATAATTTAGAACATAATTAATATTGCTTTATAATTTGAAATGTTAAATAAATATCTATAGCAAAAGAAAAAGCAATGCTTTAACAAAACAAATAAAACATGTATGTTATGCAGAAGGGTGCAGGCTTTTGTGTTTTATATACAGAAGACATAGGACACCAAAAAAAGTACAAACACATGGTCAAACAAAAAAAAAGTGTACAATAAAACAAATATACAAATTATATATCCAGTGCTTTCATTTCAGTAATGTCTACTGACATTACTGTTCAGGAGTAATATGGGCTAAAAAGGCATCTAATAAAGTCAGATGTAAAATAACACTGCATAGTTTATCATAGATTAAAGCTTATAAAAGCCAAAATTATTCATTCAAGAGCTGCGACTGATTTTCTCTTTGCCTTTTGTTGTTTGATTCACATTAATGGAGCAATCGTCAGCAGGATTATTAGACTGCTGCCTCTTTAAGATCTAATCATTATTACGCATCATATTTTCTCCCAACTATTTACGCCCATTTAAGACATAAACTGTATTTAAGTGAAAAAACTGTTTAAGTGAATCTCCAAGACGGCCATTTTGACATATTTGTGTGTATATTTGATCGTTTAGATGCGCACACGAAGCCCAAAATATACGTTGCTTGTCTCGTTGCGGTGTGTTTCGGAGCGCGCGCCGCATTTGGAACAGCGTTTATTGCGTCAATTTTGGTACTTTTAATAGCCTTTTATTATCAAACGTGTCCCGCAGTTTAGCAACAATATAGACTACATTTTACAACAATCACCGATCGTGCAGATTCTGACGTTACTTTTGGGTTTTAGGGAGAAATGACAGCGCACCGCTGTGAAGGGAAGGAAGTTGCGCTGGAGAGAATGTGGCTTTAGTTTTTAATGGTGATACCTCAAATATCTTCTTTTTTATAATCATTGGAAGCCAAAATCTAAATCTAAAATAAAATTAGTTTAATATCAAAGATCTAACGTGTAACTGTTTGAATGTTTAGTTCTGTCCTCATCGTCACTCATTAAGCAGGGATGTTGTGTTGCGCGCGCCGTGGCTCCGCGTGAAAGATCGCTCTCTCTCTCACACACACACACTCTCTCTCTTTAGCAAAAATGCATCACAGACAAATGGTTCAGTATTATTATATATAGAAGTGGCTGGCGAGATAAAATTTGCAAGATAATAATTTCTTAATAGCAATAAGAAATGGCACGTGTACTTTCTTAATTTCTCCAGTACCGACAGCAGAACCGATAACGTCCGAGCTTATCGATCCAGCGGTATTTCATAATTCAGCACCGGGGCCCGTTTAATACCGGGTTTCGGTACCCATCCCTAATAATAAGATACAACTTAAGATTTCAATAATGCATTACTAAATTCTGGAATTAACATTGACTAAGATTAATAAATGCTTTAGTAGTATTTTTAATGTTTCATATTTTTTTATTTCATGTTAACTAATGTTAAAGTCCCCCTGTGGTGAAAATCAAGCTTTTAATGTTGTTTATATGTCTATGTGGTGTTTTTAATGTGCTTTAAGACAAACCATGTGCAAATTCATAAGTTAACACCATTGCGGAGTATTTTCTTCTTAAAACTAAAAAGTTACCATTTTTTGCCATTGATATATATATATATATATATATATATATATATATATATATATATATATATATATATATATATACATATATATATACAGTATTTCTAACATTAAACTATTACTTAAACACAGCTATTTAAACATGGATATTAAAGTATTTTCATTCAGGTTTTCTAACGCACACAAAAACATATGGATGGAAACCCAGTGACTTGAGAGGAGGCGGATTCTTTGTAAATACAGTGTTGCAGTTAAAGCAGTTCTGTTTTGGGCTTACAGAGATAAGAAAAGATAAAGGGCCTCTGGTTGGAAATTGCTGAGTGTGGGCAGTTTTAGAAAGCAGTGACTTTCCCTAACATGTTCCTATGTCTGCTTTGAACAGTGTGACCCAACCCTGCTGCCTGAGCCAAACCATGTGATGCTCAACCACCTGTACGCCCTTTCCATCAAGGTTCGGTAACAGACTACACACACTTTAGGAAGACGCTCATAGAAGGGAATTATCTGATAATGTCCACATTCAAAAATGAACATTTTGTCAGTTAATCACCCTAATTTCTCGAATAATGTATGTTTTTCGTCAGTGGAATAACAGTCGCTGTTTTGTATACAATGAAAGGCCGACCGGCTCCAAAAATGACAAAAGCACCATAAAAGCATAATTCCTTTAATAGATGTGACTTGTGTACTATATATGTCTGAAAATAAACATGAGGGTGAATAATTGATGAGTATTTGAAAATTCTGTCATAATTTGCTCTCCCTCAAGTTGTTCCTAACCTGAATGAGTTTCTTTCTTCTGTTGAACACAAAGAAGATATTTTAAAGAATGCTGGTAATCAAACAGTTTACGGTAGCCATTGACTTCCATAGTAGGAAAGAAAATACTGTGGAAGTCCATGGCTACCATCAACTGTTTGATTGAACTATCCCTTTAAGCATTTCTATTTTTACTACTGTAGAGATGACCAGCATCTTTCACTTGATGTCACTAATGTGTCTTTACAGCAAAATTTAAGAATTGAATAGCGTATGCATCATTGAATTGTTATCTTCCTGTTTATCACCGTAAGACTATGGAAGCTTGTTTCCGCCACAGAATAAAAAATAGAAAAGGTAAATTTCTGCAGATCGCAATTCTGACTTTTTATCTGAGTTGGGTGATATAAAGTCGCAATTGCAAGTTAAGTCAGAATTGCCTTATATAAAGTCGCAATGGTGAGTTATAAAGTACAATTCTAAGGAAAAAAAGACTTTTAAAAAAACTGAGTTTATATCTCACAATTCTGACTTTATATCTCACAATTCTGACTTTATATCTCACAATTCTGACTTTATATCTCACAATTCTGACTTTGTAACACACAATTCTGACTTTGTAACACACAATTGGGAGATATAAAGTCAGAATTGCATGATATAAAGTCAGAATTGTGAGATATAAAGTCAGAATTGTGAGATATAAACTCGCAATTGCGAGAAATAAACTCGCAATTCTGACTTTTTTTTTCAGCGTTGCATTTACATCTCGCAATTCTGAGATATAAAGTCAGAATTGCGAGATGTAAACGCAACTCTGGAAAAAAAAGTCAGAATTGCGAGTTTATCTTTTAAAATGTTTTATTCTGTGGTGGAAACAAACTTCCATATAAAGCTGTTTGAAACAATCTGTATTGTATGAAGTGCTTTATAAATAAAGGTGACTTGACATGACATGTAAGTGTGTTTGCTTTCCTCACACAGGATGGTGTAATGGTCCTTAGTGCGACACATCGCTACAAAAAGAAGTATGTGACCACACTGCTGTACAAGCCAATCTGATCTCAATCCAACTGTGGGACCAACACTATTCTCTCTGCTTTCTGCCTGATACTGTGTCATTTTACCCATCAAAGAAAGGGACCATACCTAACAACCATCACAAAACTGTGTCTGTATGAGTTTATATCTGTTTCTCAATGTCATCTTCTGATCCATAAACCAATATCTACAGTGTTTCTGTTTGCACACATAATGTAAATGTAAGATATTTCTTATCAGGCTTGCAGATATGTATAATTGTTTTTGTGTGTGGCTTTTCAGTTTTTGACTCTAAAATACTGCTAGATTATTCGAAGGACATCTGTGATGATCATCTTTGAAATCTTGATTCCAGGGATGTCACTAAAAGGTTTATGATATTTAATATGAACATTCCCAACACGTCGCTTAAGAAATATCTGCGAATAAAACAAACCATAAACTAACTGTTGATGAATGGACCATTGTGCTACTAAAATTACAATTAAACAATACAAAATTATTGCACACTAAGACATTTTTTGTGTATCATTTAATTACATGGAACAATCACACCCTGAACTTTAAAATCAGTGTTGGATCAGCTTTGTTTTTTTATATATATTGGGCTTTAATATGAGAATTATATATAGTCGATATAAGGGTACACTGTTAAAAAAATCTGTAGAAATTACAGTATTATTGGCAGCTACTTGCCAGTAACTTACTGTAGATTTAAATTGATGTTATTTACTGGCAACAGTTTGTTCAAAGTTAAATGAACATTAAACATTAACAAGTCTTTATCTTTACAGAATAAAACTAAAATAACAGCCTCATGCAAAGCATTCTGGGAACCAAAATCTGAAGGAAAATAACAGAAAAAGGTTGATGAAGATTTCTGGTTCCCAGAATGCTTTGCATTAGGTTGTTATTTTATAGTTTTATTCTGTAAAGACAAAGACTTGTTAATGTTTAATGTTCATTTAACTTTGAGCAAACTGTTGCCAGTAAATAACATTGATTTAAATCTACAGTAAGTTACTGGCAAACAGCTGCAAAACTACAGCAAATTTTTTACAGTGTATGATGCATTATGTTTTTTCTTAATTCAAGATTTTCTTTGTTACATTTTTCTTAGAGGTAATTGAAGGTTCTCCTGCAGATTAAAAATGTCAAAATCCCAACACAAGCTTCATGGCAGCAGTTTTGGTCATTGCTAAACCATGTGATGTTACCAGGCGACAATGTTGAAAGTCCTGCTAAACTGAAATAACTGTAGTGTTTTTGTTGGAAAGTAAAGTGTGATGGTTTGCAGGAAAGCACTGATCTGCAACTTTAGTATCACTCTTATACAGCAGCCTGGCATGAGCCATTTAAGAGGGCAGAAAACATGCTATTATAAAATCATAATTTGGAATCTATCCTAAAGGATAGTAAGGATTTTAGTTTCAACTCAAATAAATGTAAATCTAAAAAATATATATAAATGTGATTTACAGTTAAAACCTGGCAGCTGTGGTTGCCAGAACTTCACTGTAAAAAAAATATAATATTGTGGCAACATTTTAAATCAAGTGTAAAATAATGCAATGAACATTCATTTAAAATATAGGGTGTAATATTAAACCCTAATGTACATATCTGTTGAAAAAACATCAAATTTGAAAAGGGAACCCTAGGAATGTTTTTTTTTTTTTTTTTTTTTCTGTAAATTATAAGATGAGTTGTTTTTCACTTTCAAAAACTGTAATATTAATTTATTAATTTTTTTTAAATATGTTACTGTAAATATTTCCTGTTAGATCTCTTAGTTTCCACCTTATATTGTAAGAAAACTTACTGAGTGTTAACCAATTAGCAGGTTTTTACCATAGCATTTTACAGTCTTTTACCATTAAAATCACGATAATCTTTTATAGTGTCCAAAATGAACTCATTTAAATTAAATTTAACAGCAATCAACACAAGAGCTGCATTATGGTCTTGTTCTTCAGTGTAACCTGCTTTGTATATCAAAAGTGGAACACATGGGCAGAGAAAAATAGCACCTGTTGCTGAAAGGACTTGCCCAAAATCTGATGATAAATTTAGCAGCAACTCTTTATAATCAATCTTTCTTTGAGATCTGATGTTGTCAAAGTCATTTTTCTCAGTCATAACAGTGTGTGACAGATTTCATTAAGAATGCAAAGTATTTACTGTACCGAACTAGTTGACAGACTGGTTTGTTATAATAACAAGCTGCTTGTATATAAAAGAATAAGATAAAATCCTGTGTACAAAAGGAAGGCTGTTAATAGAGAAGAGTGATTGGCATATTTATCTTGCTAGTAAAACTGTACTAAGTTGGAAAACCACAGCGGTTATTTCTTAAACCATTTAGAGGAAACCCTTGGATATTTTTTATTAGGGTAAGATGAAATAATCATTGTTTTATATTGACTTTAACAAAGTGACAAGTCAAGGGTAGCATGCATTGTATGTGTGTCACAGCCATAAAGAAATATGTCTTTTATTGTACATGCTATGCTCTGTGTAGACTAAAATTATAAACTATAAGCCCACATTTCAGTTATTTGTAATGATTAAAATTAAACAAGTTCTGGCATTAGAAAATTCTGGTATTATGTGACTGAAAGGAGATAATAACCTTTCCGGAATTTATACCACCTTGCTTTTAATATGGCGACATTTTGATTATATAACAGATAAATACTGATGGTTCCATGAAGAGCCTTTAATATCCATGGAACCTTTCCATTTGACAAAAGGTATAGAGAAATATTGGAAAAGGGATACTTAGTTTAATTAAATATTCTTCACACTGAGAAAAAAAATTTTTTCACAAAATGTCTTAATGGAACCCATATTGGTTCTTCTATGGCATTGCTGCAAAAACTCCCTTTTAAAATCTTTATTTTTAAGAGGGTAGTGTTCATAAGTAGATAAACACAAAGTAAATGGAAGTAGAATTTATTTGTTTAAAAATACATGCTCCTGTAGTCTAATTATGTGTTTTTCGACGAATAGCTCGAGTAGATTGTCTCATGAGACATTGTTACGTATACTGCTCCTAGACTTGGTTGAAGATCCAAATGCAGCTTTATTGAGTGTAATTCATAATCGTAATAAACAGGCATAAGGTCAAATAGGGCATCACTCCCCAAGCAGCCTCTAGTCTCCATTTCACTCATTCTGGGGACACTTATACAGGATGAAAAGTGAGGAATAAAAACAACACACTGCACAAAAGTGCCATTTGACACAGAAGGAGTTGTGGAGTTCAGAAAAATGACAGCTTCTCAAATGAGACTTTGGGCTGGTATATTTGAAGTTTCATGTAACAGTTTTAAAAAATGAGACGTGCAATATGTGCATTCTCTGAATGACCTTGGATCACAAGGACGTTGTTTGCTACTGGCAGACTTAGAGCTGCTGCAAAAAAAATCTGTGTGAATTCTCAGGAGTAAACAATAGTAATAGATTTACAAAAAGAATTTACAATACTAATATTCAATATATAATAGCAAAATAACAGAATCTGACCATATTCCATAACTTTGCTTCTGTCTCGCAGTGTTATGGATGTACATCTCGCACTTCTGATCCTTACTGTGACTCTACCATCATGTAAGTACTGTATTGTTCATCATTTTATTGGCTCTGACACCATACTTAACATCGGCTGCACGTCATGTTGATACATGACAGCTTTTCCTAATTTTATGTGAACTGATTCCAATTTTTTAATGTTTTTGAAAAAAGCCTCTTATGTTCATCAAGGCTGCATTTATTTGATAAAAAAATAAAGTAAAAACAGCATTATTGTAAAAATTATAATAATTTAAAATAACTGCTTTTTATTTTAATATATTATTTTATAATGTACAGCAGTTGTGCTGTTTATTACTTTTATGGAAACCATAATGCATTTTCTCTTTCTTTTCATTCTTTCAAAAAACTATTTGTTTTGTTCTTTTTTATTGTCACTTGAATATGCATCCTTGCTGAATATTAATATTAAATCCTTTCAAAAAAACAAACATAAAACTTCAAACTGTTGAATTGTAGTGTAAATAATTAAACACAATAGATTATAACATTCTAAAAATCATTGTATTCCTGCAGTTGATTTGTTTCATCACATTTTCTCAAATTGGTCCAAAACAAACAATTACTACATGTGGTCAAAATTCAGATAAATCTTGTATATTATGTGCTGTTGGATTTTGATTGAATATCTGAATCTAAAGTAAAATTTTCATTTCAAAATGACTATTTGTCTATTGTCAGGTAGAATTGTGCACAGCATTATGCATCCACTGTAAAGCCGAATAAGTTGGCAAAAAATAAATAAAAATCAGTTACATTACTGTTATTAAGTTCTTTAATTAAATTCAAAGTTTAAGTAAGCAGAACTGGAACAGATTTTTATTTTGTTCTCATACATTTTAATTGCTCCTAAATCTTGAAATATTTGAGTAAATTAAACTTTGTAAAATTAAAAAAATTAAACACTATCTCCCACTTAACATTAATCTTGCACAAAAAAACATTATATAACACTTAACTTTAGCATTTACTCTCCCTTAGAGTATTGGCAAAGCTTGCTGGGAAATAGAAATCCCAGCCCAGTTTCAGTTAAATTTAAGTTGGTCTAAATTAAAAGAAACAAGTTAATAAAACTCAAAACAATGAACCAATTCAGATTACTTAAAATGTGTCAGTTTTGTCAACTCAATATAAAAAGACAGTTCTAAATACTAATAAAAATGAATTTGATTGAACTCATTTGTTTAATTTATGTTTACCCTACTCAAACCAATAAATTAATTTTGAGCATTAGGGTTTACAGTGGGTTAAGTTTGTGTGTTTGGTAAACCATGTCTGTCTCTTTAGTCTTTTCATATCTAATGTGTTTTCCCACACTGTGACCTTCACATAATTTAACAGTATTATCTTCTCTGAAGCACATCTGTACAGTATAAAAAACTTGTTGCAATTTGAAGACATGATCGAGTGCACAATACCGAACAGTTCACCACTGCTGGACTTTACAGACTATGGCTGCTTTTGTGGCTTAGGTGGTGAAGGGTCACCAGTTGACCAGCTCGACCGGTGAGTTTATTTGAATGTGGTGCAGTGTTTTAATGGTGTTTATTTTGAATGATTGTAATAAGAATGTTCCCTCTCTAATGCCCTGGTATAGGTGTTGTTTTACCCATGATGACTGCTATGCCAAAGCAAAGACCCTTGAGTCCTGCACATCCTTGCTTGACAGTCCCTACATAAACACATATGACTTCCAGTGCGATAAGATTACCAGAACTATCACGTGTCTTGGTAAGTGACACTGAATCCCACGGTTCCATCCCATATCAGTGACACCTAAAAGGCCCAAAAAAACATCAATTTTCAAACCTGCTTATCCTATGTAGGGTCGCAAGAAATATGTATCATTATAATATATTGCACAAACTTAGATAGGTCTATTTTTTCTCCACCAGCAATAGTTCAAGCAAAGCAGCATCTAAATTAACGTCGGCATGAGAAAACATAGTGTTTTCTTTTCTATCACGGTATCTCCAAAAAAAAAAAAATGTAGGGCGGGACTAGATTTGTCCATCAGGAACTTGATCATTGTGGTTTGCTATTGCTGTGATGTCATATGAGTGACAGGTTGCCCTGTCCTTGCGCCACTTAACATGTGATCAGAAAAAATATGTTGCTGCAAGAGGGTAATGATGTGCACTGATAAAACACTTATAATAAATACTACAAATTCCATTTTTAAAAAAAACACAAGAACTGTCCATTTTAATTTTAGTTCCTGAATGAATCAATTTTGTTGAACAAATCGGTTGAGTCAATGACTCACTTATATGTTCCTGAATGAATCAGTTTTGTTGAACAAATCAGTTGATTTAACTGATTAACTGGCTCATGCTCATAATGCATGATCCAGGAACATGTTTTTACTTCTGCCATAATGATAGTACACCTTTACGTATAACTGCAGAAAGAAAGAGTCAATAAAAATCCCCACCTCTAATACATAGACTATCAGTCTCTCTGGAACAAACACAGACAAACTCTTTCTCTTTCTCTCTTTCAGCCAGTAATGACGACTGTGATATGTTCGTCTGCCAGTGTGACAAGGCAGCAGCGGAGTGTTTCTCTCAATCCCCCTATAACGCCTCCAATACTCATCTTCCCTCGAGTGTTTGCAGTTCAGCCTCCAGAGAGATCAGCAGCTTTATCTCTGCTCTTGTTGCATTCATGGTCACTCTCACAATCCTTTATGGCAACAAAATAGGCTGCAATCAGTGAAATGTGCAACATTATTGTTATTTGGTCAAAAAACCTTTTGTGTGCTGACAGCTGTTTTGCATGTACTCAAGCGTTTCGCAACTTTTCCCAGGGTTTTATGAAATTCTCTTACTTTTTCAAGAAAACTGAATCATTGTACCAGCTGTTCAAATTGCCAACACATGCTCATGTTCCCAAAGAACAAAACACACACACACACACACACACACATTACATTCACAATTGTAAATAAACACAATCAACTTGCACAAAGCTGTAAAGATCTCAGCAATAAACTGTATGTTTGTGCTTTTGTGTGCGTGCGTGAATGCACATACTGTATAACATATACAGCAATATCTCATATGTTCACAATATTCACAAAGTTGGCTTATCAGTGAGCTCCGCCTGTCAAGGTTATAATAAGTTCTATAAATAATCAGCAACAAACACTTGTTCATATGGTCTTCACCATGCACACCTTTCTGTCTCTCGTGGTCCTTAGTGTGAGTCTGCCCGCCTGTGAGTATACTTCAAATGTGATTTACTATTCAACTACTGTACAGGAGCATTTAATCATTTCTCTTATGCAAGGCAAATATTTAATAAAGATATATGATATATACTGTAGATTGTTTAATTATTTGAAAAATAGAATTTACACCTCTTTCCTTAAAAAATTATAGGATCAATAAGTTATGACAACATATGTTTTTACATTGCTTTAACTCATCAAAATAAGTTAAGCAATTTTCAACTTTTTTTATGAGTTATACAAGATTCAACTAATTTTAAATTCAGAAAAATGTCATTTAAGTTTAAATTACTTAAACATCCAAGTTGACTGTACTTAAACAATTAAGGAAGCAACTTTTTTAGTGAATAAAAAGAGTGGTGTCACTAAGGAGGAATGTAATACTGACAGAAAACAAGATAGACACCAAAAGAGTGGTTATGAAATGTATTTCTAAAAATACATATTATTTTGATGCTAATCGGTATGAAGCACTGATACACTATCATTGTTTAACAGTGCTGGCGACTTTAGACTACCGTGCGCTGTGGCAGTTCAGGTCCATGATCATCTGTACCGTCCCCGATAGCTGGCCTGCACTGGATTACGCAGACTACGGATGCTACTGCGGCAAAGGAGGCTCGGGCAACCCGGTGGATGACCTGGACAGGTCAGATTAACACAATAGTTTCCGAGACAGTTTCGTCTGTCACACTTCGGCCTGCTCAGACTGAAAAGTTGAATGAACAGTTTATAATTACAAATACCGAAAAATGCACGTTGCACAAATTAAAGTCAGCGTGAAACCGAAGTTGCGATAATCTTTGCTTCTCTAATTTACGACATATCCGAGTGAAACGGCTTCTCGAACGAGTAATAATGTAGGGCGGGACTTGATTTTATCAACCAGGAATTGATTGGATGATTTTGGTTTGCTTTTGCTGTGATGTCATGCGAGTGACAGGTTGTCCCGCCCTTACAAGTAAACGCGTCATCAGAGCTGCAAGAGGAGAAGTTATTTTACTCAAAGATTATCAAGGCACATGAAAAAAAAACAACAACAAATGTGCACGAATAAATCATTCATAATAAATACTGCAATAGCCTATTCCATAAAAAACAAGTATTGTTCATTTTGATTTCAGGTTGATTTTATTTTTGCAGGCAGTAAAAATCAGTGCATTGCTAATTGTGCTGAGAGCATTTGATGACAAGAATGCATTACAGTTAAGCAATTTAAACATTACCTTCTACAGGAGCTTTTCAGAAAAAGTTTGGATTGGTATACTTATCAACTTGGCTCATGAATATTAATTAGATGATGTATTGTTACTTTTTTTTTTTACAGCAGGCAAGTAGCAAATCTCTTAAAATACAATTATTAAATCAAAAAGGAAGGGCGAGTAACTTTACAAACATACGCACTGCATTCTCTATTCCTCTCTAGGTGCTGTCAGGTGCATGATAAGTGTTATTCGGACTCATGGCAGCATGATGACTGCTGGGGTATCTTAGACAACCCCTATACTGAAGTATATTCATACTCATGCGACAAACCGACAAAGAAAATCACCTGCCATGGTAAGTCCCAAGCTAACAAAAATATGTTATAAAAGAACGTTTTGCCAACTTTCTCATTATGTTATGAAAACTTTATTTCTAAATGTTCTCTGTCCAGTTTTTTTTTTTTTTTTTTTTGGCTATGCGAATGTTAAAGGAAAATTCCATTTTACAAACATGGGAATGTTACTTTTGAATGTTCTCTGAACATTATAAAAACAAGTTCAAAATGTTAGATACTAAAATGTTTCATGAACGATGTAGATAATGTTTTTTTTTATTAAAGACCAGATCAATTTAAACAAATATTCTATTAACGTTACTGGAAGAATGTGTGTTCATAACTCTGAGAAAACCTTGCCAGAACGTTCTGAGAATGTTTCCTGTTAGCTGTAGGACATACAGTAGGACAAACTTTACTAAATAATTCTATGTGAAAGCTCTTGTCAGTAATTGAGACCTGAACTGCACCTGAACTGAACTGGACTGCTGTTTTATTTTTTTATTTTTTTGTCTCTTGCAGCCGACAAGAATCGCCCCTGTGAGATGTTCATCTGTGAATGTGACAGAAAAGCAGCCGAATGCTTTGCAAAATCGGATTACAACAAAGAGCATGTCAACTATCCTAGTAAAAACTGCAAATGATCTGACAAAAGTTTTAAGACTGTCCTTAAAGTCTCATTAAACATAGCAATGGTATATCATGTAACAGTTTATTTTGTGTTCATGCGAATTGATATTTGATTCATATAGCAGAGAGATTATTTAATAGTATGTGAATATTCATGCAATTAAGTAAATAAATTAATATTTACAATAATTTTCTTAATATTTTTGTCTGTTTTCCAGTAAAACTGCCCAAGTTAGATATGAAGTGTTATATATTAAGAATTGTTTTTTAGAGGATATATGTTCATAAGAATTAAATTTATTTTTCTTCCCATTGCCAGTTATTCTTGTTTTATGAGGTTTATGCCTAAAACAACTTTTTTTTTTTTTTTTTACTGTCAATGGGGAATGAAAAATAAAACTTATTATACTTTCTCTGAAAATAAGTAGTATAATCTTATGCAATTGCTTCTCAAGTAAATTTACCTTGTTTAAAAAGTCAAAAATACTGATTAATAAAATGATCTTTGCAAATAGGCCATTAGATGAATTTATGAATTAAATAAAACATACTCCAAAAACAAACAAAAAATGTTTTGGTTGTAATCCTGCATGGATACTAGTGGACTGTCGCATTCATTTTTCAAATAATAATATTTTACATTATGTAGTATAAACTGAAAAATAATTGTCTTCAGTCTTTCAAATAAAAACACCTTAACATCCTTAAATTCACTTGAGAAGCAACATTTCCTTAGATATTAGTAGGCTAGTATAATAATAGATAATAATAAGTTCATAGAGAATTTATCTTAAAGTGATGTGTATTAATCCTAACCCGATTGGTAATTTTTTTAAGCACAAATCTAACAAAAATGGTCTAACGTTTGTGCTTAAATTAAGAAAACAAAAACTTCAATTCAACTTTTAATTCAAAATGTATCTTCTCTTAAGTCTACCATCTACAATCCTGCACCTCAAATAAGGATGTTAAAATATTTTTTACTGGAAAAGAGGCAAAAATGTTGCGTAAGGAACTTAAGAAAGGTTCTCTTAAGACATTTTGCTGTGTTTGAGGTTAGTTATTTATCAGTGGCTCTTGGGTTTGCTCTCACAGAAGTAAGGATAAGAGAGCGTACAGTCTGCATCATTCCACAGCCTCCGTCTCTTCGAAGTTCTCCGAATGTGGAGCTGCCCACAGTCCTCACCATTCAAAGGAACATCCCAGTCATCTGGTTGACCTTCCTCCCAGTGGCTGAAATAGACATCAAGAGTTAGATTAAAGTGCCACTATTATGCTATTTTAAAGGTTCCCTAATTTTGTTTTGGAGGTCTCCTACTACAGGTTTACATGCATTCAAAGTCCAAAAACATTTTAATTTCCTCATTGCAGCGTCACCTCTTTACTCAGTGTCTGAAACGGTTTGATAAAGGATTCGGTCTCTCTAAACCCCTCCTTCTCGAGAATTTACTCTGCTCTGATTGGTCAGATGGCCCAGTTTGTTGTGATTGGTCTACCGTTTATAGCGTGTGACGGACATGAAACACCCATTAACATATCGGAATTTTAGCACTTGTATATACAGTGATACGAACAGTAACAATGGCGTCAGTTTTACCATATCAATTGGATCTCGAGTACCCGTCCTTTAGAAGTGCCTGCAAAGTGGGCTTGCTTTCGCATCGCAAAAACAAAACAAAACAGCGTCTTCTCGACATGTCAACACAAACCAAACTCTTTCAGGCCTCAGCTACAACTACAGTGTTTGAGGGCGGGTCAAAGTAGACGGTGTTCACAGGCAGCCAATGAAGACCTTAGGTTGACATTATGCAAATTTTTGGTTATAATTTACTTATGTACTTACCCAAGAAAGTACTGGTAATATAATTACTTAACTATATGGGTTAAGGTTAGGTTTAGGGGTATGTTCAGGGTTGGTACCAAGCGGCAACATTCTAATCTGAAAAATGAAGCCTACCCGGAAGTGCGAAAAACTGCAATACATCGAAAATCCGCTAGGGGCAGGTCCCAAAAGGGAGCAAATGTCCATACACCCCCATGTTAAAATGTCCGTTTTCACAGCATAAATTCATGTTTTTACAGGTTGGTCCCATGGACTTTTATTGTATTTTTCGATAGGTTCCGAGTGCCTGACAACTGTGAGGGGGGTGAATTTTTTTTTAACTCGTTAGTTTAGATTGTATTTAGATATAAAATGTATGACAAATAAGGGCGCGATTGACAGCTTGATTGACAGCTGATAACGAGCATAGGCTGCGCCGAGTGGAATTCCTGAAATTTGACGTCTCGGCCATGATCTGACACAACACATCATACCACCTCTGTATCCTTTCTGAACATTTGTATTGAAATATGGCGCCGCCCATACCCCCCATAAACGGCCTCAAAACCGTTCTTCAGAAAGTCTATGGGTGACGTCACAGACGCTTTGTCCATATTTTTTACAGTCTATGGTTGGTACCTAGTTTTTGCTCCATAATTGCAATAAGTGCATAGTATGTACATGCGGAACAGGACTTGTTACAAACCTACATCGGTTAGTGCAGGACATAAGACTGGAATTACTGATGACTCATTTCAAGCAGTTTAATTGGTTCTTTCTTTTGGGAGACAAGAACTCCATTTATTGGTCACACTTTAGATTAGGGTCCATTTCTCACCATTAACTAACTATTAACTATGACTTTTGCATCAGTGAACTCCTATTTACTGCTATAGTAAGGTAGTTGTTAAGTTTAGGTATTGGGTAGGATTAAGGATGTAGAATATGGCATTAAAATGTGCATTATAAGTACTAATAAACAGACAATATCCTAGTAATATGCATGCTAATAAGCAACTAGTTAATAGTAAAAAATAGGACCCTAAACTAAAGTGCTACCGGTAATATCCCAAAAAGCATTAGTGCATTTACACTTTCCCCCCATTGACCTTCTCTCATTATTTTATATTCATTCTTACTGTTCAGTAGCACTAAAGTCTGTTCCATCTACCCAGGACCATTTATCCTTTTCTTTCTCAACAAGCCCAATCCAGTAGCTGTCTGACGTCTTCACGATTGAAGATAGGAAGTCCTGGTTTAAAAAGAGACCAAACTCATATTTAACCTCACATAAGACTCAAATAATTGTGATGCTGTGTGTGTGTTCTTGTCTTACAAGCTCAGCCAAGTCATTGACAACGACTAAGTGTGATCCTTTCTGGATACAGTTGTTCTCAGCAAGTTGCCAGCTCTTCTTTACTGAAGACTGAAAGTAGCATGAGTCTTTATAAAACACCCAGTTTTCAGGGCAGGGACCTGTACAGTTAAACATGCATATAATCAAAATAAATCATAACTTAAATCAGGCAGGTTTCACTGCCAAACCCAACATAAACATTTTGATAATGAGTAAAGAGCAGGCGTAGAGCATTTTGCAAAAGAGTAAAAGTCCAAAAGTCTGAGTCCACATTGAAAATCTGGGATTCATAATCTAATTTAACTCTGGAAATAACAGAATGTTTTAGTTATGAAAAAATAGAAATAGGATTACTTTACTGCTCTGTTTGTAGGTCACTAATAAAACTAGTACATTTGTAACATTGATCATGTGACTCTTTCTATAGACAGTCAGATATTGAAGCTCAAGCTGATGAGAAACCAAATACTAGGGATGCACAAAATATCGGCCACCATATCGGCACATATGTTACTTTTTTATATTATCGTTAAAATATATTTAAGCCGATAAATAATAGATTATTTCCTTCAGCTGAGACACTTCAGATGCGCAATGTTCGCCATGATGGTTTTGAATTGCTTGAAATATGATTGGAATCACTACGAAAAGTAAAAATAAAGTTAAGTGCAACATGTACGGCGTCTGTCATATATGCCACATAAAATTATAATGAGAACATTATAATTGTGTGCTTGAGACATTTCTTTTAATGGTGAGACTTCTGTTTTTGTAATCACGCTCTCAAATACTAAGGCATTTTGAAATTCATGTACATTTTTCAATTAAACATTTTACTCAAACTGTTATGCTGGTGAAATATTATTATTAGTATTATTTTTCAATTTTTATAAATACAAAGTACAGATTCAAAGTATTCTCAATAGTGGTCTCTGACTTTTGGACCCCACTGTCATGAGGAGCCTCACCTTGCTCCGGGATCACATGCTCAGGCATCAAAAGCTGAGAGAATTGAGCATTTTCTGTAAAAAAAATAAAAAAAAATAAGAATAAATTAATTATAAAAATCACAGCAAATTAATTACAGGCATTGTTAGATGTATAAACCTTATTATTTTATAAAGACATAAAAAATGCTTCTTTATTTACCAAATTGCAGAGTTTCAGGGCCCTTTTTAATGGAGCCAACGAGAGACTCCACAGAAAGTCTAACATCAGCGACCTCTTGGCTGACCTGAGAGACTTTTGAAAATCATAATCAAAATCAAACACTTTGGTAAAAACAACAACATGCAGTGACATCCAATAGGTTTTGTTCAATTCGACATAAATTAGTGTGTGGAAGTAAAACGCTCACAACATACTTTTAATTCCTACAGCCAGTGTCAGTATAAACACATAGAGGACGAGGACGCCATATATTATGTACATATTTCTGTTTTGTCTACCTGTAGGAAAGAATTCAAGTTATAACATAGGAATATGAAACAAACACAGACTGAAAAACTACATTCTGAACAATATATGTATTAAGAATGTTTTGCTAACGTTCCCATTAAGTTAAGAAAACGTTATTTCTGAATGTTCTCAGAACGTTCAAAATGTCCAATTTTAAATGTTTTCTTTTTTCTTTTCTTGGTTATGTGAACGTTAGAGAAAACATTAAGGGAATGTTCTATTTTATAACTTTGCAAATATGATGGGAACATTACTTTTAAATGTTCTCTGAACCATAAACAAATAGTAAGTTAGCCTAAAGTCCAACTAAATGATTTAGAAGAACGTTCCATGAACGATGAATAATGTTTTTGTGCTAACGTTATTAAAGACCACTTTAAACATAAATTATATTGTTACTGGATGAATGTTTGTTCGTAACTTTGAGAGAACCTTGCCAGAACGTTAGCCAAAGATCCGAGAAAGTTTCTTGTTAGCTGGGTTATCATGGAGAGTCAATATATTTATTTAGCAAATAAGGATTGACCATGGTATTTCACCTTCTTTTCTGGGTACTTGAAATGTTAGTCTTTCTTAGTAAGGTGGCGATATAGATTTGTTCTTAATTTTGAGTCAATATTTTCTAAAAAGCACAATTTAAAAACATTCCTTTCAAAAACTGAAAAACAAAAACATCTTTCTCACCTGATACATGTATAAATTTCTGTCCAGTGTTATTAATTTCTGCCTCAGGACTGGTAAACCGGTCATATGATACAGATTCCATGTCTGAGGAATAAGGCAGGACGAAGGAAGTATTTACACCAAATAATTAAAATTTAAATAAAATGTTTTTCTCTTATTTAATGACTTTTGTCCCAACATATAAATGTTGGTATAAGAGACTGAATGTACTAAACACAAGAGTTTCAAGGTCATGCAATGAAACGGTTGAATATTAACCTCTAGACTGACAAACTATATCTGAACTTCATCCATCACAAACATGGAGAAAAACACATCAGAATGAAAAGACTTCTGTATTTCAGAGATTTATTATCAGTCAAAATACACAAAACCAAATAGAAAAGCCGTCAAGCATATTCTTACCACGAAAACTGTAAAAACATTCTCATTGCCGACAAATTCGGATTTTACCATCAAGGTTCGTAAATTGAAGACCTCAATATGCTTTTATGAGAAAATACTGAATAAAAAATAATAAAAAATAACTGTGAAATGCAGTAATAAAACAGTAATCTTACTGTTTAAAGTGAATGTTCCTGTCCAATCCCTCTCCTCTGCTGCGGTCAGTGTCCTGATGGCTGTTCCCTGTCATTCTGTCCTTACGCAACGACTCCTAAACCATTTCCCCAAAGCGGAATTGACCATAACATCCTGTTGGACTTTTTGTAACATTTGCATGTTTGAAATATGACAAAATATTGAGTTAAGAAACGACTCTGATTAACTTGTCATATAAGAAATGTTCTTCTCTGACATAAATGTTATGCTTTGAATATAGTTGGATGCCGTTTAAAAGATTGGGGTCAGCAAGTTTTTTACATTAAATTAATACTTTTATTCAGAAAGAATGCATTAAATTGATCAAAAGTAACAGTATCTTTACATTTATAATGTTACAAAAGCTTTTGATCACTACAAAAACTGAAATAACCCATTAAACATGCAATCATTAAAGACACTTCTTCTTATATAGAACCTTTTTTATGGAAGCTTGTTTCCGCCACAGAATAAAACATTTTAAAAGATCATTTCGAATTAATTCTGACTTTATTTCTCATTAAGTTATTTCTTTATTTCTCATTTCAAATTCTGACTTTATAACACGCAATTGCGACTTTATATCTTGCAATTCTAACATCTTTTCTCAGAATTATGAGATACCAACTCGAGTTATAAAGTTCAATTTTATAACACACAATTGCGACTTTATATAATGCAATTCTGACTTTATAACTCGCAATTGCGACTTTTTATCACGCAATTTTGAATGTACTGAGATTCAAATTCAGAATTGTGAGATAAAAGGTTGCAGTTACCTTTTACATAATACTTTTTTGCATTAAGGGTTCTTTAAAATTGAGTCAAAACCCCTACTTATTTTTCTAAATTAAACCCCACTGAACCTTTTTGAGTAGACAGGCTTTGATTTATTGAAGTAGATTTTCCATTGTAACGTCTATTTATCCAGCTCACCACCAGAGGTCATCATCTCAATTCTACTCCTAGTTATGATTAATGACTTTCTTTGTCTTGCCTGTGTTGTTAGCTTGACTGTTGACTACAGTTGACTTTGTGAATTATGATTGCTTATTAAATCTCTACAAACAGACCTTAATCCTGTGTCTTTGTCAGATACACGTTAAAAATGTATTTAAATAATAACAATTAAAACTAGCAATTTTTCATAAATAGAAGAACTGGCGTCTCTATCATTGTGTTATTGTGTGAATTTAAGTTATTTTTTTTAAGTGGGATAATCATATTTAATAATATTCTAGGAAGCCTTTTGAACACTGGTTTAAAAGGTTGAATATAAATAAAGTAATAATATTAATAATAATACCTACTGTATGTTTAATAAAATGATCTTGGTTCAGATGAAATTGTACCAAAAATGTGTTACCTAAATGGATGTGTTCATATCACAGGACTTTACACTGGAATACTATAAAACATGTCGCTTATGCATAGCAAAAGTACATCAAATTTGCACCAGTCAGGCAAGTACAGTTTAAAAAAAAAAAGAGACCATGTACAATATCAGAAGGTGTGTGTCCAGAGCAGGATTTTAGGAGAACAGTCTAATGCAGCTGGCATAAGGGCACAGTTTCCTACCACATGCCTTTCTCTAGTTTGCGTTCACAAATGAAATAGCGTTCGCTGTAACAGTCAGCATCATGCAACAGCTTGCGACGCACTGTGTCAGTTCCTTTCAAGTGGACGCAGGACTCCATGCCACCATGAGCAGGTTGATTTTCATCCCAGAAACTGAGAAGAACACAAAGCACAAAGAATTCGGAAGATGACATATTGATCTTGGTGGCATGTCATACACATACAGTATGGCCGCTGTTTAATGACATTAAATAGCATTCACAGATGACATAAAACACATGTTTCAAAAGTATGGAAGTCAATGCTCTCTTACTGTGGAGCTGAATGATAATCGTCTCCATTAGCCCAGGACCATTTGCCCAATTTGTCCCTCTTGAGGCCAATCCAGTAGTTAGTCTGTTTCTGGACAGTTCTTGAAATGAACTCCTAAGAGCCAGCAATGTGTTTTAATTATACACCCATTATTAATATCTATGCTTTTAGAAATACACTACCATTCAAAAGTTGGTCGGTTTGATCATAAATACAGTAATATTGTAAATAAAATGATTACATTTTAAAGGTACATTATGTAACTTTTTTGTAAAAAATTTGCTAAATGTATATAATAAGCGAGTAGCCTACATCATGAACCAATCTTCCAAAGTGTGTTTGTCCAATTCTGAATCACTGCGTTACGCCTATAATAAGCGTTTATATTCTGACTATTTTATACCAGGCGAGACGGCAACTGCTGTGGAGTATCCCACATTGTAAAAAAAAAAAATTAGATTTTTAAGTACAATCAACTTGGATGTTTAAACGTACAGTATGGAATTTTTCGCCACTAGGGGTCGCTAACCTATTTACAATAACAAAGGCGTAGTTTGATGACACAACATTTGCTAAGAATTATGGATCTTGTCGTCAACGTCAAGCCGACCGATCTAATCTATGGATCTAATAATGTTTATGGATGACTGAATACATCGATGCTTTTATCATGACTGTGATATGAAGCAGTTCAGGATGGCTAAGAGACAGCTATCAGCTCCACATGCTACGCGAGTCCCGCATAAGGAATATGGACATTTCATTCTACCGAACTAACGTTACACGCGAGTGCAGAATTACTACTCACAGTCACAGGTCAGTTTATTAGACAAATTAAACTTGTGAGGTAACGCAGCGCTGTTTCACTTGGTCTAACATTACACTATCACACTAAACTGCATTTGAATGTGTTGGAATGTATGTTATTCTGTGTTAGTTTGTCTGTATGAGACTAGCAGTAAGCTAGATCAACATTAGAACAACATACAGATCATATTCTAACATTTCATCATGTTGAGCTATATAACATTTATGTAAATGTGCTCACCTGTTTAATAAAGTGTAGAAGCGGTCGAAGTCTCGGACGTGGAGCTCTCGTTTATATACCGTCTATGGGAGCTCTAGGCATCTCGAAAACACTGCGCTGATATTGATTCTCGTTTTAGTTCTCCTTTTGTATCCAAAGTCTGCTTGCCATGGTCCATAATGTTTGAACGAAACAACAACAGCGTGCAGATAGACATTGCGAACTACCGTCAGTCGCTTTGGTTACTATCAGAGGGCTCTGGTTCATAGCTCTGGTTGCCATGGCAGTACGAGCGGAAACCAGGGACAACGCGGATATGACGCCATTGACGGCGACAAAACGGAAATAAAGAAACGGGACGTTTCTCGAATTAAATTACAAATTTCTCCTGGTTTGAAAGTTGTTGGAAACAGTCGGGATAATGTAAGTACACAACTAAAAAAAAAATAACATAGATATAGTGATTTTTGCTATTTTTAAAGCAAAAAAGTTACATATTGTGCCTTTAAGTAATTTCAACATAAATAACATTAAACTTTTTCTTTTTCTTAAAAAAATAAATAAAATTGGTTGAATCTTGAAAGTTGAAAATTGCATAACTTTTTTAATGAGTCAATGCAATGTGAAAACATATGTTGCCATAACTTATTGATCATACACATTTTTACATTGCCTGTATGAAAAGAGAGTTAACAGAAAGTAGCTCCGGCTACAATGTTCTTTCGCAGGACACATGCAGTTTTGTTAATTAACCACTAAAGCGTCAAAAGTTAGATGTACCTTTAAAATATATGTTTACTATTTTAATATATTTTAAAATGTAATTTATTCCTGTGATGCAAAACTGAATTTTCAGCATCATTACTCCAGTCTTCAATGTCACATGATCCTTCAGAAATCATTCTAATATGCTGATTTGCTGCTCAAGAAACATTTCTAATTATTATCAATGTTGAAAACAGTGCAGAAATTCTTTGTAACATTATAAACATATTTACTGTCACATATGATCAATACAATTTCTTTTCTTTTTTTTAAATCACACTGATCCTAAACTTTTGAACTGTAGTGTAAATGAGGATACAAATATATACAGTACACCAACATGTCTGTGTCCATGTCCTTACCAGCTCCTCCTCGCTGTTCACAACCATCAAGTGCGCCCCATTGTTGCGGCAAAAAGACTGTGATATTTCCCACGTCCTATAAACATTCACTAACAAATAACAGGTGTTCTTATAGGAAACCCAACCATCCGAGCACCGCCCTGTATTTGAAACAACAGAACACACGACTATAGACAACACATGCTTACCAATAATTATAAAATGTATTAGAGCTATGTGATTTTACTGACATCCATTCATATTTTAGTTGTATTGCCATTGTATTCATTTTCTTTAAATGCAACATTTCTTACTGCTTTCACCTCTGTACTGGAACGGGATAGCCGTAATATCATCAGAAAGAAGACCTCTGGTCTGATCTTCTTGTGAATTCTTCTTGACTTCAGCATATTAAATTAAATGAAAAACAAGCCAGTTACACATCCATTATTAACACATCAGAGACAATTGACATCATTATAAGTCTGACTTACAGTTGACACCCGTTACGATTCCTATTACCAAGAATGAAAGGATGAGGAGAACCGTGAACATGACACAGGCCACTTTGCCTGAACACAGCATGGGGAAAAAATAAATAGTAAATAGATTTTAAATGCCAAAATTAAACAGTTTAGAACAGACTTTAAATTAGGGCATATCTTAAGCAAGCACTATATATATCAAATGAGCTGATGTTAAGCCTGCAAAACAGTTCCAGATACCACCATATTTTACTTTAACTTGTCATTTAGTCACCTGTCACATTAAATAATATCCTGGCTCTTCCCAGCTTTGTAATGGCATTGAATAGTGTCCGAGTTTTTAAAGCTCCAAAAAGCACATCCATCCATCCATCATAAAAGTAATCCATACGACTAATATGGTGGGTTAATAAATGCCTTCTGAAGAGAAGCAATGGGTTTTTGTCAGAAAAATATCAGTTTTTAAAACTTTATAAACTATAATCACTGAGAGAGAGTCGAGTTCTGGCGGAAGGGTGACCTCTGACCCAATGTATGACATAGGACGTAGCTCCTCTTTTCTTATATCGAAATCCTCTGACATTTTTCTTTAAAACTTTTAGTTTTAGACTTCTAATTTGTGACCAGTGTTTGGTTTTGCTTTATCCTATCCTCTTCATCAATTCTACACCTACGCCTACATCATACATCAGTGCCAGGGATTATAGTTTATAAAAATTGATATTTTTCTTCTAAAAACCCATCACTTCGCTTTGGAAGGCATTTATTAACCCACTGGAGTCGTAAGGCTTACTTTTATGATGGATGGATGTGCTTTTTGGAGCTTCAAAAAACTCGGGCACTATTCAATGTCATTACAGAGCCAGGATATTATTTAATAACTCAGATTGTGTTCGGCTGAAAGAAGAAAGTCATATACACCTAGGATGGCTGGCTTGAGGGTGAGTAAATTATGGGATCATTTTCATTTTTGAGTGAACTATTCCTTTAAACTCAGCAGATTATTGCAGAAGTGAAAGCAATTCACTTAAAAAAAAATTAAAGAGTGAGAAAGTTATAAAAGTTTACGTTGACTGTAACTAAGCTAAACAATTTTTTCTTTTACAAAATATGTATTTTACAAAATAACTGGACTCTAAAATTGCCATGTCTAACCAATTTGTGTTCCAAATTTGAACTTGATATTGAGCCTTCAATAAGGCAACGCAATGTCCAATTTCAAAACGGTTTCCACAGGATGAGTTTTAAGCGTTTAAACTATCAAATGTATTCAAATGGCTACTAAAGTATGTGATGGGGGACAAAGGCAATATAAAAGTGTGCCAAGTGTCCCGCTACCGGCTATACCAATGCAATTAATAAACGCCTGACAGACTCATGGGCACAGATGTCATGTCTTTTTCAGTTCATAGATAACCAATTGGACTTGAAACCAGTGTATGAGCAGCCAACGCCCATAGCCACTGTCTCTGCTATAATAAGCTGCAATGATAGCCTATATATTACTTGCCTTGCTGGTAGAAGGGATCCTCCCTGTCAGGATTTCCCTCCACATCATCTGAGAGATTGTTAGCCTGCATTCCTTGAGTTCAGCCTATAGCCTGAATGTAAGGACAAAAGTGTAAATCAAGTGATTATCTGATGATAATGTAAGAAAATGCCACTTCACAACGTTCTCTGAAATACTAGAGGTTGAATCACGTCGCATTAAATCCGTGCAACGTTACATTTGATACAAAAGATGTTAGTACGCACAAACACATAAACAATAAGAAAACACTCTGATGAAGTGCAGCTGTTGAATCTTCAATACGTTAATAATCTTTAAGAAAACTTCAACTTACTGATCAACTTGTTTCCTTGCAACACATACAGTTTGCCATAGCACAACATGGAAAGTGAAGATTCTGTGGAATGGTCGTATGACGCCAGAGAGGCTGGTCCTTCCACACGGCCAAACCAAAGCTCTGGGGTTTCTGCCAAGAACATTGCAGTTGCCAGAAATGCGTGACAAAGTAGCTATAAAATATAAAAACCGTAGTGGTAATAAGAAAAACAACTGTGCACGAGCTTCACGTGCCCTTTTCTACTCTAAACTAGAATAAAAGCAGTAGAATGACATAGGCTAATGTGTTTCCAATGGGAATCTCATATGTTATTATTGCATGTTAACCATAATACTTGCATTACCAGTTAACGTTACCACTGAATAGTGACTGTTGTTGATTTGTTACAGCTAATTGAAAACAGGACGCGTACTGGTTGTCATGATGACAAGTAAAGGGATTCATGAATGCATTATTTCACTCACAGATTCAAAGCCTGAAACCTAAGCTTATGAAATTTTAGCGCCGCTATTGTTTTGTTCTTTCAGTTTCCCCTTTTGTTTCACTTGACCAATGGTTTTCGAGTGCAGGTTGTGGAGACTCGTTTAATTGGTTGGTCACAGAGCCGTCGACTTGTCGCCACCTACTGGCATAACGATACGTAGCCTCATGATATCTATGCGTAGCCTATCCTCCCGTATTGCATCACAAATTAAAGTGAAAGAGGTTTCATAAACGTTTACTCACGTGTGGTACAACATTTTAAAGTGAATATGGAAGATATTTGTGTTTTTGGTCAAATTTCCCCTGAGACTGTCCCAACACATTTGTTTTGGAAAGAACTCCCTACAAAGAAAAGCTATGATGTTCGTTCATCTTGTAGAAGCTGATGTTATGCTAAAATGTTTTTCATTTGATGGTGATAAAAAAATCTTAAGTTTATTTTATATAAATAAAGTTAAATGGAATGGGGGGGACGCCAAATTATGAATAATTTAAAATTGATGTTAAAATATATTTGAAAACTATATTCAAAAGTAAAAACTTAAAAGCAATGAAAACTCTACAGATGTTTAAATTTTTTCTGCAATAATTTTTTACCCATGTATTTAAATTAAATTAAATTAAATTAAATTAAATTAAATTAAATTAAATTAAATTAAATTAAATTAAATTAAATTAAATTAAATTAAATTAGGAATTAAAGCCGTTCTTGGACCTCCCTGTCACTAGATGGCGAGCGCGTCAATCTCCAGCACCAGCAGCGGCATTAATGCTCATCTTCCGCCCCTGTTTTTCCAGTCTCCGCGAAAATGGCCGCGATCGGACGTTTATCCCAGAAGTTCCTCAAGTCCGCCTCGCTGACCCAAAGCCGTCAGCTTTCGGCTGTAGCAGCTCACGGCGAACAAGCAGGTCAGTTACAACTCTAAACAGCTTAGAACAGACGCTGTAATAAAAAAACACCAACCGTTACGAACAGCCGGAACTCTACCTTTTGACCTTGCGAATGTGACACGAATGGCTTATTAATGTTGTGCTGTGGTTGACAAAGATTGTAGAGTAGCATTTAGTCTTTTGTATAGTGAGTTAACGAAAACTGAGTAAATTACGTCTTAATAACTACATAGTTAAGTGAACTAAACGACTTGCCTGTCGGCCGGTTGATGTGTTATTATGGAAATGTCTTAACTCGTGTCAAACAGAATGTCTTATTTCTCATATGTTCATGAAGCCAAGACCTGGAAAATCCTGACGTTTGTGGTGGCTCTGCCCGGAATCGCGGTGTGCATGTTGAACATGTACCTCAGGTCCCAACACCACCATGACAACCCGGAGTTCGTTCCCTACAGCCATCTGCGCATCCGCAGCAAGGTGAACACACTCACTTTTCACAATAATAAACACCTTTATAGTCGTTTGTTGTGAGTTTATGCATCTTCATGCTGATTTATATGAAAAGAGAGTGCAGAAGTTCATTGGAGTCTGGTCATGCACTTTTGAGGCAGTTTTGTTTTAAAGTATTGCAAATACCCTTTTTTAAATTTGGCTGGTTATTAATTGATTATACATTAAATTAACACACTGTTGTCGGTCTTGAAAATCAATGTCATTCAAGATCAATGGGTCGTGCAAATGATATCTCCAAGAACAGGCAAACCATGAAATAAAGGTATTTGTCAGCTAAAGCTATGCATCATGTTTGAAAGCCAAGAAAACATGATTTGATTTCTCTAGTAAATGTGAGTTACTGGATTATCCTGACATTGGAGCTCTGTGCACGGGACCTTAGAGGGCCTCCAGGAATGAGGCTGTGACATCACACACCATAACCTTATGCACTGCAGTACAGAGAAATGCTGATATGTTCCGGTTAGGACTATAATATAGCTTAAAATATATCTTTTCAGCCTTTGAAGACCATCTACTCCATAATATAGCGGAGCTTTAATGATGATTACCATGGTTAGGGATGTAGTATTTAGGTTAAAACATTTCTGCAGCATATATATTGGTTAAAAGTATAATTTTATGATCTTTTATCACCGTTGCAACGTAATTTTGCTATATACTGATATAATCAATGTATGAAGTAATGGATTATAAATGCGTTACTGTAAGTAGTTTTGATCAAATTGTACTTTAAGTAGTTTAGTAATGATGTACTTTTACTTAAGTAAATTAAGAAAGGTAAGGTAACTAGCCTACTTTTACTCTGCTATTTTCCCTCTGTTTGTGGTCCTTACATGCTTGTTTTTATTTTTATGCCTCAATGTGATTGGCTAGGGAGAGAGTAATCTTGTGTCTCCTGTCAAATCAAATCATGCATAGAAAACTTAAAAAAAAATAAAAAAATAATTATGTTTATATATCTTTTATATTTGGGTGGGAATCTCTAGGCACTTCACGATTCGATAACGATTCAGAGGGTTGCGATGCTAAAACGATTATCGATGCATCTTTTTTGTGTGTGTTTGACTACTTGGTACTTTTAAAGCAAAGTATTTATAATGACCCATAAAGAATTTACTTCCAATATATTTTATTAATAAAACAAATGGAAGTGATTTGGCAAGTCAACTGTAAGTTTACATTTGCCAGCATATGTCCCAACATTGCAAAGAACCAACAGGAAAAGAAATGTGTGCCTATACTAGCAGCATACTTGTAGTAAATGAATACAAACTTCAATATATTCTGAATCTCTAACATAAAATAATAGACTTCTATCCAACATCCTCCCGTTACGTGCAATGAATGAGCAATATAATCCTTCAGACAAAAATAAATAAATTTTGCTTTAGCAAAATCATAAACCGCTTTCATACAAAAAATATAGAATGATGTACCAGCAGCTCTCATTCAAACATAATGCTTGTGAACTTAGGCATATTCTGAATAATTAGTAACATACAAAGCTGCTCTTATACACAAAAATATAATAAGGAGTCTAAGACTTATGACTTGAATTTTTTGCTGTATACCAAATTCAAAAACAGCTTATACAAAAAAAGTATATGAACATCTGCTGAGAACAGTCAAAATCTAACTTTTTGTGACTGGCATTGCACACACTGTGACTGTGGAGGGCAGTACAGTAAGCCTACGTATAACGTACGTATAACAGATCTGTTTACAGCATATTGATGTGAAAACTAAACAATACCGAAAGCATCTCTCATACAAAAATCTAAAATAGTCCACAATGAAATTATGCCTATTTTCCATACGTTAGCTTTTAACAAAGTAATGGATTTTGCGCTCATGTGTCTTCGTTATGCACACGCCACAGACTGTCCGGGCACTGCACTTCTGCGCTTCAGAGTTCCTCCTTTTGCGTTCCGTCAAATATAACGTTGTCAGGGGGAAAAAAACATTTAGAAAATCAATTTTTGGCATTTGTGAATCGATTCAGGATCGCACACACACACCCGGAGCAGCGAGCAGCCATGTGCCATGTGTCTGAGGAGCGATTGTGAGTTGGGTGCCTTGCTCAAGGGCAGCTCAGTCATTTCCTGCCGGAATTGAGAATCGAACACACAACCTTTGGGTTACAAGTCTGACTCTCTAGCCATTAGGCCACGCCTGCCCCTTTATGTGGAAATATAGTCAAAATGTAGTTACTCTTGGGGTCAACCGCTGAGCCAATGCAGATTTAAATGTTCGCTGTTATCGTACTTGTCAAAGGTTTAATAGACAGAGCCGAATTGTTGTCATTTAGGAATAAGATCGCGTGGCTGTTTGAATCGTGAATGCAATCTTTTAATGATTAATCATGCTATAGTAATACTTTATTTGTATTTATAAACGTGTATAGTCATTGAATGGGAAAAGCTAATCACATGCTATTTATACTAATAAAAAAGGTTTACCTACATATATTTTTACTGAAACATTTGACTATGAAAAATGCTACATGGTGACTTTTGTGAAAAAATGTGTGTAATAATTTGATAACTTCGTTATTCAAGCAATACACTTCACATCTATGCCTCTCTTCTCTCTTCCACACATTGACATTAGCGTTTCCCATGGGGTGACGGCACCAAGTCGCTCTTCCACAACCCCCACGTCAACGCCCTCCCCGACGGCTACGAGCATCATGAAGAGTGAAGGGTGTTAGGAGCTCTCCCAGAACTCCCCTACAGGGACCAGAGGGCCCTCTCTATCCCCTCTCTCATCCCTGGACATCTGCCCAGGCCTGGACCACTCCTCATTTTCTTTCAGTTTACATGACGTCTGTCCATTTTGTTGATCTTACCTCTGTGCTTTCCACACTTAGTGGAAGTACCGTATGGAAACAGTTACATTTACTCAAGGACCATTGCATCACATTGTCAGCTTAAACTGAAAAATAAAAGTCTATTAATTAAATTATAAACTGTCTGAAGTTTCATTTTTGAAGGAAGTGGTTGGAAGGTTTCAGATCCTAGGATGTTTTACTTGTATGTAAATGCAACATGTAGGTCTGGTTTCACAGACAGGGCTTAGATTAGGCCGTAGCCATTTAATTAGGACATTTCAGTAGCTTTTATTAACATGCCGTAGAAGAAAAACATTACTGGTGTGCATCTTGAGACAAAACAATGACACTGATATTTAAGATATGATCTATTCAGTTAAAACAGCCCAAACATGCTCTAGTCTGTGAAAGCTTGTTTATAGTGTATTTACAGAACATTTGACTTTAAGAATATATAAATAAAATCTATAAAATGTGGATATGATGCCTCCCCCAGAAAACGCTAAAGTGGAGAAAGTTTGTCCCTCCTGGCTCGCCGTACTGTCAAGACACTCTCACATGACTACTCTTGTGACACACATTCCTTCTCAAATTCGAAATATATAACTTAATGGATTTTTGAAACGAGATCGTATTTTCCATATACTGAATATTTTACTGATATTTGGTTTGTCGTGAGGGTTTTTCAGCATTTTCTAAGCGAAAATCAGTCATTAAGGGAGCGCGAGTGGGATTCAGTAACACAGCTGAAGTTTATTGACATGAGTGAAGTTTATCAGCTCTTCAATCAACCCGCCGATGGTGAGTCTAAATCTAGTGTTTGTATCGGTTCTTGTTGTTTGGACAGTGAACATTGAGGACCGATTTGTTTGTCGTCTCATTTGCGTGTTCAGTCAGTGCATGCAACGTACATTGTCTTATGATAAAAATGACTAGTAAATGGCCATGAACTTTTTAAATACATTTTCCCATTAAAACGTATTATTAGCAGCACTGAACACCTCTAGTGCAAAACCCTATGATCATTATCCAGCATGATTTGAGAATGATCCAAATAATTTACTCAATAAAAAAAGAAAAGAAATCAACTTTAATGGTTACTTTAAATATTCCTCTATATTTCTTATGTTACTCTTGACACATGAGTGCAGCAATAAATTCTTTATTTTACTGTAATTTACAGCTAATATTAAAGTAAAACATTCTTCAAAATATCTTCTTTTGTGTTTAGCAGAGGAAAGAAATGAATACAAGTTTGGAACAACATGAGGGTAAATGATGACACAATTGTCATTTTTGGGTGAACAATCCCTTTAAACACCTTGTTTTAATGACCTGCAAAAATGTACCTTGTACTTTGGAGGTCTAAACGGAATTGTAAGGAGTAACAAACTCAATGTTTGTGTTAAATGTAAAGTTGAAGAACATTTTACAGTTGAAGCATTTAGCTAGTAGTAGTACAAATCCTTCAAATTAATAGTCACATCATGATGTTCAATTTGTTCATCTGTATTTGTATTTTAATTATTAAATCCTAGATTTTTATTACCAAGTTTAAATGAAAAACGTCCCATATTTTTCATGTGTTCTCAGACCAATCGAAGTTTATGCCATGCTTAAGTTGTTCCATGCATATTACTTTCCCCATAGATTCTCCCTTACAAACATAGTTAATCATAGTTTGTGATGTAGGAAAGTTAACTAGATTGCTGCTCTCTCAACAGATCACCAATGGCTGAGACGGCTGCTTTGACTGATTCCAGACGGTGAGAATAATATTCAGTTTATTAGCAGCGTTGGGGGTAAAAAGTAATGCACGTTGCATTATGTAATCAGATTACTTTTTGATGTAACAAGTAACACATTGCTTTAAATTTACGCATTAATATTTGAGCTACTTTATTTAAAAAATTATCCATGTTACTTTTCAGTTTAATTCAGTTGAATTAAAATCCTCTCTCTTCTCTATAACGTAGTCACTTAGACATGCACACTCATTTGTGTGTGGGAACAGACAAAAAGTACAAAGGTAACAAACCTTCAGCTTTCAATAAAGAGATGTACAGTTGGTAATATAACCTGTAATGTTAAGAGATCTTTTGTATGGCATATAGTGTATAGCTCTAGGAGTCAAAAAAAAAAAAAAAAGTATATATATATATAAAGGTGTTATATAGGCTATGTTGTTGAATGCATTGCTGCGTTAAACACTTGAAAAAAAAAAAAAAAAAATCATTTTCTGTAAACCAAAATACCTGCAAGGCCTGGCTTGAAGAGAGTAAACCTTAGCCAGGAAAGAAAAAATAATGCAAAAGTAATAATGCATTACTTTCCATACTAAGTAACATAATTAATAAAATAACTTTTTTTATTGTTTATTATTGTGTACTTTTTTTTTGTTACAGGCTTTCTTTAAACAAAGTGATATTTTGTGTCCCATATATTAAACACAGCTGCTTAAACTTTCATTAGAAATGCATTCCTTACAATGTGACCCATCAATGAAGTCATGGAGAACAGAAAGTTCATTGTCCAATGTATTATATGTGATTAGGGATATCATCATCCTTTACATTAATGGAAAACAGTTCGGCATCAATTTCCTGAAGTTTTATCAGTAATACTGGCTAAAAAGGCTAACTTTACCATACATGTTTGGTTCTATTTCTAGATGCGGTTTCTTCTTCCTGTATGATAGTTCAAAGGTGCAAGAGGAGGGTGACCTGACTGTAGATGGGATATACTACTTCTATCCTGAGGATGTAAGCCATAAATTGTAGTCGGTTACTGATTCTAAATTACATGACAAATATTGTAGTTTGTAACATAATCCATTACGTTACACATTTAAGGTAATCCGACTACTTGTGGATTACTTTTAGATTACTTTTGACCTAACTCATCTTTTGTGTTTGAAAGACAAAAGCCTTTCAGAGACAGTAATACATGGTTAAATGACTTACTGAGTAATAATTCAAATAGTTATTGTGTTTGTCATGAATTGATATGCAATGTTGAGAAAACACTTTGTAAAAGTGAAATGTTTTATGTAAATCCAGTGATCAAATGTTGTGTAGGTCTCAGTTTTCAGTGATAGGCACATATAGTGGCTGGTTTGTGTGTGAAATTGCACAAACCTGGAGGACCTTCTGAACGTATATGAGAAGTAGGCTCTTTTAGAAAGGACAATGTAACAGATAAAAAAAGAAATAGTTGGGAGATACAATGAATAATTTACTGCCATTGTGAGAAAAACATGTAATCGAGTATTTTAATACGTAATATATTTGCAAGTACTTAATGTTTGTCAGTTTTAGAAGACAACCTTCATAATACTTTCTGCTATCGAGGCATTGAATGCATGACAGGATGTGTGCTGTTACAGACACCAATAGACCAACAAAAGCTGCTTTGTGGACAGCTGGCCGGTGTGTGTCGTTGTGTGTCTGAACTGTCCTCATCTCCCGTACGTCTGCTCCGCCTGCGCAAAAGCAAGTATGCAGTCCGCATGAAGGATAACTTTATTTGGGTAAGAGAACATTTTAGCTTTGTGTAATGACATGATGCGTTGGTGCTTACTACATCCTAACTGAAATAAAACAGTGTTTTTGAACAGAGTCTTGTTTTGACTGACTTGTGTGCTTTTTAAAAAAAATGGTTTTACAACTCTTTTGAATGGGATCTTTCTCTGATTTCCAGGCATTAAGCTGTGTGGTAGACATTCCTGATGTGAGTGTGTGTGACTTCCTAGATCAGCTGATTGCCCTCTTCTGTTTCTACAATGGACCAGTGCGTCAAAGCTACCAGGTATACAGTATACAGCACACACAGACTACAGTATTCTCTTCACAGATTATGATTTAAAGAGGACATAGGATGCTTTTTTAAAAATGTTTTTTTTAATTTGGTGTGCTAGAAAAGGTTAACATGCTTTAATGTTAAAGAAACGCATAATTTTTCTCATACTGTACATTATTGCAGCACCTCTATTCCCAGTCTGTCTGAAACACTCAGATTGAGTTCCAGTTTCTATAAAGCCCCTCCTTCCGAAAAGCCCAGAATGCTCTGATTGGCTAAAAACCTCAAGTGTGTATCGGAAACGCAACACCACTTACCATTAAAAAGCATCAAATGGCCTCTTTAAAATGTATATTTGTTTAACATATACCTTGAGGTCATTAATACCTTTAATCAGCAAGGATGCATTAAAATGATCAAATGTGACGGTAAAGATTTATATTTCAAATAAATGCTGTTCTTTTAAACTTTATATTCATCAAGTAATCCTAAAAAAATCCTAAAGAGCACAGCTGCTCTCAACATTGATGATAATAATGTATCTTTAGCAGCAATTGAGAATATTACAATGATGTCTGAAGGATCATATGACACTGAACTGAAGACTCAGCTTTGCATCACAGGAATAAATTACATTTTAAAATATAGTAGAATAGAAAAAGTTATTTTAAAATTGTAACAGTGACAGTGACAGTTTTTCCTGTATATTTGATCAAACAATGTAGCCTTGGTGAGCAAAAAGACATACAAATCTTTACAACCCCAAATTTTGAAAAAAAAAATTTGTCATAAATGAATACATATTAAAACATAATTCCACATATGTTGTGTTTTGCCTGACAGTTGTACAGTCAGGAGGAGTTGGCTGTACGATGGGCAAGATATCTCTGTCACCTGCAGGGCGGCTCCACTGAGCTGCACAACATCTTCAGCTGCCTGAGGACGATCGACTCCACACACGTAAGAACCCGCTCTTCTCATTATGTTAACAGTGTGCCACAAAACATTTCAAGTTGAACATGATTCATTCAGTCAGTACTGCAACAGCAAGCTGGGAATTAAGCGTTCTGTGGGAATGGAATACTTGCACTGACCTTGTAGTTTCCAGTTTTTAATGTGCTGTAATCGCCTAGTTTACTGAACACCACTCAAAATGAGTGTCCGCAGAAAGATGAAAAAATCTGAACATTTTCAGAGATGGGAGAAGAGATATTCGGATCATTGCATTGCATTTCCTCAATGAAACATGAAGTTTTAATCCAACTCAAGCAGATCTGAGAAAGCAGTGGCTGTTAAACATACACCGCTGGATAATTTCACCGCTGGGTTATCAGTGCTCTAAACTAGTCACTGTGTTGCTGTGTAGTAAAGCAATCTTGCTTCCCTAGAATATCATGTACTTTCCCTACTGATCCTAAACTAACCCTATTTGTTCTCTTTCTTTGGCTCATGGTGCGACTGAAACCTTGGTGCATTATTTGTAATGAATATATTTATTTGTTTAAGCAGACGGTTTGCTTCCTCCATTCAGTTCAACAGCAAGTCCCAAAATGGCAAACTTTCAACTCCCCAACTTTTTAATTTTAGACACTTAGCTTATGTTATGTTCTTGCTCCATCCATGGCATGCATTAAATGCACATTCTTGACCCATTTCAGGAGCAGCCAATATTACACATTCAAAATAAGTATTCTCACATTCACAAGTAAATGTGACACTAATGTATGTGGAGATACATTATCATGAGATACATTAAATTATTGCGGCTTACATCGACTAAAGTGCTGTACAAATACAATTATAATATATCAATAAAAGCGATACAAATAAAAGGAAAACAGCTAAGTTAATAGGCCTGAAAAAGGCCAATTAATAAAAATTAACAAATATTTACAGAAACAATTCAGTAGGTTTAAAATTGTAAATAATTTGTTAGTGCAAAGAACATGATTTAGTGTTTTAACAGCACTAAAAAGTAGTAATAATCTGCGTTCTTGTGAGTAACTGTCTGCATGTATTGTAAGTGCGTTGAATGCTGTTACCGGAAATGCATGAGCCGTAAAAAGTAAAACATGGAAATAGTTGTGCAACTAAGTAGTCTTCATTTTTCTGGACACAAATACTCTCATATGTGAAGCACCTGGCTTTATATAGTTATGTTCATTGTGAAAAAAAAAATCTCGGTCTATATATACCCTAACTGGTCACTTCTCCTCACCCCTGCATCAGATTGATCCTCTGCTGTTGCTGAAGGCTGCCCTCATTCTACAGGCTTGTCAGCGATGTCCTCTGGTGCTGGCTGGTTGTATCCTCTACAGGGGCAGGTGAGCTTTCACAGCTGAACAAATTTTGTTTACTATAATCCATGTTTATTATACATATTGATCTTTGCATCTGTAACTGGCTAAAGCAATTAAGGGTGTGTTCACACTTGTAGTTCAGTTCTTTTGGTCCGGACCAAAAAAGAAAATGACACATTTAGTCCTGGTTCGCTTACCGTTCACACTGTCATTTTTAACACCAAAACCTAATTATACAAAACAAAAACCAGCTTTTATGTGTACATGTATATTGCGACAAAACTAACCGAACATCCAAAACCATGCTGTGTGCTGGAATAAACCCATATGTTGCATGGTATGATGGTATTTTTACTCTCAAAGAGCTTATAAAGTGTGTAAAGGAGTCAAAACAGTGGCAGAAGTTCCTCTGTTGCACACAAAGATCTGCTGCAAGGAGACGACGGTTCCGATGTCTGCACTAAACTGAAATGGGTAACATAACTCCTATAATGAGAAGAAATAGATATGCTTGAGCATTCTGTCCTTTTTAGGGTCACTTCTTGTCACATTACGTCTTGTTTTTGATTCGTTTAGATGTCTTTGGTCCGTGTTGCGTTCATATTTCAGTCAAACCGCACCAGAGTTTATTTAGAAGCTGATTAAGGCCCCCTGAAAATGTGGGTCTCGGTCCGCTTGCTTGGTGCGCACCAAGGGGTGGGCGATATGACCAAAATCTTATATCACATTATGAGTTCACATTATATTATATCACATTACATTATATTATATCACATTATATTTTCACGATAATGATATATATCACGATATATATATATGCTTTAAATAAGGTTTTTATGAAATCAAAATTTGATACCACAAAAAAACTACCAGCCTAAAAAACAAAACAAAACCTCAAGCTTTTCTGAAGACAAGTAAACAGTCAGTGATAAAATAAGAATAAAGAAACTAATTACAAGCAATAGGACAAAAAACTACAGTAGAGTAGTTAAGTGTGGTGTTAAAAAATCACTGCAATAGTCTTCACTGTGTAAATTAAATGTATGTATTCTTATTAAAGTTAAAAAAGTGATTCAGTCAAGAGCAGTGAGAGACTTTCTCTCTTTTGTTTTTTGATTAACATTAATGACACAGACAGCAGCAGGATATTAGGCTGCTGTCACTTTAAGACCGAATGCACGGATTCAATATACTACATGCGCTTTCTTTCTCAACTGTTACGTTCACTTAAAGGAGAACTTGGTAACTTTTTTAACTTAATAAAACTGTCTAGAAATCATTTGGATGGTTAAACAACCTGTTCTGGTGATATTGGTGACTTTCCCCGCTCCCCCCAGCGTTCCCAGGCGGAAAACCAACCTTGCAACTTGCGCACTGCCGTCCCGGCAAAGTGAAATTGGAAGTCTCGTGAGAAGCGAGAACTAGAACGAGAACGAGCGCGAAACACAAATTGCTTTACGGCAATTCGACATAAACACACACGCATGTATGATGTATTACCAGATTACTCACCTCGGTAGACATAGTTCCACACGATACAGTTGGCTTGCTCCGATCAAAACAAACGCACATGAGCAGCGGTAGAGAGGGGGAGGAGGCCGCCGCAAGTGAGTTTTTTACGACTGTGTTGTGAAATATACGCCCCCCCACAGCTGTAGGGGGAGCTCGTGGGGAAAACATGCGACAACAAAAGGGAAAATCAGCGAAGAAGTGACTAGAGTTCGCTAGAGTTACAGAGTTCTCCTTTAAGACATAAATGACTGTTTAAGAGGATACTAGCAAAGACGTGCATTTTGACATACAAGTACCAGTTAATCATGTCTACCGGTAAATTGTGATCCCCCTATTTCGAGTGACAGCGTTCACACTTAAACAATGAACCGCACCAACAGAGCAATCACACCAGAGTTTGGTTTAATCGAATGAAACCTGCCAAGTGTGAAAACACACACACAGAGTGACTTGTCTGTGTTGTACAGGGTGGTGAGTACTCAGATGCCTCCTGCGCTGACAGTGAAGGTGATGGTGTACGAGACGCAAACTTACAGCCAGGTAGAATCAAGTTCATAGTGATTCCTGATATTGCATATGCACAATCTTATATCGTTGTGTTTCTCCTTATATCTCAATAAAGGATTACCGGGTGACGGCCAATGGCCTGAGTTCTTCTGTGGGTTCACCGCCCTCCTTCACAGTCACAACACAGGTGTTCCTGACGCCCACTGAACTGCACATGCTCCGCCGCCCCCCAGTGGATAGAGCATGCAGGTACAACTCCAAAAAGTATTCATAACTATATTCTTACGTTTTCTGTACATTTTCAAGTATATACACCAGGGTAGGAAATTATTGTGGGCTTGTGGCAAAAAAACACCAAAATGAACAAAACATTTTCCATGTTATTTTGCAGCGTTGAGCATTATAACCAATGCTCATAACCATACATGTTACTGTTGAGCTTATGAATGCAATGGCCAATCAGAGGCGTTCAGATTAGTTACCACACTTTCTCAGTGATTATAATGGGAGTTTTTGTGAGAGTGCATAACTTCCACAAGGCTAAAGTTATGGAGCGCTTCAGAAGTGTTCTTTGCTCACTTTCTGTATAATCAATATGAAGTCTTGATTTTCTAATGCTAAAAAATCAATAAACTAAGATTGGTAACAGTCTATAGTATTCTGACTGGTTCAATTTAAATGTAAAATATTTTGAAAATATTATTAAAATTAAAAATAACTGTTTACTATTGTAAAGCTGAATTTTCAGCATCATTACCCCAGTCTTCAGTGTCACATGATCCTTCAGAATATGCTTCTTATATGCTGATTTGCTGCTCAAATAACATTTTGTATTATCAATATTGAAAACTGTTGTGCTGCTTTATTTTGTGTGTAAACCTTGATACTTTTTTCACATTTTAGAACTTTAATGTAACATTATTTATGTCTTTACTCACACTTTTGATCAATTTGATGCATCCTTGCTGAATAAAAGTTATCATTTCTATCTTACTGACCCCAAACTTTTGGACAGTTGTGTAATTACATAATACATATCGATTGATTTTTTTAAAATATATATACTCTCATTCTTAGGTCTCACTGCAATCAACCTCCCTGCCAACCCCTCAAGTCCCGCCTGTTGTCTCGCACTTTATCCGACACCCCAACCACAGATACTGACTCAAGCTTAGACCTCACACAATGTCTCCCAACATCCTATCAGACGATGCCGTCGTCTCCTCGCTCCTCCCTCTCCGATGAAGCGTGTTTCAGCTCCTCTCCCTCACGGGTTAACACTCCTCTTCACTCCAATCTCATGAACCAATCAGAGTATTTCACTCCTGAGTCACAAGACCACCACGCATCTAATGGAACTAACTTGTGTGCAGTAAAAGAACACATTTTGACAGGAAGTCTGACAGGCCTGAACACAAAGAAGGATATTGATGCAAACTCTGGGTCAGAAACCAGAAGCGAAGGTTTAAATTCAGATCAGGACATTCAGAGTGAAGAAATAAAAGCCCTCACTAATGGGTATCAGCAGTCAAACTGTCTTGAGAACCACTCTGACCATGACAACCACATTCAAAGTGAAGACGATAAACTGGACGCTAACAATCATGTGACCAATAAGAATGGCAAATTCCAAGGAGAAACTGAGGAAAAGACAAGAACAAAAACCAAGCAAGTCGAAGGAAGACGCAAGGAGAAATTTGAACCCGCAAACGCACCTCCACCACATGAACCACTAGTAGACAGCTCTCTAGTGCCCTCAGTATTATACCAGCATAGAGTCAATGGGCTGGTCCTGGCCCTGCTGGTGGAGCCCGAGTTCAACACAGACCCTACGGCCAGAGAGGAAGTGGTGAGAAGCGTGTGTGTGTGTCTACTTGAAATATTTTCTCTATCTATCTATCTCTCTATCTCTCTCTCTCTCTCTCTCTCTCTCTCTCTATATATATATATATATATATATATATATGTGTGTGTGTGTGTGTGTATACACACACACACACACATTTTGGGGTCAGTATATCGAAACAGTAAAGATTTTCCTATTGTTACAAAAAAAAATTTTTTTTTAAATAAATGCTGTTCTTTTGAACTTTCTATTCATCAAATAATCCTCCAAAAAATATAGAAAAACATTAATAAAAATTGCTTCTGAGCAGAAATTAAGCATATTAGACTGATTTCTGAAGGATTGTGTGACACTGAAGACTGGAGTAATGATGCTGAAAATTCAGCTTTGATCACAGGAATAAATTGCATTTTAAAATGGATTAAAATACAATACAGCCATTTTAAATTGCAATAATATCTCAAAATATGACTGCATTTTTCATCAAATAAATGCAGCCTTGGTGAGCATAAGAGAAAACATTTTATTTTCTTTGACTTTTTTTACTGGTAGTGTATAACTCAAGAAATTCTGATATCACTCAGTTTTGGTATAACATTACAATTTTTAAAAACTATAAAAAATGTCATATGACATTAACTTGCTAATTTTATTTCATTATTACATAACATGAATGCTCAATAAACATAATTTATACTGATGATCAAATAAGTGCAGCCTTGGTGAGCAATGCATGACACTAAAAAACATTCAAATAATGTTACTGACCCCAAACTTTTCAATGTGTATAGCTGTGTTTTCCATTATAAAAGTGTTGTCTACTGTTATTGCAGCATCACAGCAGCTTGGCATCACTGAATGGGCTTGAGGCTCACCTGAGGAACACCTCACCAGGGACCCCCGGCCCCCCGGGGCCCTACACCTTTGCCCACTATGACTGCATTCAAAACACACTCACTAGTAAGTCCTGTCTCGTACATATATAAACATCCACACACACAAAAAAAACCCAGTATCCTAAATTGAATTGTGCCAAACTTACTGAGGATCTTCGCCAACTCAGTCTAAATGTTGACAAATGTTAAACTATTTCAGGAACATACATAAAATACACAGTGACTTTTATATTGTTCTGTAGCTAACGTATGTGGGCGCTCCGCTGGACCCCAGGACCGTGCCTTTGTGAGGGCCACTGCACTGCTCCATTCACATTTCTCACACTTAGACACACTACAGGAGGCCATTGTCAGGTTAGAGTGTGTGTGTTTGAATGCCTGTTTGGTCATTTCCGTCATGCAATGTGTGTTTTGAAAATGTTTCACAGGTTTTCTCTGAATAATTGTGTGTATGTACTCATCACTGTATGCTAGAAGTTCAAAATAGTTCAAAATGTAAGTGTTAAAAATAGTTTAACGCACATTTCAGCTATGTAAACACTGTGTTTGTGTCCTGAATTACAGGAACGCTGGCGTGGCAGTGTATGGAACACGTAACACCGCACAGGAGACGTATTTTCTCCAGCAGGGAACACCTGTCAGAAACTCTGGAAGTCCTGATCCTCAGGATAGTGCCTTCTCACTACCCAGAAAAGCCCGTCAGCGGCTCCTGAAACATGGGGTTAACTTGCTTTAAATTTTTGAAGATTTGAACTCCTCTTTGATATCTTTTATTATGTCATAGATATCCACCATATTTATACTATATACTGTATGTCTCTCTTATACCGCTCAGAATGTAATGAATGCTTTTTATATAATAGGCTTCTGTTTGTTCATTTCATTTTAAAAAGTAGATTGCTGGAAGTGTAAAATACAAAAACATTTTGGACAAAAATATAAAGGAAGTGTCTCCCTCCTGCTGTAACCCTTTGCTGTTTAGAGAACTGAGTCTGGTTTTAAATGTAGCTGTGACCATTCAGTGTTACAGTTAAAGCTAGATGTGTATAGTTGGTAAAACTGTCACCTTTTTAAATGGAAGCCAATTATGCTTGAGTGTTAATAAACGTCCTTTAGTACACTTGTGTGAAATTGTCGGGATGGGTAAGATATATTGCAGAAATATGTTTTTTTTTTACTTTTATTCAGCAAGGACACATTAAATTAATCAATAATCACTGTAAAGACAATGTTACAAAAGCTTACTATTTCTAAGAAATGCTGTTAATTTATTTAGCTTTTTATTGATGATAGAGTCTTGCATTATGGTTTCCATAAAAATATTAAGCAGCACGTTCTGTTTTAATATTGATAATAATAGGAAATGTTTCTTGAGCAGCAAATCTTCATATTCGAATGATTTCTGAATGATCATGTGACAGAAGACTGGAGTAATGATGCAGAAAATTAGAGATAAATTACGTTTTAAAAATACAACTGATAAATATAAAATAATATTTCACAATATTACTGTTTTTACCATATTAAATCAAATAAATTAGAGTGGCTCTACGAGTATTTGCAAACACTTTTCAGGCAAAAATATTTCACAAAAAATAGTTTGTTTCAAATTATAAAAATACATATTTTGTTCTACACAAAGACATTTAGACGCTCTTTGGGTGGCGAATGTTACTGGATTGTGAACTATACCTGTGGTAAACACCTGATAAGACACCTGTGTGAACTTGAGAACTGAGTTTATACATTCAGTAAACGTAACATTTAAACTGTACCTGGTTAAAAGTAACTTCAAATGTGAAGTTAATTCTGAGAAAAGCAGTTTGGTTTGATTGTTTGTTATCTGTGCAATTAAATTCATACATTAGTAGGCTATTAGTATGAATTACAAAGTGTAGCTTAAGTGTCCAAATACTACTTAGGGCCAGTGTGTGCATCCAGATGAATGGTTTCTATGCAGCGTCCAGGAGAGCTCCAGATTACCTCTCTGTCGGTTGTGGAGCTATTGTCGGGGTCGTGCACTTTGGGGAAAGTTTTATGCTTCCCTCAGTCCAAAGTTGTTTCTCTTGCAAATGAGCAGCTCGTTGGTGATGGTGCAGATGTTCTGTAATGATGGTCATTAGGAGTGAGAATAAGAATGGCCTGAACTGGCAGGGCTCTAGGCGCCTCATTATGCAGACACATTTAAAAGGTCGACGGGGGTGCGAATGGCTGCTTAAGAGTCCAAAACAAAACCAGGGGGAGGAGAGTCAGAAGAAGCCAGAATTCAAATTCTGAAGAAACTGAGCTTATTGTCAGAGCAGGAGATTCATCCTCTTTAGTCGTATCGTGGAGAGCACGAGACGAGCATCACCGGAGAGCAATACTATATGTGGATACTTGAGATGGCCACGGTTACGCGGGTTTCACTGCTGGTCCTCGCTTTCATGGCTATTACTATAGGAGTACAGTGCAGATCGCTTCGTTCACAGCTTCGCAAGGTGACATCGTTTCAAGGAGAGCGTAAAATCCGTATTGGACACGTCCAGAGACGGAGCCGTCGCGAACCGGGATCCGAGCACGACCAGTGCGCCCTCCTGAGCGCACCGTGGACGGAGAGCACCAGTCCGCTTGGGGACTGGGGTCAGATGTACCGTCTGAAGATATTATCGACGATGAGTGATGGTCCACGTCGTGCTGTTTTTCCAGAACAAGCCCTCTTCAGATTCGTTAGACGGGTGTATCGCTGTTGTCAGGTGGGGTACCACTGTGGAAGTGTCAAGGGAATACAAGGCGGAAAAATTGGGGGTAAGTAGTTCGATACCTTGCTGAGAAACTGATGCGCAACATGGGATGCTGGTGTCCCGATAATACTTACGTTACTCACGTAATCGTTCCTCGATAAGATAAAGCTTCACCAGCTACATTTTTGATGGTGAGCAGTAAGTTAAAGGTAATTAAGCCTCAAAGCATCTAAATGAAGTTTAGAGTGAAGTTTTACAAAAGGTAGTAGATTTTAAAATAAAACAGCGTTATTCACATTTAGTCAAAAAGGAACTCTAAATATTTCGAACAGAAAGATTACAGTAGCGTTAATGTAACGATAGCAACAGTAGCGCCAAGCGAATTTATTATGTAGGGCAGTTTTGTCGAAAATATTGGCATTATAACTTGTATTACTTATTAAAAAAAAGTTATATATATATATATATATATATGTTTATGTTTAAATACATTTATTTATGTTTGTGTGTGTGTGTCTATAGCCAAGGGTGGTAAATTACTAAAGGACGATTAATTGATTAATTGAGCAACAGGCCCCTTGAAATTCAGAAATTCCCTTGAAATATAATTGAAAGACCACCAAACTAGACCAGCACCAAACCAGCCTTGCCTTTTCAACAGGGTAATACATAATTTGTAGGTACAATAATCCTTATGTTTTACAGTAGGTACATAGACTGGATGACAGCACTGTCCCTTAACATTATGTGTCTCTTTCTGACTTGTCAAGACTCCAACATTGAGTTTCTGCTTGGCGAAGATGTGCTGTCCGCACCGTTGGAGAAAGCGGAAGTTCACTTGCACTTTTCAAACCCCCAGCACCTCAACATCCAACCTGTGCTCCCCTCACTGGAGAAACGAGGGTTCCCTACCAGGTGAGGCAGAGGAACTTGATAGATGAAGTGAGAATGTTGTTAATAACACTATTCTCCAAAGAAATGACTAAATTAAATGACTGATATTCTGGGGGGGAAAAAGTAAATAAAAAATCATCCCAATTTTGTCCTTCTCTCTGCAGGTACAGTGTCTGGTTTCGAGATGGTGTCGTGGAGCTGAGAGTAGATCTTCTCGCCCTCTTCCAGGCTCTGCAGCGGGCGATCGGAGGATCCATTAGAGGCCCGAGCCTGATGGAAATGCATCGGGTGAGGGGCTTGACCAGACCAGGGGCCGTTGTCCAAAAGCAAAGACCCCCATCCCTTCAAGACACAGTGCCTGTAGTGTGGGGGGAGGTAAATGAGGGCAGGGAGGGTGCCGCCCCCCTGCAGCCCTCTTTAGAGCTGGGACTGGCTTTACACTGCAGCTTAGTGGACAGTATCGCACAGCCCTGTCAAAATTACGGTGTGCATCTAGAACACGCACCCTTCATCGCTCTGACGTACAGATAGCAAGATGTTTGCGACCATATTGAACAGTGAATTTAGCAAATACATTTAGAAAGTGCTTCTGTGTGCAACCAAAGACTGTCAATCCCTAGCGCTCCCCCTTCACAAGTTCTTTGTGGCCATAAAGTCTCCGTCCATTCAGTCCACTAACACCTGGTGTGAATGTTCCCTGGATGGTTCGCTATTTTTTGAAGAATTGCTAATGATGCCCATTGTTCTGTGACAATGGGGCTTCAGCTCCAGAGAGCTTACTGTAATTCAGAGTGGCCTATGTTATATGGAAAACTATGCACTTCAGCATGTAAATTGAATTTATTAAATTATGGGTGTATTTGTGAGATAAATGTAAATAGTGTATAATTACAGTTCTATATATAAAAACCTTCTTTGTTTCTGTTTTTGCGTTGAATCTAAGTGTCCAAAAGTTTGTACCTGTTGCCAGTGTGTTGAAAAGGATTGGATTTTAAAAACAGTCACATTTAAATACAAAAAGGGTCACACTCACATGCAGAACTTGGTCATTTTCAGGTTTGAATGAGAATTCAAGAGAAAAAAATGTTTCAGATAGTAATTTTATTAGTGTGTTGAGCATCCATTGCTATTTTAACTACTCAAATATAAACATCAGGTCCTGCAATGCACACAGTTTACTAATTCCTGTTTACACATGTTAGGAAATACACTACCATTCAAATGCTTGCGGCGGTTTATGTGAAACTGAAGACTGGAGTAATGATGCTGAAAATTCAGCTTTGCATCACAGGAATCAAGTACATTTTTAAATATATTACAATAGAAAACAGTTATTTAAAATTGTAATAATTACACAGTATTGTTTTTATTGTCATTTTAATCAAATAAATGAAGCCTTGGTGAGATCTTACCGACCTCAAACTGTCATGTACATTATGGTTTATTGCAGGGCATATTTTAGCTTTAATTATTTTGTAATTATTTTATAAAAAAATTCAAAATATTTTATAATTTTGTTGATGTTTCTTATCGTTGTTTGAATATATTTTACTCCATTTTCCAGTTGTAGTGCAGGTGTACTGTACTTTTACAGATTATGCTACTACCGGTATCCTAAAGCACAATTTTATACAAGTCATATTTTCACTAGCATAGTTCTGGAAATAGCGACAATAACTGTATAAGTTTACAAGTTAATGTAAAATTATCATATGGTAATATTTTATGGAACAATACACTCAATCAAAAAAACAAAAAAAAACTAAAGGGTGAACAGTTTTATAAATGTGTAAAATATATGTTAATGTATTTTAGACTTAAATTTTGACAAATATGACAATAGATGCAAGTTAATACAATTATTTTTAAATGGAGTGGGAAAAACTGTGGCACTGACGATTGCATGTGAACAACAACTTGAAGGATAACTGTGGGTTAGGTTGTGATATTGATATACAATAAATATCGAAATTATTTCACTCTCTTAAGATTATCACAGTTTTAAAAAGTGCAACAATTTTTATGATTCATTTTCATTTTTTTTATTAAATGTCTGAGTTTGGAACAAGGGTGAAACAATAAAATCTATCACATAAAATGTATACTTAAAGGGCTCCAATAAATGTAATAAATAACATGAAAAGTTTCCAAGTTTTAATGTCATTTTCAAATATATATTTTTTTAAATTGCAACAATTGGTACATAAATGGTATGGTACATAAAAGTGCAAGAAGTTTTAAGAAACATCATATGTGCAGTGTGTGATGTGAACATGTAAACAGGAGTCTCAAACGTTTCAAGACTCTCAGGCAAGCTTACAGTGTGAGTGTTGAATGTGTTTGTAATGCTCATTTTCACTGAATGGTTAGACTCTATACTTTGCCCTCAACACAGGCCGAGGCCAAAGTTCACAAAGAGAGGGGGAGAGAACGAGAGAGAGAGAGAGCGACAGAGTAAGGAGGAGGGGATGAAGGGAAAAGCAAGTAGCAAAAAATCAGATTTCAAAGCAAAAGGACAACAGGTGTCTAGACTTAATACAGGAGCAGAAACAGAGGAACACTGGAAAACAAGGAAAAGAAAAGGATAAAGAAAATGAAAACAAGCTCTTCTTCTAAAGGACGGTCTACTGAACTCAAACCCTGAGAAACAGGTGAATACTGAACGCGTCCGATAACTGCGTGTGTGTGTACGTCTGTTTGCGCACGAAGTGTGTGCGAGGAAATTATAGAAGAACAACGGCTGCTAAAACACCTCGGAACACGAGAGATGGAGGGAGGAGAGGGGAGGAGAGCAGGAGGAGAAGGAAGCGGCCGGCTGTCGGCCTTGCAGGAGCAGCTGGTGTGGTCTCTGCTGGGCTCGGGACTGTCCAAAGAGCTGCTGATCCAGGCCATGGGAGACCTGGAGAGAGAACGGGGCTCGGCCGGTGGAGAGAGAACGGACCGGGCCGACGGAGAGAGCTCTGAGGAGGGAGAGATGGACAATCCTCCTCCCATCTTCCATGATTTAGAGAGACTTCCACCGGAGGAGGCCGCCAGGCAAAGGGCTGAAGTCGACCAGCTGTTGCAGTAAGTAACTAAAAAAAACGTTCAATCAATCCAAAACACACATGCTGAACTGTCTAACAATACTTTAGTGCCTCAAATATTGCTCTTCTAAAGAAGCATCATCTAAAATCTACCTTCGTCTGCTCAACTTACTATTTTACTCCATAATTTCCTGATTAAACCTCCTCTTTTTCTCTGGCTGATCTCAGGTCTTCTCTCTTCTATTCCTATTCATTGGCTTCCTCTCTCCTCTAATGCTCTGCTTCCCAACTGATGGGGTGAATATAAAGGAGGTTCCACCTTTTTTAGTTACTAATTACCCACCCTATTCATTATTCTCTGGCCATTTCTATCTTTTTAATAAATGAGCTACATCGACTGGTTAAAATTAACAGAGTGACATCGCTCTGTGTGAGTGTGTTTGTGTACACAAGACTGTGGTGATATTGTAAAGATAGTGCTGTTGTGAAGGGAGGTTTGTTGCAAAAAAGGTGGCTCTTTGAACTGTGATAGAAATGGATTTGTAATGCTCTTTATTTAAATTGCTTTATACGTGTGAGTGATTTGTATAGGTGAAATGCATTGCTGTTGGATATGTTTGTGTGTTTGTGAGGCTTTGTGTGTTTGTATTGCTTTCACAAGGGTTATTCTTTTACTGGACTTTGGCCCTGTGTCTCTTTCCTTATCTTACAGTGTAAACATTGCACCATCTCTACCTCTATATTATCCTTCCTCTTCCCCCTCAACCTTCTCTCGTCTTGATATACATGGAAATAAAATATTCAGAATATTTTGTAGAGTTTTTTTTAAAGGCAACAGTGCCACCGGTGTAATATATACTATGTACTAATATATATATATACACATATACATACATACACACCATTACATTACAGTTCACCATTACAGTTTAAAGGGTTTATGTATTAAAAACAAAATTTTAACGGGTACTAAAATTACAATTTCATGCTTTCACTATGTAATGTTTTCTGATGTTCTGAGAAATATTAAAGACATTCTTTTTGCTTATGAAATCATATTTATCATCAAATATATTTGACCACATGGCTCATAAAGAGATACTTTTCTCTTTACAGACTTTATCAGTATTAATTATGTTTATTGAGCATTTCATGTGACGTAATGCATTGAAATGTGCAAGTTAATGCCATTATAAGACATTTGTTATACTTTTTTATAAATTGTAACGCGATACCAAAACTGAGTGATACCAGAATTTCTTGAGTTATACACTACAATTAAAAACGGGGTCAGTTAGATATTTTTAAAATATTTTTGCAAGTCTCTTATGCTCACCAAGGCTGCATTTATTTGATCAAAATACAGTCAGACAGAAATATTGTGAAATATTATTACAATTTAAAATAAGTGTTTTCTATTTGAATATATTTTAAAATGTAATTCATTTCCTGAGATCAAAGCTGAATTTATTCTGAATCATTACTCCAGTCTTCAGTGTCACATGATCCTTCAGAAATTATTATAATATGCTGATTTGCTGCTCAGAAACATTTCTTATTATAAAATCAATGTTGAAAACAGTTGTGCTGCTTAATATTTCTGAGGAAACTGAGATACTTTTTTTTCCCAGGATTCTCTGATGAATATAAAGTACAAAAGAACAGAATTTATGTGAAATAGAAACAGTCTTTGCTATCACATTTAATCAATTTAATGAACTTAAAATGACCTAAGAATAAAAGTATTAAATTATCGAAAAAAACTTTATTGACCCCAAAATTACCTTTTTATTACCTATTAAAAAAATATAAATACATTTACTGACAGTAATTAAAATACATATAGAATATTTTGTAAGGCCAAAATCACATAATGAAAGCTACACTGTGTAATATTTTAAGTTGATTTTTAGCAAAAAAACACTTTGTTCTTTCAAAATTATACATTCTCATTAATGTGTAATCACTTCAACCAACTAATTAAGTATTCTCGTAAGTGTATAATATGCAATTTAGAGTACATACGAGAGATTCGTTCGAATGGCGGAAGCCATGTTGCGCCTCCATCTTGAAAATACATTAGACAAAGAGGGACATACCTGGAAATTCAAGCTTCGCCTTTCGCGTTTTTACACTCATTGGCACCGTGACGAATGCGAGGGGGAGATTACTCATGACTGCCGGCAGATTTGAAATAATACGGCCACCGTAGGAGTTAAAACGCCCTCGGAATGGGAGGGGCTAGAAAGTAATATTCAGTTGGTAGTCATATACAATTTCACCGCTAGATGGGAGAAAATCCTACACAGTGTAGCTTTAAGATAGAAAAATATGATTCTTGAAAGACAGTCAAAGAAATCCTGAAATTTATAGGCACAAATGGCACCATTTCCTTCGAATTATCCCGAAATATGCATCATGCTGTTCATGCACTTTCATGAGAACTTGTTTGGAGATATTCAGAAAGGCATATTATAATGTATTAATGTGTTGGTGTGTTAGACAGGATCCCTGGCATGTGGCTAAAATAGTGAAGAGTTACATGCAGCAGCACAACTTACCACAGAGAGAGGTGGTGGAGTCCACGGGCCTCAACCAATCCCATCTCTCCCAGCACCTCAACAAGGGCACACCCATGAAGAACCAAAAGCGTGCCGCCCTGTACAGCTGGTACATCAAGAAACAGACAGAGATCAGCCAACGTGAGTATGGGCATTTCTTATTTCTCTTTTACAAGATGTTTTTTTACACTTTTAGAATGAATTCATCTCTCACACTGATTAATGCAGAATTCACCAATGCCAGTCGCGGTGTCATGTCAGGAGAGGAATCCGGGGAGGATGTGAGAAAGGGACGGAGGAATCGATTCAAATGGGGTCCTGCCTCCCAGCAAATCCTGTTCCAGGCTTATGAACGACAGAAGAACCCCAGTAAGGAGGAGAGGGAGGGACTGGTGGAGGAGTGCAACAGGTGAACTGGGCGTCATAACCCAAATTGATTTCAACCCTTAAATGCATGAATGTTTCGCCAATCATTATTACATATTGGGGTCTTTAGCGACCCGGATCTATCTAACACGGATTGATCTCTACCTGTCAAAATAATTAAAAACTCTCCTGATATTAGAGTAACAATTACAGAAGAATAAAATAAAGCATATTTTGTAACCTTTTGGAGCTTGGAAGGGTTCAGTTTGAGCAGATGTTTTATAACATCATCGCTGTCTTCGTCAGAGCTCATTTCCCAGTACATTCAGCATCTGGCTCATATTCTCGATCTCAAAACTATAATTTTCAACATCTTCAAAATAAATATTTTGATCGCTGACAGCTTCTTCACCAGATCCACCATCAAGTCACAGTGACACTGATATTTGATTGTGTTCAGTACTTCACTTAGCCATTTCAAGTTTTGCTGATGATTCTTCCCATTCTTTTGTTTTCTGCCTGCGGTAACTATGAGTGAAACGTCACTTCATCATTGTGTTTCACACATTGCCACTTTGTGGAATAAAGGTGAATTGCACTTATTCAGTCATCAAAGATTCAATTATTGTTGTGCAGAAAAAACATACTTTTTCTTATACATTGTTACAAACCACATGTCATTAGCAACCTTATAGGCCTACTATTTTTACAAAAAATTAAGGGGAAAATAGGGATTCTTTTATGAATTTTTTTTTTTTCTTGTTATATTGTTTATAATGAATTGATTAAGGAATACTAAGAAGGTTGATGTCTAACTTTAAAAAATGAATGAGGAGGAGGGTAGTGAATGACGTCCCAGGTCAATAAAGACCTAAGGTACATGTTCAAGGGTTAAAGGGGTAGGGAAATTCTGTCAACATTTATTTACCCTCATGTCATTTCAAAACCATAAGACTGTTTATATTCTAAACACAAATGAAGATATTTTTAATGAAATCTGAAAGATTTCCGTTCATCCATTAAAAGTCTATTTACACAAAACTCTGATGCTTCAAAACGTTCTTAAAGAGATTGCAAAAGAAATCCAAATGAATTGAGCCATTTAACTCTTCTTCTGAAGAGATACAATCGCTTTATATGATGAACAGATTTAATTAAGGCTTTTATTCACATATCGCTAATACCGCTTGAATCCATGTGTGTTTCAGAGCGGAGTGTCTTCAGAGGGGAGTTTCTCCTTCTCAATTGGCTGGCCTGGGCTCTAATTTGGTCACAGAGGTTCGTGTATACAATTGGTTCGCGAATCGGCGTAAAGAGGAGGCCTTTCGCCACAAACTGGCACTGGACGTTCCCTACAGCAGCCAATCTGCTTCCTCCACAGGACAAACATTATCATCTAGTCCTTCACCAGGTACGAAGTCATTCAAGCTCATACCTATCCATATACCATCTGTTGACTGATGCTTGTCATTTGCGCAAAACAATTACTCCATTTTGAAACCTTTTTAATGTCCAATGGGTTGATTTTGAATGACTTAGAAGAATTCTTTGAAGATTTCTCCCTAAATCTGACCTGTTTTACCCACCTTTCTCTTTTGTCCATTCACTGAAGGTCTGAAGTACAGCCAATCAGTGCTGTGTGAGAGTTTGGGCACAATGAGAAGCTCCAGTGGTGAAGACAGGGGTGGTGGCGGTCGTCTCGCCAGTCCAGTTCAGCTAGAACCCAGTCATACACTCCTGGATGCACACCATCTTAAACCAGTGAGAATAAAATACACTTCTTGACACATATCACAAAAAATCTGTGAGATTAAAGGAACAGTCTGTGTTCACAATAACGGTATGCAGCAGCCACCTTTTACAGTTCCTCCTAGACACTCTGAAGGGAAGGTGGGATCTTATACTTTTAAAGCTATCTTGTTATTCCTAGCCTCTCCCAAATTACGTACCCTACCTTTAACAGTGCTTTGGGGCAAAAATGCCACCAAACTGCTCCCGAAATTCAAGATATGGGTGCAAACAATGCCCCTTTTCTAGTGTTTTTCTTTTCTTTGCATGTATAACATACCGTATAAGTGGTGTTGTTTTCCCTGAATATCAGCATGATTGCAAATGTGATATTGATTTTATTCAACAATGACAAACAGTAAGTTATTATTAAGTGACTTATTTTATATTTTAGACAAAGTATTGTTTGTTTTTGGTCTTTTTCGACAACTATAATAATTCCAAACAACTCAATAGGAGAATCGTAGCACATCTTTGAGTACCCACATTTGTGTTTCGTTCCTGAATGGTCCGCGTCTTGAACAAATTGGTTGATTGAATTATTCAATGACTTATTCATAAATGTATGACTCACTTGCTTCGTTCCTGAATGAATCAGTCATTTTGGATGAATAGAATGATTCAATTACTCACTCATTATTATGCTGACTTGCCGCCACCTACTGGTGGTTTTAGTTTCACATTTAAAAAAAAAAAAAAAAAAAAATTCCATTAATTTATTATTTCTGTATTCAAAATTAGAACATTTATTGACTCACCATCATGTTGTTCAAAGTGTGAGTGTAACAATTTTTATATTTATATCAGCCACTTTGCAACCTATCATCACATTACATATTAAATGGTTAATGTACTAAAAACAGAAGTCTGCCTTATATTGAAATTAATATATTATGTATTTAATATGTGATATTTTAATAAAGAAATTTCCTGTTTCTGACATAATCTTAAATGTAGTGACATTTTATGACCACATGGCTCAAAAAGAGATATAATTTCACATTTATCTTTACATTCTTTATCAGTATTTATTATATTTATTGAGCTTTTCATGTGGTGCAATGCTAATTTGCTAGTTAATGCTTAATGCTGTTTTTTTTTTTTAATAATGAATTATAAACTTTCACGATCATTTCTTATTTTTGTATTTAAAATACAAACTTGCAACACTGCAAACAGTTTGACCCAAAATGTAAATTCTGTCATCATTTAGTCACCCTCATGTCACCCAAACCTGTACAAATTTCTTAGTTCTGCAGGACAAAAATATATTTTTCAATATAAATAAATTAATGTTTCAACAGTTTGTGTCCATAGTCGGTGGGGACCAAAACAACATTAGAACCTTTTTGACTTTGTATGGACAAAAACACTGAGACATTTAAAAAGCAATATTCCCTAAACGTTGAAAGAATTTTCACTTTTGGGTTTAAAGCAAATGGAAACTGAAGCCTGACAGGCTGAGTTTTTATTCCTCTCTTAGGTATCTGCTGGTGGCTCCTTACCTCCTGTCAGTACTCTCACTTCCCTGCATGGATTGTCCGGATCCTCCGCTGCCCCTCCAGGACTGATCATGGCCTCCCTACCAAGTGTAATGAGTCTAGGAGACTCCTCGCTTCTCATAGGTATAAAGCATAGTGATCTACAACATGAACAGTTTAACACCAAAACACTGCTAATGTTAATGCATGTATTTTACTGTAGGTTTGACGTCCTCTCAACCACAGACGGTCCCTGTCATCAACAACATGGGGGGAGGGTTTACTACCCTTCAGCCAATCTCGTTTCAGCAACAGCTTCAAGCCTCACCGCAGCAGCCAATAGCACAGCAGCTCCAGTCGCACATTAGCCCAAGCTCCTTCATGGCAACAATGGCACAATTCCCATGCCACAGTAGGTACTTAATTAGTGGTGTAAGTTAATTAGTGGTGCTTTTTAAGAAAAGCATCACTATGATTATGGGGGGACATTTTTGACTTGAAACCATCTAGTGATTCCTTAGAAACCACCCAGAACATCCTAGCAACCACATACACTATAGCGGTCAAAAGTTTGGAATTATTTCAATTTTATTAATGTTTTTTGTAAGAAGTTCCTTATGCTCATCAAGGATGCATTTGTTTGATCAAAACTACAGTAATCGCAACTACTTGTAATATTGTGAAATATTTTTAATTTAAAATGTTTTCTATTATAATATATTTTAAAATGTAATTTATTTCTGTGATGGTAAAGCTGAATTTTCAGCATCATTACTCCAGTCTTCAGCGTCACATGATCCTTCAGAAATCATTCTAATATGCTGATTTGCTGCAAAAGAAAAATTTCTTATTATTATCAATGTTGAAAACATTTGTGATGCTAATATTTTTGTGGAAACAGTGATACACTACCATTCTGGGTAGTGAAATTAAAAAAAGAAAAAAGAAAAGAAAAAAGAAAGGAACACTTATTCAGCAAGGATTCAGTAAATTGATCAAAAGTGAAAGTAAAGACATTTATAATGTTACAAAAGATTTCTAATTCAAATAAATGCTGTTCATTTGTTTTACTTTCGATTCATCAAAGAATCCTGAACACAAAATGTGTCCGTTTCCACAAAAATATTGCTAACAATAAGAACCATTATTACAAAATAATTAAGCAACAATAACAAAATAACTGAGCAGCAAATCATCATATTAGAATGATTTCTGAAGGATCATGTGACACTGAAGACAGGAGTAATAATGCTGAAAATTCAGCTTTGCTGCCAGAAAAATAAATTGCATTTTAAAATATATTAATTTGGTTTGCTTTCACAAGGCAACCTTTCAAGGTGCACCAAAATGTGTTTCCGCAAGTCACATGCGAGTACAACTGTTAAAATAATAATAAAAAAGTAATGTATAACAATATTACTGTTTTTGATCAAATAAATGCAGCCTTGGTGAACATAAGAGACTTCTTTCAAACACACAAAAAAACTATTCCAAACTTTTGACTGGTAGTGTAGCAATGTACTTACTGGTAATCCGAACACTTTAGCTACATGGTGCTATAGCTATTAGCATGGTGCCAGTGAGTTTTGAATGGACAAGAACCATGCAAAGACCTAGTTTGTCTAGCTCATTCTGCTTTAATATTGTGTGTGTTTCAGTGTATAGCAAAGCAGACCTGAGCTCTTACCCCTCCTCCAGTCTCCTGTCCCAGGCTATGGTCATCGCAGAAGGCAACAGCATTGGGACACTGACTAACCTCACAGCTGTTCGACAGGCAAGAAGCAAACACAATCTCATCACACTGACCATGTTTACATGCACATCATTTTTAGATTAAGGTTCATATACTGGGCTTTATTTAGAAGAAAGTTTGACCTGCTCCACAGTCCACAGAGCTTACAGCCATATTCATGTGAACATGACATTCGGTATATTCTCAATAAACTAAAACATGAATTTACCCATAATTCTCTTTTGGCGATACACTAGAGTTCAAATGTTTGCGGTCAATTCTGCAAGGATGCATTAAATTGGTCAAAAGTGACAATAAAGACATTTATAATGTTACAGAAGTGTTCCATCAAATAAATGCTGTTCTTTTGAGTTTTCTGTTCATAAAAGAATGCTGAAAAAAATAAATGTATGAGAGCTTTCTATGTGAAAGTCCAGGTAACCAAAACTTTGAAGATCCAAACAAATGACTTCTTATCACTGCATGTAGCACTTAGAATTATTTTTGATCTAATATAAATTAATATTCTTTGTAACAGACGATATTCCACAAAAGGTAACTAAGATAATACCGTCTTTGAATTTCTAGAAACTGTACTTAATCAGGTTATCACATTAACATTATGCTTGTATAATCTTTAAACTTATTCTGTAAACTCAATCTATAAACTTTATGTAAAAACGGCCAAGAGATAAAAATGAGAAATGGAATTTATTTTATGGATCTTAATCTATTCAAAGACAACATTCATTACCATTTAGTGATTCAAATTAAAACAAAACTGCGTTATAGGAATTCAAAACAGCTTTTACCTTTAATTTTAATGTAAAACTAGTCTATAATGTGAATCTACAGTGATTCTTTCAAATGATCAATCCTTTTCCTCCTGATCAGATTCTCACCTCAGATCCTGAGGGTCACACAGACACTCCCATTGAAGAGGAGTCTTTACATCTGCAATCCACTTCACCAGAACCAGGTACAAACCCTGTGCTTTCGGTAGCCAAATTCAGATGTTACTACTATGAAACCATTGCATTACCCATCTCTGATTCTCCTTTAATCAAAGATGAAGAATGCCATTTCTGCAACATAGTGACACCTAGCGGAATTACAAAATTAAAGGCAAAGGCATGTCTTAACAGGTACCCAGACAGCAACAGTGTCAGCCCGGATCCGGTACATCTGGTTCGTGTGGAATCCACGTGTACCAGATGTGGGCCGGATCTGGGCCGACACCATGTTGCTGTCTGGGTTAAAGTAGGCTACTTACAACAAAAAGTCCAATATATTAGGAAAACTTTTAGCTGTGTTCCTATGTGTCAAGTAAGCAGTTGAGTAAGCCAACACTGTCTAGAGAGCGAACGAGAGCATCTCACTTATAAACATCCAAAGTACCCAGAGCATTTTTTGAAATGACGCGCCACAACTCTTTGAAGCTGAGTACGCATTTTAAACTTGTACATGTCAATGCCCCGTTCACTTTGGCAAGTTAATGACCCGTTTAATCTTTGGTAGTCTAAATGCAGCGAAGCTGAATTTTCATCAGCGTGTGCACATCAGTCATGGTCCCGCACCGGCAAATACCCTTTGGCTCCACCTGCTTTAGTAGCCACACCCTGAGCTGCAAGGTTCACACATACTCCGCTTGCACGAAACATGCAAATGAGCATTCACACCGCACACGGCTAGTGCATGATCGGTGCAGTGCAGCGATAATTTTGCATCCAGTCGCGGAATTCGCATGGTTCGTGGTCAAAATGAACAGGTCGACATGAAAATATAGCAATTTTACCATAAATGCATATAATTTAAGTATACTGCTATTTTTCACAGCAGTATAATCTTACTTTAAACCTGGGGTAAAGCAAAGAAAAGGAAAACTATGGAAGCTTGTTTCCGCCACGAAATAAAAAAAATCAAAAAGTAATTGCGACTTATCACACAAGTCTGCCTTTTTTTCCTCTCACAATTGCTAGTTTACATCTAACAATTCAGATTTTTTTTCTCAGAATTGTGTGAATAGTGTGAATTGCATGATATAAACTTGCAATTGCGAGAAACAAGTCAGAATTGTGAGATATAAAGTCAGAATGATATAGTCAGAATTGCATGATATAAACTTGCAATTGCGGGGAAAAAAGTCAGAATTGCATGATATAAACTCGCAATTGCATGATATAAACTTGCAATTGCGAGAAACAAAGTCAGAATTGTGTAATATAAAGTCAGAATTGCATGATATAAAGTCAGAATTGCATGATATCAAGTCAGAATCGCGTGATGTAAAGTCAGAATTGTGAGATATAAACTCGGAATTGCGAGAAACAAAGTCAGAATTACGTGATGTAAACTTGCAATTGCGAGAAATAGTCAGAATTGATTGATTTAAAGTCCCAATGATATAGTCAGAATTGCATGATATAAACTCACAATTGCGAGAAACAAAGTCAGAATTGTGTAATATAAAGTCAGAATGTCATGATGTAAAGTCAGAATTGCTTGATGTAAAGTCAGAATTGCATGATATAAAGTTGCAATTGCGAGAAACAAAGTCAGAATTGCGTGATGTAAAGTTGCAATAGGCTCTATGCACGATCGCTTCCGCGTTTTGTCTCAACCCGCCCAGTTACATCCGGTGCTGCGTCGGAAACCGTTTTTGCATTTGGTTGAGATAATGGTAAATTACACTCGCTGTTTACAATAACTTCCAGCGGTAAACGTGAATGATGTTAACAATATTGTGAGGCAGTTAGCTGTCACACCTAAGAGTAAGAAAGAGAAGGGCTTTAAATTATATATTTCGAGCTACATCGACAACTTTGAGGGTGAGTATTCTCTCATATCATGCAAAATCCGACTAGCGAATCGGTTTCTAAAATCGTTGTCTCCGTTTCTGAGAAGATGAATTTTAAGAAAGTTTTGGCGCTAGTACACTTCGCTATAGAACGCGCTATGCGGATGTAAAGACGCTGGCTGAGATTCTACCGGAAATACATCAGCAGCATTCGTGCATAGAGCGTATTGCGAGAAACAAAGTCAGATTTGTGAGAAAGACAGAATTGAGAGGTATAAACTCAGAATTGCGAGAAACAAAGTCAGAATTACGTGATGTAAACTTGCAATTGCGAGAAATAGCCAGAATTGCGTGATATAAACTTGCAAATGCTAGAAATAATCAGAATTGCGTGATGTAAACTTGCAAATGCGAGAAATAGTCAGAATTGCGTAATATAAAGTTGCAATTGCGAGAAACAAAGTCAGAATTGTCAGAAATAAAGTCAGAATTGTGAAATATAAACTCGGAATTGCGAGAAATAAAGTCAGTTCCGCCACAGAATAAATAATGGTAATTGTGACTGTCTTACAATTCTGACTTTTTTTTTTCAATTTATTTCTAAACTCGCAATTGCGGAAAAAAAAGGCAAAATTGTAAGACAAAAAGTCGCAATTACCATTTTATTCTGTGGCGAAAACAAGCTTCCTTAGACTTACCAGGAGTTGCAAAAATAATTAATGCGGAAAAAATGATATCTAAAGTACTTTTTTTTTAACATGAGATACACTAGAACGCACCATGCTATTATGTGACATGCTGGTGGTCAGAGAACTACACTCGGAACAAGAAAGCTACAATGGATGACGATCGTCTAAACAGTGAGGTGGAAAAACACGAAGCGTTGTATGACCAGCAGGACTTTTCATATAAAGTTTTAAACACGAAAGAAAAGGCATGGGAGACAATTTCTTCGGCAGTTGATGTGGATGGTAAGTTAGTTTAAAGTATTTGTGATTATACATAAGTTTTACATAAGACGTATCATGTTTAAATGTTTTGCCACTTGCTTGAGCATCTTAATATAAGCCTATAAATCTATATAGAAATAATGAATCGAATATTGCGTTGTTTATATTTATTCCGTTTAAAGCCGCGGATTAGCAGCGTCTAAGCACGTGCTGCTCCTGCACCGCATACGTACTACATTACGGAGTGTGTGTGAACAGGACCGCTCTCAATGTTTAGAGTGTCAGGAAGGCTCAATGTGTACACTTTTGGTGGAGATAAACCCATGAATGGCATACTAATACTAGTCAATGTACATAAACTGGATTAAGAGAAAGTACTTTAACATTAAACAATCTCACACACTTCACCTTTAAATTCCCAGTGTCTTCGGGTAGTTTGGAGCTCTACCCTCAGACCCAGACAAGTGAAACCCATCCTTCACACCTGCTCTCCTCTTCACCAGGGGACATCGACCCTTACATCCCTACACAGATGGTCTCTACGGCACAATAACTGCAGCTACTGATGACAATAGCGCTTCCAAAAGCTGCTGAGAGCAAACAGACAACAATGAAAAACAAAAAAAAACAATGATCTGTCCTTCTGCTATATTGCTATCTGCTGCCTACCCATGCTAATGATGTTTTTTCACAAATCCTTAAATTATGCTCAATAAAAGGACAGTCAAGTTTTCATTTAAAACAAACTCGTGTGAACACGTATATAATTAGTTTCAGGTTTCAAATGTGTGACTGTCATAAAAAAAATGCATGTAAAATATAATGTAACTGTTCTAGGTTTCAGTCTGCTAGACTAGTCTGTAGAAAAATATTTTGTAGTAAAATGGCAAAATAAACTTTACTTTATTGATGATTTTTTTGGGGGGAGGGATTTATAGCATGAAAATGCTAAACTGGCAAGAAACAGGTTCTTTTAACTTCGCAGTCAACTGCTAACCCTCAATGAACATAAAACAATATACAAATATCCAGAACAGCATAAACAGAATAATTGCTCTTTCGAACAATTAAGTCTTTCATTCATCATCGCCCTTTGATGAATCCAACTTTTTTCTTTTCTTTTTCTTCTTTTTTTTCTTTGTCAAATTCTCTACCACAGTTGTTTGCGCTTCTGTTCCTTTTCCATTAGACTGTTTCTCTGATACATGAATACTTGTATCCTCACTTCCCTCAGTGAATGTTTTTCTTTTCTTCTTTTTCTTTGTCTTCTTTGCGACTGTGTCCTCCTTTCCAGACTCTACGTTTGTCGTACTTTTCCCCTCTGTCTTCTCTGTGAGGGTTTGGGCTAAAGGGCCGAGGATGTCTGACACAGACACAGCAGCTTCTCTAAGCCTCATCTCCATCTCACTGTCACTGTCACTGCAGAAATAAAGAAACAAGATGCTTTTTACATAATATAGATTGTCATTAATGCAAAATGTATAATAAACTTACTAGCTTGTTGATTATTATTAAAGACAGATAGATAGAAAGACAGAAAGACAGACAGAGCACATTGAAATAGCAATGAAAAGCTATTTTTCTATTACTTGCATTGTGACATTTATGACAATTAAGCATATTCTCCCTCATTTACTTTATTTACTGTAATAATACTGTTGGACTGTGACTTGCTTTAAATTAATTGTCACCAATTACTCACCCTCATATCATTCAAAACCCATATGACTTTCATTCATTTTGGAAACACAAATGAAGATCTTTTTAATGAAATCTGAGAGATTTCTGTCCTGCCATTGAAAGTCTATTCACCCAAAACTCTGACGCTTCAAAGTGTTCATAATGAGATCATAAAATAAATCCATTTAAAATGTGCGGTTTAAGGATTTAATTGATTGAAGAGACTTTTTTTTACATGAAACCGCTTGATTCATATGGATTTATAAAAAAATTTTAAGTGAATAGACTTTCAATGGTAGGACAGAAATCTCTCAGATTTCATTAAAAATATCTTCATGTGTGTTTTCAATAGGGATGCACCGATAACTGTTCTTTGAAAGCCGAGAACCTATATTGGCCTATAAATCTAAATCCAAATGTTGATATAATTTTTTTGAGAACCTGATTACAAAAACAAAAGGCTCGCCATTAAAAGCCATGTCCCGAGCACTTCAACATATATCAGACATAGTTTGAACAAGTGTAAGTTTAATTCCCTAACTTTAAAAAAATAATTTTCAAGTTTCTTTATTAAAAAAATTAAAATCGATAGCCTTACAAAGAAATAATTAATACCTAAATATTCAAACTATTACAAGAAAAAAATAAAATTGCTAGGTATTATTATAATAATGCATCAATGTTTTTGAAAATAAAATAAATAACAGCATTGGTGTTTAACTGAACCATAACCATCACATAAACTGAAGCACTTTGTTAGCGGGTAAATTTACTTAAAGGTTCACCCAAGAGTTAGCCATCGACTTCCATAATATTTTTTTCCTAGTATGGAAGTCAATGGCTACCAACATTCACAGGTTTGGAACAGCTTGAGGGTGAGTAAATGACCAAATTTTCAGTTTTAGGTGAACTATCCCTTTAACTGCATTTTCCTTTTTTGAAGTGATTCCAATAATATTTCAAACAATTCAAAACTATAATAGTGAACAGTGCACATCTGAAGTGTCTCAGCTAGAGGAAATAATCCATTATTTATCAGCTTTAATATATCAGCCAAATGTTCTTATTGGGCCAATAACCATAACATTAACATTTAATATACAGAACAGGCCAAAAGTTTGGACACATTACTATTTTTAATGTTTTTGAACATTAAGCCTGCATTTATTTGATCAAAAAAAAAAAAAAAAAAAAAAAAAGTAATAGTGTGATATTATTATTACAATTTTAAATAATTGGTTTTCAATTTATTATACTTTAAATTATCATTTATTTCTGTGATGCAAAGCTGAATTTTCAGGATCATTACTCCAGTCTTCAGTGTCACATGTGACATCCAGTCTATCACATGATCCTTTAGAAATCATTCTAATATTCTGATTTATTATGAGTGTTGGAAACAGTTCTGCTGCCTAATATATTTGATGAATAAAAGGTTAAAAAGAACTGCATTTATTCAAAATAAAAAAAAAATTCTAATAATATAAATCTTCTTTACTATCACTTATCAATTTAACACATCCTTGCTGAATAAAAGTATTGATTTATTTCAAAAAAAGAAAGAAAAAAAAATTACTGACCCCAAATGACTGACCAGTAGTGTATATTGTTGTTACAAAAGATTTCTATTTTTAAAATATTTGCTTCTTTTTCTTTTCTTTTTTTTTTATTCATCAAAGTATCCTAAAAAAGTATCACAGGTTATGAAAAAATATTAAGCAGCAGAACTGTTTCCAACTTTGATAATGAATCATCATATTAAAATGATTTCTAAAGGATCATGTGATAGACTGGAGTAATGATCCTGAAAATTCAGCTTTGCATCACAGAAATAAATTATAATTTAAAGTATAATAAATTGAAAACCAATTTGTAATAATATATCACAATATTAAAAAAAAATTCTGTATTTTTTATCAAACAAATGCAGGCTTGATGAGCAGAAGAAACTTCTTTCAAAAACATTAAAAATAGTAATGTGTCCAAACTTTTGGCCTGTACTGTACATCAGCCAATACCGATATGGTGGCCGATACATCCACATCCCTAGTTTTCAAAATGAACGAAATTCTTATGGGTTTGGAACGATAAGAGGGTGAGTAACTGATGACAGAATTTTCATTTTTGGGGGAATTCACCCTTTAGTGTTAAAAAGTGTAAAAAATAATTATGGGGTGAAATATGGCCAAAGTATGTTTTCGTGAAATTCCCCCTAGTGTGCACATTCTATCATTTAAGCAGGACTCAGTCTCACCTAGAGCTGGGAACTGGTCTCCTTTTAGGAGGTGGAGGAGGTGATTGTTCCATCCATTTTCCAGAGGTAGATGTGGAGAACAGACGGAAACCTTTAGAAAATGACATGAAACAGTCAGCTATTTGAAATCCAGATTTCTGAGGGATAGCTGAGGGATCAGTGGATATTATGTATATTATTGTACATCTGTCACTTTGTAACTTTGCGTTAATGTACATATCCTGTAGTAATTCATAAGATTTAAAATCCTTTTTCTTGACGTACATCAAATAATAATCTGAACTATGAGATCTCTATTGGCAATTGATGAGTTCGCTTACCTTCTTCATTCTCTTCTTCATCTCTGTTTTTGGACTGACCAGGTTCTGAGTCAACTGTCTTAGAAAACACTTCTGAAATGCACCTACAGTTGAGTGTGTTTGTAAACGAGTGAGGGAGAGAAATTGTACTGATTGACCAACAGAGGAATAAAAGATAATGACAAATATACTCAGAAGTTGAACGTGAGAAATATTTTTTTTTTGTAGTGTCTCACCCGTCTAATATGGCTCCTAACTTTTTTGCCACATGGGACTGAAACTCAGGTGTTGTCCCGAGCTCATTCCCATCATGTTCATGCTTTGAAACATCGACTCTGTGTAACAAAGATATCCAAACGCATGACAGAATAACCACTGAGAGCCAATCTCAAAGCTTTTTAAATGCATACTGACTCACCTACGACTTTTGTTTTCTCCATCTGTGTGATAAAAGCAGTACTGAGTTAGTCCTCAGATATACATGTTAACGCTTGATTGGTAAGTGAAGTAATTTCATCTCAGATTATTCAGTGCATAAAGATCTCTATAAAACACGTTACCTTTTCCATTGATCTTGATATCCTGTGGTCCAAAGCTCCAGACAGCTTCTTTCAGTCTTGCAGAGTTTTCATCCTCACTGCTGCTGCTTTCAGACATCCTCAAGGTTTATCAGTTTTAATGAATAAAAACATCAGTTAGAAGCTATGAAACTACGCAGCTGAGACGTCAAGCATGTTATTAGTTTAGACTGGGTGACATGACGCGCAAAAAAACCCGCAACAACTAACGACAGACATTAACGTAGACCGTGGTGCACCATTTCGGGAGAAATGCTTAAAAAGTGACTGATACAACGTGCAATTCTCAACTTCAACGTCACGCATTCAGAGTCCACACGAGCCTTCGTTTCACATGTAGTTAAAACGAAAAACAATGCTCAGGTTGCAGCATCAAGCATAAGGCCCTTTACTGCCCCCTGCTGTAATGGAGCTAAAACAGTAATTTGTGTAATTCTGGGGAGGGAGGGGTAATCTAAATATGCCCTGTCAAAACAGACATAATCAACACCTTAAAGTATTTATAGCTAATTAAACATTATAAACTTATTTAAGTTATTTAAGTTCATTCTCGTGTTACGCAGCACGTTTGAGCTTCAGCAAGAACCAATAAGTTTCATTCTCATGTGTTACGCAGCACATTTGAGCTTCAGCAAGAACCAATAAGGTTCATTCTCATGTTACGCAGCACGTTTGAGCTTCAGCAAGAACCAATGAGGTTCATTCTCATGTTACGCAGCACGTTTGAGCTTCAGCAAGAACCAATAAGGTTCATTCTCATGTGTTATGCAGCACGTTTGAGCTTCAGCAAGAACCAATGAGATCATTCTCGTGTTACACAGCACGTTTGAGCTTCTGCAAGAACCAATGAGGTTCATTCTCATGTTACGCAGCACGTTTGAGCTTCTGCAAGAACCAATGAGGTTCATTCTCATGTTACGCAGCACGTTTGAGCTTCAGCAAGAACCAATAAGTTTCATTCTCATGTTACGCAGCACGTTTGAGCTTCAGCAAGAACCAATGAGATCATTCTCGTGTTACACAGCACGTTTGAGCTTCTGCAAGAACCAATGAGGTTCATTCTCATGTTACGCAGCACGTTTGAGCTTCTGCAAGAACCAATGAGGTTCATTCTCATGTTACGCAGCACGTTTGAGCTTCAGCAAGAACCAATAAGTTTCATTCTCATGTTACGCAGCACATTTGAGCTTCAGCACGAACCAATAAGGTTCATTCTCATGTTACGCAGCACGTTTGAGCTTCAGCAAGAACCAATGAGGTTCATTCTCATGTTACGCAGCACGTTTGAGCTTCAGCAAGAACCAATGAGATCATTCTCGTGTTACGCAGCACGTTTGAGCTTCAGCAAGAACCAATAAGTTTCATTCTCATGTGTTACGCAGCACATTTGAGCTTCAGCAAGAACCAATAAGGTTCATTCTCATGTTACGCAGCACGTTTGAGCTTCAGCAAGAACCAATGAGGTTCATTCTCATGTTACGCAGCACGTTTGAGCTTCAGCAAGAACCAATAAGGTTCATTCTCATGTGTTATGCAGCACGTTTGAGCTTCAGCAAGAACCAATGAGATCATTCTCGTGTTACGCAGCACGTTTGAGCTTCAGCAAGAACCAATGAGATCATTCTCGTGTTACACAGCACGTTTGAGCTTCTGCAAGAACCAATGAGGTTCATTCTCATGTTACGCAGCACGTTTGAGCTTCTGCAAGAACCAATGAGGTTCATTCTCATGTTACGCAGCACGTTTGAGCTTCAGCAAGAACCAATGAGATCATTCTCGTGTTACGCAGCACGTTTGAGCTTCTGCAAGAACCAATGAGGTTCATTCTCATGTTACGCAGCACGTTTGAGCTTCTGCAAGAACCAATGAGGTTCATTCTCATGTTACGCAGCACGTTTGAGCTTCTGCAAGAACCAATGAGGTTCATTCTCGTGTTACGCAGCACGTTTGAGCTTCTGCAAGAACCAATGAGGTTCATTCTCATGTTACGCAGCACGTTTGAGCTTCTGCAAGAACCAATGAGATCATTCTCGTGTTACGCAGCACGTTTGAGCTTCTGCAAGAACCAATGAGGTTCATTCTCATGTTACGCAGCACGTTTGAGCTTCTGCAAGAACCAATGAGATCATTCTCGTGTTACGCAGCACGTTTGAGCTTCTGCAAGAACCAATGAGGTTCTTTCTCGTGTTGCACAGCACGTTTGAGCTTCAGCAAGAGGTTTGCTCTCGCGGATCAAACAGGTTCGGTTAAGCTTCTGTTTATGTTCGCTGATCAATATTTATATGTGAATAAAAGCCTAAATTAAATCTGTTCATCATATAAACCGATCAAGTCTCTTCCAAAAAATTGGACTAAACCACTCAATTCATATGGATTAGTTTTACGATCTCTTTATGAACTTTTTGATCTGTCAGTGGAGGGACAGACATCTCTCAGATTTCATTAAAAATATCATTATTTGTGTTCTGAAGATGAATGAAAGTCTTACAGGTTTGGAACTACATGAGAGTACAAATTTTCATTTTTGAGTGAACTAACCCTTTAAGTGAAGAATTATTTTCTAACATACCGATTTTAAAACTTTGTCTGTTAAATCTTAAATCACTCCATTTTGAAATTAGTTGAAAGAAGATTTTATTGCAGAATATACTGGGTTTTTACAAAAATAGGACATATTAACCATGTCATAACCTGACATATGAAATAATAGTTATAATTTTTTTAATGGAAGGGTTTATTGAACCTTTAGACAATAAAAAACAAAAACAAAAAACATTTTTTGTTGAATTTCATATTTGATGCTCCAGGCTTTTATGGCTCATATAGTATGATATAGAAGAATACAGAGCTCGTAATTTTAGAGGCCGAAAATGAGCATAAATATGCAATTTTGGTGCAGTTGGAAAAAAAAAGTCTGAAAGCTTGTAATGTAAATCAATGAGATCTTTACAACAGTATTGCAGACTAAATAGCATATAAATGCATATTAATATCAGTTGTCACATATCTTCCAATAATATGACTTATGTATGATATTTTAAATGTTCTGTATAGTTTTTATTGTGGGGGCAAAACATTTAATGCACTGCAATACAATGATAACTGAGATATGTACAAATGTTCCTCGAAAGCCTGATGCATTGTATTTTATACTCACATTTTAACACGATTTTTCTCACACACACACACACACACACACACACACACACACACACACACACACACACACACACACACACACACACACACACACACACACACACACACACACACACACACACACACACAAAAATATATACACACACACACACACACACACACACACAAAAATATATACACACAAAAAAAATATATATACAGTAGGCTACAGGCCAAAAGTTTGGAAACATTACTATTTTTAATGTTTTTGAAAGAATTTTCTTCTGCTCATCAAGCCTGCATTTATTTAATCAAAAATAGAGATTTTTTTTTTAATATTGTGATATATTATTACAATTTAAAATAATTGGTTTTCAATTTATTATACTTTAAATTATAATTTATTTCTGTGATGCAAAGCTGAATTTTCAGGATCATTACTCCAGTCTTCAGTGACATCCAGTCTATCACATGATCCTTTAGAAATCATTCTAATATTCTGGTTTATTATGAGTGTTGGAAACAGTTCTGCTGCCTAATATATTTGATGAATAAAAGGTTAAAAAGAACTGCATTTATTAAAAAAAAAATATATATATTTTCTAATAATATAAATCTTCTTTACTATCACTTTTTATCAATTTAACACATCCTTGCTGAATAAAAGTATTGATTTATTTCAAAAAAAGAAAGAAAAAAATTACTGACCCCAAATTACTGACCAGTAGTGTATATTGTTGTTACAAAAGATTTCTATTTTAAAAACATTGGCTTCTTTTTATTTATTTTTATTTTTTAACTTTTTATTCATCAAAGTATCCTTACAAAAAGTATCACAGGTTATGAAAAAATATTAAGCAGCAGAAATGTTTCCAACTTTGATAATGAATCATCATATTAGAATGATTTCTAAAGGATCATGTGATAGACTGGAGTAATGATCCTGAAAATTCAGCTTTGATCACAGGAATAAATGATAATTTAAAGTATAATAAATTGAAAACCAATTATTTTAAATTGTAATAATATATCACAATATTACTTTTTTTCTGTATTTTTGATGAAATAAATGCAGGCTTGATGAGCAGAAGAAACTTCTTTCAAAAACATTAAAAAAACAAATGTTTCCAAACTTTTGGCCTGTACTGTATATGATGCGAGGGATAATCAATTAAACTTCATCTTGAAGTATTATTAACAATCAGTGTAGGGGTTAATGCATTATAAGTAACGTGAGTTACGTAATCAGATTACTTTTTTCAAGTAATGTGCAAAGTAACGTCTTACTTTTAAATTAACAACAAGTACATCAGTAAGGAATTTTGTTTTCCCATTTATTGACACCTCTCCTGTTCCTATGTTGAGAGAAACTGAAATTAAGAATGGCAGCACAGCTGAAAGGTTTGTTTGAGCTACGCCCTCAACTGTAGGCATGAATTTGCATTTCCTTCAGCCTGAGGCTCATTCATTTCACTTTTAGTATGAAAGGGCCTTTACATTTTGCAAAAATAGAACTTTTGTTTTGTTTTTTGTTATAAAAACAAACAAACAAACAAACAAACAAGCAAGCCTCCAGTGACAAAAAGTAATTAAAAAGTAACGTACTAACTCAATATTTTTTCTTAAAAAGTAGGCTAACGCAATTAGTTACTTTCATAGGGAGTAACACAGTACTTTTAAAAGTAACTTTCCCTAACACTACTAGAATGTACATACTGAAACCAAGTATTGGCTGTTTTAACTGTAATTATTTCCCACTGAAACGCTTTGAAATGTCTTTGCAGAAAGATATGCATATTAAGAAAATCAATAGTCACTGTAAGCAGAGATGATTAATAGTCCGTATCATAATTATCCTCATCGCTATCTTCCTCTGAATTGTCCTCATCATCATAGTCTTCCTCGTCTTCATTCTCTTCCCAATCATCTTCCTCCCAATCATCTTTGTATCCGTCCTCATCATCAAAACTATCTTCATCACCCTCCTCTTCTTCATCAGTCTCTGCATCAAAATCTTTCTCACTATAGTCCTCATTGTCATCATAATCATCTCCATAATCCTCCTCCTCCTCCACATCATCATCATCATCATCATCATCATCATCTTCCTCTCCATAGTCGTCCTCCTCATCATCATATTCCTCTTCATCCTCATATTTTTCTTTCTTTGTATTCTTTGTCTCTAACTTTGAGAGTGTTTCTTTAAGCCCTGAAACCTCTTGCTGTAGTGTGGAGCACATAAGCGCAATTTTTCTAACATGATCTTTTTTTTCTTTTTTTTTAGGTCTGAAGGTTTTTGCAGATCTCTTTAGACGTGTCTGAAGCTTGGCAGCGACTGGCATCTCCTACAAAAAGAAAATACATCAAGCAAATTAAAGTGACAATAAAATCAAATTTGACAATTCTTATTTTTTATGGAATATTGCTTATGCGTGTACATTATTGTTTAATTTCACGTGCTCTTGTAATTTTTTACCAAAATAAATTCCACTCCCTCTTTCAGCTACATCTCTTCTCTTCTCTGATGATGCATTTACTGGCGTGAGGGCGGGAAAACCTGTCACTCACATGACATCACAGCAATAGCAAATCACAACCATCCAACAATCCAATCGATTCCTAATGGACAAAATCAAGTCCCGCCCTGTACATTTCACTGCAAAGCCAATGAGTGGAGTTTGACGTCCAGCCACATCCTACCCATAACCCTATCCCTCTACAAAACTAAGCTCCACACATTAGGTCCACAGAGATGGAGCTGGACGAGGTCAAGCTCCACCCATTAGTTCAGAGAGGGAAATCTTGTTTAGGCTGTGGTTACACTGCAAGTCTTAATGCACAGACCTTTTGACCTTTTCTGATTATTTGTCCCGCCTTACATTCACTTTGGACACCACTGGTATCGGATATCTGTGTTTACATTAATCCCGCCCAAAATTATTCTGTTGATCTCTTAACTCTTTATTGCCAGTATAGATAAGTTAAAAGCAGTCATGAATGTTTGCGGCGCAAAATTTGACTGAACGGAAATATAGGCTACCAGAAAACAACAGTAATTTTCACTTGCTATTTATAGGGTTTGTTTAGATCTAGAATTCTGAAGTGAAATAAAGTAGCACTGTAAAATTAAATTTATTTGATGAATATAAACATTAACGTGGGAGAGAGAGAGAGAGATACTGTGTATGTGCGTCTGTACAGATGTGAGTTTAATTACAAAAACAGCTAAGTTATCACCTTGTTGCTGAGAAATATAATGTAGCTCTTAGTACAGAGGCGTTTTATTACAATTCACCAGGCAGAGGTTGAAAACATGTTTTTATGTTCCTGAACATACTATGTGTGTGCACAATCACCACCTCAATAGTGCGAGCATATAGGAATGTCTGCTTCATAATACGACATTAAAAAGCTATATTTGTGGGCAAACGGTCGCACTCGCCTTGTGGTGGCTTGGAATTCCAAGGGGAATTGGATACGTGCTTAGACGTAGGTCAGATGTCCAGATATCGGAAATGTACCTGATTAAAAAACACATTTGGAAATGTGCAACAAATTCCAGTCTGTGTCAGATGTGGGTAAAAAAAATCAAATTTTTTTTTTTTGTGCCAGTGTAAACGAAGCCTGCTCTGCAGTGAGCACCACTTGGGTCGCACTTGCACTGCAGGTCTTGATGCCCAATTCCGATTAGTTGACTATATATATTTTTTTGATGACCAGCTTACATCTTTTTTTAAAAGTGACCCATTATCTGATATATGAATTTACACTATTCACTTGGCAAAACAACCCAAGATAGACGTACTAACCCAGAAAAGCTTAGGTCGAAATGGGCACAAAAAAAAACTTGACCATCTTTAAAGGTCAGCAAAATATTGGGTTGAGAATTCTGTCACAGTTGCGTTGCAATAAACAAAGAGTAAAGGATCTAAACGCAGCAGTTTAACTTTTATTAAAAGAACTCAGGGCACTAGAAAACATGAACAGAACAACCAAACATAACACAGCGAGAACTGACGAAGAATTTAAGGAAACACAAGAGCTTAAATAGACGGACCAAACCAATCAACGGAATGAATAACAGGTGAACTTAATTAGGCTAACTGGCACACACAAAGAAACTAGGTCAACATACGCAAGCATGAAACAAATTTTTTTTCAGAAAGAACATATTTTTTCAATGATGTACGACTCGCATTGACGGGAATATCCGATCTGTGCAAATGCACGTATCCGATTCATATCAGACTTTGTTTCCACATAAACGAGGCCTGAAACTGATCTGAGAATATCGGAATCCATGTGCTTTTTTCCTGCTTACACGTTTGTGAGTCATTTCTGATCTGTGCCACATGAGGGAAAAAATCGGAATTGGGTCACTTGAACCATATAATGTAAATGCAGCCTTGATTTCACTATAGATCGCAAATTCCATTTCATGACAACTTTAATAAAGTATGCATTATTAATTGTATAATAGTCAAATTTGCTGTGTTGTTTTAAATGTTGCATAATTTCATACCAAACCTTTAAATCTGCATGATGCTGTTGTCCGCCGGCGGTGCTACTGAAGCTGTTGTCTGAGTTCTGACACTGCTCTGAGGGTCTCGTCTTAATGTCTCCAGTCACGTCAGACAGTGTGTGTTTCTGTAGTGCTGGTATTTTGTAATGTTGCCTGACGTGAGTCTCACAGAGGAACACGTCACAAGTCAAACAAGACTTCACCGATTTCAATTTGCGCTCAAAGCAGAAATCACAGGCCACGTCTTCCGGTCCGGCATAGGATTGTGATGGAGGGGCTGGACTGAAGCCGACCTGCTGCTTGTATTTAACCACCTCAGCCAGAAATGCATTTATGTTCAGCACTGGCCGTGTTTCTGATGCTTTACCACAGTGTGGACAAACATATTCTCCTGCACAATTGTCCCAGATTGCATTAATACAAGCGTTGCAGTAATTGTGTCCACAGGGGATGGACACTGGATCCTTCAACATCGATTTGCAAACCAGGCACCTTAAGTGTTTCTCTGTCAGCAGTCTAGAAGTCACAAAATTAAAGTCATTCTCTAAATGAAACTTTTCTGTACACTGCTGTCACATTGCTTAAAGTCATAGTTCACCGAAAAATGAAAATTCTCTCATCATTTGCTCACACTCATGCCATCCCTGATATGTATGACTTTCTTTCTTCAGATAAACACAAATGAAAAGTTTTAGGAAAATAATTAATCTCTGTGAGTCCATATAATGCCATTAAATGTGTGCCACTTGGTAGACGCTTGAAAAACCACACAGCGATTGTGACGGTGATCCATACAACCCCAGTGGATGAATCAATGACTTCTTAAGTGAAACGATAGGTGTGGGTAAGAAAAATACAATAAATATATAAATATATATAAATCATTGCTTCCGGTCTACTGTCATATGAGCCTTCATGAGAGGGACATTGTGACACCTGAAGTAGGCTAAGTGCGTTGTGATGCTCAGGAGAGAAGTTAATTCGGTAACTTTAGGCAGTTTGGATTTATATGCTGTTGAATGTTTGATGACCACGTTAGCTTATATGTTCGTAAACAACTTCCATCTGCTCCATCTGGTTTACGCAGATCTACTTCTTCGGAGATGCTGTTCTCTTTCAGAAGATCTGTAACATCACGGGGGTCAGAATTCGGCACAACACTGGAAAAATGTGTCAATGGCGGGGAAGTGTTATATCATAAATTATGGAAAATCTTGTCAATGGTGGAGAAAGACTAAAATATTAGTATTTGTTCTTAAACACACCTATCGCTTCTCTTTAGAAGACATTGATTCATCCACTGGGTTCATACGGATCACCGTCATGGTTGCAGCGTGTGGTTTTTCAAGCATCAACCAAGTGGCAAACATTCACTTGCATTATATTGAATCACATAGATTGATTATTTTCCTTAAAATCTTTGTTTATTTAAAGAAAGAAAGTCATATACATAGGGGATGGCATAAGGGTGAGTAAATTATGTGAACTAACTTTTTAATGCTGAGTTTTTAAATGTTATTTATATGAACAAATAACAAATGAATAACTTCACCTTGGATCCAGTGGGAAAGTTTCTGCACCTTTGAAGTTGGTTGGTGGATCTATTGACCAGTCTGTCTTCAAAGACAAACAGGTAGGTGTAGGAGAAGCTGATCTTACTCTGTAAGAAAACAGTGTCATTTAGGCTACTTATTTCTTTTAATTACATTTTATTACATATTATTACAAATATGACAAATGTCCTTACCTTAAGTCGGATGTAATGCCTTTTGAAACGTTCACTGGGTTGTCACTTTTCAGTGAAATATAACCGGTGACTGGTGAAGTCTCTCGTTTTCTCTTAATCCTGTCATTTTAAGTATAGTGTTGGTGCATGGTATTGTATGTGTTCGATTAGAAATTGGTGCTTTGTCTTATAAAACAATTTTGTGAGAAAGAATGTAATTTTTTTTTTAATTATTGTTTTAGATTCTTGTTATTTTAATATTTTATATATTATTGGAAATGATCAATTAAATTACATTATCAAATTTGCATACATTTTTGTATTCAAGTAAAAATCACCTTGAATGCAAAGGAAATGTCTCTCCAACTTTGAAGTTAGTTGGTGGATCAATTGAACAGTCTGTCCTCATTGACACATAGCTGAATGTAGGAGAAGCTGCTCTCTTTGACTTTTGTCTAAAGGGTGAGAATCATGTCAAACAGAACTGTGTGATAAAAACATTCATATTTCTACATTTGAATAAATTGTAATAAATGTTATTTCAATAGCCTCCTCTATATCAGCAAATATAGCTTTCTTTATACATAAATGGAAAGGTTTTTTTTACCTTTTAGTTTTAGCATGTTTTTTGGCAGTGCATTCAGACTCTGATCTTTTTCTTTTGGATTGGCTTGAAATCAACAAAACATGATTTGTAATCAATTCTCTACCAATGATAAATATGAGCTAAACACGTCAAGATACTTTGTTTCAAAACAGAGTGATAAAAACTCAAAAATACAGAATTTTGTGCACCTTTTAAAATCAAGCTGTTCGTTTAGACTCATTGTAATGTCCTTTAAGATCAGACAAACTTGAGACCTGTGAGTATAGAAAGAGAGGCAAGTAAACATGAGATCATCCAGTTTTGATTTGCAGAAATCGAAACTTAGTGGTTTTCACATTAAAAACATGTAAAGATGCAGTGAAAATATGTGGGTCATGAAAGAATGGTAACACTTTTAAATGTGTTTATATAAATACGATATACTTACAGAGTAGCCTAAATGAAATGTTCAGTCTTGCAAATCGGTTTCACTTTCAGTAAATCTTCCTTTCCTATTCACGTAACGCTCAACATAATGCTCAACTATCCGCCCTCCTCAGTAAACTAACAAACATTGTTTATTATAAGTAGCTTTCTTCTGTATATAAGTTGGTTTCCCAGATCTCCAGGCCAGCCAGCCGAAATGCGCCGAACACCCCTCTAAAAGACTTACAAGGCAAGATCAACAAAAACCTGCCCAACAAGTTTATTCTTGCTTTCGGCATGTGATCAACATGAAGACAACGTCCCAAATATGCTGTGTATTGGCATAACAGACTAGCCTAATTAAATGTTTTCCTATTAGAACTGTACACAACATGTGTTAGGGGGAAGTAAGATGGGGGAAGATCTCTCCCCCCAAAGAACAATGGGGATTTACTTTTAAATTGTAACATATATAGATTCAAGTTTAGCATTTGCAGGATGACGTTGCAGCCAACTTGTAGGCTAATAGGAAATAAATAAACATTTGCTAATTTGTTGTCATATAGCACAAAATGTCAAATATTAAAAGAAAGATGGCCCCCTACTGGAGTAAGAATTAAGCCCCTCTGGATAGACTTTTACAGAATGTATAAATAGTTTTGATATAACTGATATAATTTAAAATACTAAATAAGCTATTGTATTTAAGCTACAATTTTATTTGGACAATTTAGCCTAGGCCTACTTGATATAATTGAATAGGCCTATGCCGACAATGAAAACAGAACACCATAACAGAGATTCATCTGAAAGCTAAAATCATTCTATGACTTACCGGTATATAGCCTACATTATCAACTTGTGCAAATTCCTATATTTTAACTTAAGATATTACAATGTGCAAAAAAACCCGATAGATTCTTTTTATACTCGAGCAGTATTTTCTTTGCAAGAGTAAATAGTAGTTAGATACTATTTCCAACAAGTATTTTAATACATTATAAAGCAGTATGCAATAATAACATATTGAATGTAAATTATTATTTAGCCTATTAAATAAATGCCGCCTTATTGGGACGAGCCCTCCCCTACACCTCCCCCTAACGCTACTCGATAAGCACTTTATTATTAAATAACCGTTAGGCATTTTAATTCCACTTTTCACAGATGTTCTTCATATTTATTGAAAATAAAAGCATTTCCACTATAATAATGCGATGGGGAAAAGGAGAACATTGAGATCGCAACAGGCGGATTCGAACTTGGGTCGATCGCTTCAAAAGTACAAAATAACTTCGCCTTACTCCTTACGCCACTGCTGATAGACAGAATGTACGTACACCTCAACCAAACTTTAGTGTGTGGAGATAGTTTGGCAGGGGCAATCATGCCTTTTTTAGGCAATGGTCTCATGAGGTGGAGCAAAAAGAAAAGCGCCCATTGGATATACAGCGATAAAAAAATAAAAAAAGATTAAAAAAAAAAGGGTGAGGTTTTACATTGAATGAGTCAGATAAGCAGCTGCATCTCAACTTTATTGCATATTCAATAAAGTAAAATCTCCGGAGAACTTCGACTCAGAGCTTTTTTTGAGACCAGAACTGAAGAGTCAAAGACAGCGAATTTGCCACGACAATGGAAATTCCAATATTTACTGTTGATGCTTTTACCAATGTACCTTTCAAAGGTAATCCTGCTGCAGTATGTCTTATAGAGAAGGTAAGTACCCATTACACTATCACAAGACAGGCTTCTAAATACGTCAGCGTATAGATTAGTTATTCATGGTAATAAAATGTAAATGTGTTTGCGCGTTACAATGTTATAAAATGTTTCTCTGTAATACATAGGAGCTGCAAGATGATCTTTACCAAAGCATTGCTGCAGAGATGAATTTATCAGACACCGCTTTCATCACAAAACAGAATTCTGTGGATTTTACCTCAGGTATTCTGCTGCTGAGATGCATCTTGAAATAATCAAACAACTCTTATTTACATTTTGGATTTGATGTATTTTGAAAGGGGCAAGGTTTGGGTTACGCTGGTTTACCCCCAAAAGTGAGTATCCATTATGTGGACATGCAACACTGGCCTCAGCAGCAGTGCTCTTTTACCTTAAAAGTAAGAAACGCTCATTCTGACATTAATCTTTTACCAAAAACAATGGACTGGTGACCATTCTAAAAGCACAATATCCTCACACAGAGAATGTCAATCCTGTTGTGGTGTTTGAGACTATGAGCGGGGAGCTTATTGTGCGCCAGCATGAAGAATCTCTAATAATGGACTTCCCCTTAAACAAACCAGAGCCCCAGGTATGACCCAAAAGACACTTTGTGGACACTTCCTTCAACAAAACCAAAATGGACTCAATCAAGTGGTTGCTTTTGGTCTGAATTTGCAGGACCAATATGAAATCAAGGACCTTTTGAAGGTAACACTGCCAGTTTTATTTCTGTTTTTAGAATGGCACTAGCAGAAACTATTTTGTGTCACCATTTTGCCTTATGTTTTCAGGCTGCTGTTGGAGACTTACCCATTCAGGATGTGTGCTACAGTCCAGCCATAAAAAATCTAATGATTCGTCTAGCTGACACATGCAACAGGTACTGCTGGCCATTTCTGAAATTAACGAAGAAAATTACATCGATAATGGCAATGTATTTGTATGCATTAAATGTGAAAACAGCTTTGCATAGAAAAAGGAATAATCTATTTGAAATTCTATGTGAAGTATGCTTCTGTATGCCACATTCTGCAGTGTTGTTAATTCTTTATTGTTGGCAGGTCTGATCTTATGTCTTTGAGGCCAGAGGCAGAGACTCTTGTGAGAAATGAGACCACTGGTAAGATTAAAAGTCTCATCGTTACGTTGAAAGGAACACAGACCTCTCAGTCTGGATATGACTTCTACTCCCGTGTCTTCTCACCCTGGGTTGGTGTCCCTGAAGATCCAGTCACTGGTGAGCAGAACATGAGAAATGTGTACAATGTAAACTCATAAGTATTACTAAGTCAATACTAATCAATGCATTATACTACAACTTTATTTCTAAAAGGGTCTGCACATACAGTCCTTGCTGGCTATTGGTCTGAGAAGTTGGAGAAAAAGAAAATGATGGGTAACAGCCTCCTATTCCTTCATGCCATTTCATCACAAACACTGGAATGAAAAAAAAAAAAGAATATAAGTTATTCTAATATTAACAAAACAAGTTGCTCAGATTAAGTCATTTATCTCCTCTATATTTTTTTATTTTTTTTAGCTTACCAGTGTTCCAGTCGTGGTGGCGAGGTAAAGCTGGAGATAAGAAATGACGGTCGAGTGGACATCATTGGTCAGGCGCAGATCATTCTTCAAGGAACTCTTAAAATCTAGACAAACTTGCACAACCGATTCATTGAATTTGCGGATAGTTTTGATGGAAATCAAGTGCATTAAATTTCCACTTTAGTTGATATTCTTGTGAAGGTGCATTGTAAGTTATGTGCCATTTAATCAAATTAATACAAAAGTTCGTTCTGGTTCTCGATTCTGATTGGCATTTTTTATTTTTTGTCTCTTATATTGTGCCCTTCTTTATGTGTCAAGGAATCTGCTTGCACAACACAGTCTTTCTGCTGCTGATCTGGGTGAGATTTCTGACATAGGATGTTTAAGTGGACACATCACATGTACATCAAATATTCTATTTATAACAAAATTATGAGTTGTCATGATTTTGGGAATTATATCTTTACTGAAACCATGACTTTAAAAAAAATAAATAATAATAATTCATAAATGAAATGGAAAAACTCAACCTTGTCACAAGTTTACAACCCTGAACCAATGAGAAATACATATTATGTGACGAGGTTGAGTGTGACAGGATTGAGTTTTTTTGCTCAAAATGGCCACTGCTCCTCCTGTAGTGTAGGAGAGTACACCATATGGCAGCAATGTAATTAAAGTAATTATACTTATGAATTAAAATACAAATTTGAAAATAAAATAGCGATATATTCTATATACACTATGTAAAAATAGCAGTATTTGTAATAAATGTGTAAATAGTAGTAAGATACTATTTGCATCTCAGTATTTTATATAACAGTATTGCAATAATATATTTATGTATTAAAGTAAACTATTATATTTATTAAAGTAGCAGTTATTTGCAAATAGCGATAAATGCTTTGTCATATTTATGTCATTAGCAATGAAAATATTTTAAAATGGGATTTAAAATGATTTGCTGTCCAAATGACGTTGCTGCCACCTTGTGGTACAATATTGGATTTTACTGTGGAGTCAAGAATAAAACAGTTAGTTTATAAAATGTATTTTATTTATTTCTCTGAACACCCTTTTTAAAACTTAAAATTAAAAACTTAATTAACTTAACGTAAATTTAAAACTTAAACTTAAATTATATTAAACTGACTTAAAAAATGTGTTGAATCTTGTATAACATAAAGTTGAAAATTGCTTAACCTATTTTGATGAGTTGGAGTTGATGAGTTAGCAATGTAAAAACATATGTTGTCATAACTTATTATTCATACTTTTTTAGTGTGGATTTAAAGATGTTTAGCTTTTTATTGGGAAAACAAGACAAAAATACTGAGGAAGATCATTTTTTTGCAATGAGTGCAAGATTTAATGCCATGACTTAATGGAGTTTTTTTTATGGATTATTTGTTTGCCTTAATTTGTGCAAGAAGGGTGAATTAAGACTTAATTCACAGAAACCCGATAAAAGGCTCATTTAAAAACAAAAACGAAATGTATTCCAGTTGACATATTACACAACAAATGTAAAGCATGAGCAGTATTCCTAAAACAGCTAACTTACTACGACTAAATCCACACATTAGATACAATAAACAGAATATTTTAAAGAATAAAAAAGACATTATTATCTCTCTCAGTAAGGTTGCAACATAATTATAATATGAAGACACTGAAAAAGGAGGATAAAACCAAAATATTTAACAAAGCCTAATATATGGATCAAAATCTGTGTGGGAAATTACTCCATGAAGGTTACAGCATGTCAACACAGAGATGGTACCGATTAGGGCTGGGTATTGACCGGTATTGACACTCCGATCTCGATTCAATTTAATCCGACTCCCTTGTTCATACGTCATCACGTACGTCGCTGGAGCTTCGCTTAAACTTGCACGTCACATTAGAGCGCCAAAGCGACATTGTTTGAAGTTCGTAATAAATTTGACGGCATTTGAAAGCTAAGACTTTGTTTCATATCAAAAGTAATGAAGCTTTTTCAATTTATTAGATGGGAGACACGCTAAAAAGAACATTGATTGACGTATTGTCCACGCATCAGCTGAAAACAGCATTCCCTAAAAGATCGATTCTCGAATCATCGATCGAAAAATCAACATTTTCAACCCAGCCCTAAGTACCTATTGTAAACAGCACGAGTATAAGGCATCAGACAGACATGCAACCACGAATACTTCACAAACATGGGTCCTCTTAACTCATATTACAACTTCTCTCTATTAAGGACACTTAAAAATGTAAGAAAGTCACCTGACCAACTGACTTGTTTGAGAAGAGATTGAGAGTTTGAGAGACTGACTTTGTGAATGAATAACAATGGGTATCTTGCAACATGTCACATGATCTGCTTTGATCATGAGCTAACCAAATCAAATTAAAATTTATTAAATATGTAAAGTTAGGCATTTCTTGGTGGGTATCCAGAAGCTTTTTTAATTTAGTTTTTCAGCCAATCATATCACCTAATTCACAACGGCTATTAAACATCATGAATCAGAATTAGATCAAAGGTAAACATCAAAGCTCTGATAGAGGCTAAACAGCTTGAAAGGTGCACAAGGACACCATGTTGGGAATCCCATCCCTTTCTGTGTGTGACACGAGTGAAAACATGGTTTCTGGATGTATGCACAGCTGAGCCTGACATTAAAAAACCCTTGTACATGACACAGACAGATGCCCTACGGCCAGATCCCTGCAGGACTGAAACTACACACCATAAGAAAAGTCCACTTTTGTTTTCAATCAGATAAAGACTTGACATAAAGCAGTTAGACAAAATAAAACGGTACATTATAAAATGGTCAGTTTAGTGTTGAACATTTTGGGGTTAGGTTATTATTTTTTTTTTTTTTTCAAGATATTAATACTTTTATTCAGCAAGGATGCATTAAATTGCTCAAAAGTGACAGTAAAGACATTTATAATTTTACAAAAGTTTTTCATATAAATGCTGTTCTTTTGCACTTTCTATTCATCAAGAATCCTGAAATAAATGCATTGTTTTCCTATTAAAAAAATATTAAGAAGCACTATGTTTTCAACATTGATAATAAGAAATGCTTGAGCATCAAATCAGCATATTAAAATTATTTTTTGAAGGATCATGTGACGCTGAAGACTGGAGTAACGATGCTGAAAATTCAGCTTTACCATCACAGGAATAAATTACATTTTGAAATAAATTCAATTAGAAAGTTATTTTAAATTGTAATAATATTACACAATATTACTGTATTTTTGATCAAATACATGCAGCCTTGGTGAGCATAAGAGGCTTCTTTCAAAAACATTTAAAAAATCTTACTGACCCCAAACTTTTGAACGGTAGTGTAGTTACTGCAACTGTTTTAGGGTACGTTTTACAACAACAACTAAAAATGGAAAAGTTTTTCCACATACAATCCCTGTTCACACAGATCTGCGAAAACGACTAAAAACGCTGTGTTCTGCTGCCAGGCCAGTAGTTGGCAATGTCACTTTGTGAAGAAAAACGACACGCCTATAAACTGAATACATAATATGCATGCGCATGATGTCACCGTTTTAACAAATCCGTGTTTTTGTAGTTTAAAGCTGCAGTCCGTAGTTTTTCCTCTTTGTCGCCATCTCTGTTCGAAATCTGCAATTGCAGTTATTCGCAGAATTATCAACTTTACGTGGGTTGTGCCTCGGCATGGCACAGCGTGGATGAATCCAATGTTTTGAGGAGAATGTGGATACTGTAATTCAGAATCACAGATTCTACTTTTTGGAAGTATGACCAACATAAGAATTTTCACCGGAAAATGTCGTCTGAACAAGTAAGTAACATCCACTTTTGTTCTGACCAACTAAGGAAAAAAAAAGAATTGCAGTAAATCGCGCTGATTGAATCTAACCATCGCTTATCATATCACGTCAAACCATGCAAATTGTACTTTGTACTCAAATTGTTAATTTTACCAACATCAGCATTGCGTGACTACATTTAATGCCCTTCCGATATTTATCCTTGTTTTCGCATGGGCCGGTTGCAGTCTCTTTTTTTCTGTAGCCACTCTGAAGTCCGAAGTCTTTACCGTTTTACAACGGGTGAATCTATAGTTGTCACTGGTGATTGTCGTTTGAACCTTTCTGGATCCGCCATCAAATTGATACGTTTAATTATATCAAGTGCTGTGAGAAAAGGCTATAAATCTCCACCTCCAACATCCTCACACTCACAGCCTACTAGCCGAGACTCCTTCTTTATGTGTACAGATGTGATGAAATGACGCAAAGACATGCTCGAATATCCAGCGGAAATCCACCAGTATTAAAAATCCACTGGAATTAAAAATATTACAATCTTACCGTTTTGAATCGAGCTAAGGAAAGCAGATAGTTTTGAACACTGACTAACCAGCCAGTCAGTACATAACCATGTACTTGCTCAAAAAAACTATTTTGGATAATTTTTAACCCAAAAAAAGTTACGGACTGCAGCTTTAAAAGGAGGCGATAACGGTATCATTTTCAAAAACTTGCACTATGAAACCAGTTTTCAAATGCTTGCATTTTCAGGCCCTCAAAATGCTGTTGTCATGTAAACGAACAGCCAAAAAGCATAAAGTTTTCCATTTTTAGCTGAAAAGGTGTCATGTCAACACCCTTTAGGGTTATGGTGAAAACAGATCACATCCTCTTTAACTGACTGGACATACTAACCCTGATCACGTGTCAGGAAGTGTTGCAATTTCAGTGATAATAAACCCCAATAATGCCATTCTACCCCTTTAATGAACTACAAAAACTGCAAATCTGTGCAAAAACCCTCTTTTTGTTTAATAACCAAAGATGTATGTGGAAGGATCGCTTCATTTTAGCACATTTGAACAAAGCTGTAGCATAGAAAGACCCCATTCAGATATTCCAGATTCAGTTTGGTTAACAGGACTTCAGAGCTTAAAAAAAAAATCTCACAAAACAAGACACAAGGTGGTGTTGGGTGCAAGACGTAAGAGAACAAACATTACAAAACAACAACTCTTCTATTGTAGTCGCCCCTAAAGCAGGATGACAGGACAGGAATTCTTCAGTTCCGGCTAGTCGAGGAGAAAGGCTCCGCTTTTTTTGGCCAAACCCACAAGCAGTGTGTGCAAGTCTGTGGAATGCAGGAACTTCATAGAAGGATTGGTCATTTCCAGTTGGGTGGGTCGATGCTGCCAGATCGTAATGCTGGTGACAACACCGTGTGTTGTTGGTAGCGAGGAGACGGTCCTGTATTTGCATTCCACGCAAACACTTTAAGCAAAACCACACGGTCACTCCAACAAACTATGGTCAGGTTTCATGCTGAAGCAGCACTACTGGCCCCCGTTGTAAGCGTAGTCTGCCTTGTTGTGCATGATGAGTTTGTTGTCCACAAAGTAGAAGCTGTCTGATCTGGTCTCATACGGGTGTTCAATCATCAACCGTACTGCAGGAAACAAAGGAACGCCACTTTAACAAATGAAAACGAACATGTAATGTGCTGTCCTTTATCTGAGCACTGGCAAGAACAGAAAGGTCTGAAATTTGATACAGCCTGACAGGACAAGTGAGATGTCAGACAAAGTCGGGTCAATGTGTTACTTGTAAAGCAATTGGTCACTCTAAATTAATCAGTAAAAGTAAAAAAAAAAACAGTACGACTGGTTTAAGAACTAAAAGATCTGTTATATTCATTATAGCAGAAGTATAGAGTATAGAGTTCAAATAGCAACCAGAACACTCACTGAGATCATCTGGGAGCTGAGGAAACTCGTAAATATGTTCGCACGTGTTCCGACTATTCGGGATACAGAAGCCGAAGTCAAAGTCAAAATTCTTCAGGAGGCGGTCTTGAAAATAATGCCTCTCAATCATTCTGAAATTGGTAACCGGTCGATCGCCAACTGTGAACTCCACACTGAGAGAGTGTGAAAGGAGATAAGAGACATTACATACCAATCCACAAGAGTATCAATCCATGCACTAAAAACCCATTCAGGTCAGTTTGTTTATTGCTAAACAAGTGCTTTGTGTCATCCAATAACACTAAATTTAACAGATAACGTGACAATCGACTACACAGACTTAAGTTTGCTCATGTTTACTGCACAACTGAAAGAATTACTGAGGCCAAATCATGATTTATTCATGATTTCTGTGGGATTTGGCTGATAACATTGCTCAAGTGTTGCAGCAGATGACACAAGCTCCTTTGTTTCAAAACATGAGCTGGTCAACTGGATTTCAGAGCTACTGAGGTTTATTTACACAGCAGAACGCACATGCCCGACAGACTTACGTGGCTCCGACTGTGCGTAACTTAAGGAACGCCGCTGTGAACTGGTATCGAACGAAACGCCCGGCACTGGTGTCAACATCTCCGTTTTCCTCATCCTCCTCATTAAGGTCTGAATGCAACAAGTTGAGAAAGAGTGTATGAGTCAGGGTTATTATAGTTAACTAAAACTAAACCATAAAAAAAAAATTAAAAAAAATCCTTTTTTTTTTACTTTAACATTTTTTATTTTTTATTTCAGCTAGTAGTCAAGGCAACATATTTTTTTCATTTTCATTTAGGTTATGTTGAAGCACTAACTAAAACAAAATAAACAAATTTAATAAAAACTATACAGGCATATTTTAAAAAGTAAACACAACTCCTAAAACTTTTAATTAAATCCAAATGAAACAGAAAATATAAAAATAAAATCTAATTCAAAATATGAACAAAACCTATGATAATTTATCAATAATAATCAAATAACAAACCCCTTTTGACCAATCATTTTCTATTACTTTTCCAACTGTTCATGATTACGGCATAAGTATTTTCTTTAAATCATTTTATAGAGATTGCTTTATACTATTATACTTATTTATGAACAAAAGTATGTCAACAAGGCAACAAAAAAAAAAGGTTAAGAACGGATTGTGGCTCAATGGAGACTCAGAAAGACAAATTGTCCATTCAGAGCAAAACCAGAAATATAGATTCACTACATAAATTCCAGTGAACATGACATGATAAAATTCCCTCATATTTCAATAACTCGTGACAGCAGAAACCTATAAATAGATTTGATACCACAGAAGTTGTGGTGTAACGCAAGTAGCGGCGGATCTTTTCCTCTGTACTTTGATATACATATGCATTATTGAAAAAGAAAAGAAAAATGTAGGTTGTGGCTCTCTATCCATCGGTTGTTGATTGGATGGAGGCAAATCTGAATACGAGCTCGAGGTCGACTGTAATTAAAGCACAGGGTTTCAACACTAAATGATTTGAGAAGTCCAACAAGTCTGTCGTTTTACTGTAAGATCCAGTTATGGAACTATTATTAAAAATAATGATGTCAAAAGAAAGAAAAAACTAACTTACGTTACAAGTAATAAAGTTAGTTATGTTAAAAGAGCCATTCATTGGTGTCATCTATTAACTTGAGGACAAACAAAGGAAACATACCACAGTGTGGCGGTTTGGCAATCTCAAAAAGGACTGTCCCTGTTTCCAGGTCTCTGATCTTAAAGCGTGTGAAGTCAATGTTGTAGATGTTGTCCTCTAGTTTACAAAGATAGTCTGTGGAGAGAAAATGTGGCATGTACTTCAGTAATACATGGGAGGAACATAGTATATACTAGTAATCTCTGAATAAGAGACTGAATTGAGTAAACACATGCAAGAATCTATGCACTGAGAAAGCTATTTAGCAATACTCTTAACATGATGCAGTATCCACAGTGCTTAATTGGCCATGTTTAAAACAGACATTAAGTGATCTCTGGAAACTCATTAAAATGTCTTGCATGGATTGGGCCCGTTACTATAAAGTAAGTAAACAAACACATGTAACGTTACTCAGAAGATGCTGTAACTCATAACACATGTTACATTGAGAGCATCTGAAGAGTTGTGAGATGAAGCGGGTATTACAGCGCTGTCCCACAGCTCTTACCGCGAGTGACTGCGCGGAGTCCCAAAACTTCATCCGGAGTGATGTCTCTCCCCAGCGCCCGCAGCTCTTCCTCCGTTACAGGCCGTCGGTCCACTTGATTTCGTCGCGATTTCAGCCTTTTCAGAACGCCGCCTCCGGTTTTGCGTTCTCGGGAAGCCGCCGCCGTTGCATCCGAGCCGTTAACGGCGGCGGCTGCCGTTTCGTTGCGGGAGCTCTGACTGTTCATCTCTCTGAAATTTCACTTGGTGTAGCGTTGAAGCGCGAACTAGTCTGCGTCTCTGTACTGAACTCGACGCCCGCTAAATGCAAGATGGCGTATCGCGTCACTATGGAGAACCTACGCCGACAGGATTGCGCTCTGATTGGCTGAAGGCGTTCCAAAGTTGCTATGGTTACCGTAATTTCTGTTTGCGTTCTCAAGTCTCCCCCATCAGCTCACGTCAGTTTATTAAAAACAGTTTTGTGTTTAGAAAGTTATTATTCTTCTGAGCCAGTGCAGCTATTTTTTTAACTATTACATTATTTTAAGTATTCAGCCTCTATATACTTCTATCCATGTTTTAAATTTTAAAAACGTTTCCTTTATATCTATTTTGACTAATTGTAACTTTTTTTATAAATTAATTGTTCATTGAGGCCTTTAGCTTTTTGTAAGGCTCTATTAGTAAAAACAAAAAATTGTTTGTTTATATTTTAACTCATTGTAACTTTTTTACAGTTTACATTTATTGTTCATTAATTAAGCAAACTCCAGCTTTTGGTAAAGGCACTATATTAGTAAAAAAAACAATGATTTATTTTATATATATTGTTTACTAATTTATTTACTTTTTTGTTAATTATAAATTAATTGTTCATTAATTAAGAAAACTTCAGCTTTTGGTAAGGCACAATATTAGTAAAAATACATTACAATTTCAATAATTGTAGAATTCATTTATAATCTCAAGCTTAACTCTAATTGTTAACTGACTTATGAATTATGAATGAAGCAATGAAAATGACCTCATTAAAGATACCTTCAAGGCCAGTTAGATAAAATAGCACATTTATTAAAAAGAAACAGCAATAATTTGCAGTTCCCACTTCAGAAACCTCTAAAGACAGTGTGGGCGGGTAACTTTTCCAATACTAATTCACCAGTTCATGTTCTCTTCAGTTCTGAGGGACGAGGCTAAAGAGGGGACAGGTAGTTTAACATGACTAACATTATAAACACAGAAACTACATCCCTCATAAACGCAGCAGTTGATGTGGTGTGGATGGAGTAATACACATGAGCTCTTCATGAAGGAGGACACAATGAAAGGCCTCCATGTGGTCTTTGGCTATTGTCCAAGAAGTTGTGCATCTGTGCAGGACAAACTGAACAACCTGTTTTCCAGATGACAAAACGATGAAAAACTCAACAACCATGCAATAACTCAACCTACAGAAATAAAGATCAGAGCACAAAAATGGTAAAGCACACGAGGATGTATTCAAATTTAAGGCAACAAGGAATCAAAAGTACACAATGCATGACAAAAAGAAAAAATAAACAATCACACAAACAAACAAAAAAATGCTTTTAAAACAACACCAGGCAGTGCAATAATTCACACTAGTAAAAACTCATCATAAAAAATACAAATAAATTCAAAAGATCCTGAGGAAATAAAAAAAATCAACTACTTACTTCCTGGAAAATAAAGTCTTTCAATATTTTTTATATTCAACCCCTTTTGCTTAAATTATACAACATAAAAAAAAAACTAAAAAACTGTAAATTAACAAACCTCAATACAATCCAAGCTCTTTCTGACGATCGGTCAGTGTGTCTATGTGGATGCAAATTAAACCATTATCATCATCCACAACCAAACAATTTTTCAAGGCCGGTCTTCCACTCGGCCAGATATTTAAGAACCCAGAAACCCAGAAATAATTATATGAAAAAAAACAAAACAAAAACAAAACAACAACAATATTCTGAAGAGAAAAAAAGAACCGTATGGCACAACAAACCAAGTACCTTATATACACATGCACCGTGTAAAAGTTTTTAAGAAAAGAACATGACTTTGGCGACGATAAGCAATCAACTTTCTGCAACTCCGATAAATGAAAAAGTTGCCTCGATGTTTTAATGATTGTGTCCTATTAAACCAAGGCAAAACCTGCCCTCTCATCCAACTCCTCTTGAGAAGGTGAAGGCCAAGATAAGGTACAAGTTCACACAAGAGACGGGGTCAAACGGACAGGCGGCGCTCGCACGTCAGACAGCACAGTGGCATGAGCACTCGATTGTGGTCTGATGTTTCAGCAGTGTGAGAGTTGGTCTCTTGATAGCACACTAAATCACATTTTTAAGGCAGGCTTGCTTGAGCGAAACAAAAAGGAGCATTTCGAAAAACGAATAAAGGGAAAAAAACCAAGAAGCGAGGGATGCAAACAGTCTAAAATAGCAAGACGTGACAAAACTATACCAGTTACAGAATATGCTGAGAAAAAGAGCGATGGATGAGTTGGAACGCAACTTCACTCAACATATGCAAATAAGTAGCTAAATGACAGCACTGAACCTTGCCATCTTGAGGACCCTTTCACAGTGTGTGGCAGACATGTTTCTGTTGAATTCGTCCGCCACAAGCATTCTGGTGGTTTTCTGTGAGCCGCTAATCCGAGTGTCTTTAGTGGTGTTGTTGAAAACGGCCTGTCTGGTTGAACCAAGAGAAAACTAACAGTGGCAAAAGCAAAGAAGTGGCAAAAAAACATCCTGACTAAAGCATCTATCGTTCGTTTCACCGTGTAATAGGTGACCGAGCCCTTGAAATGTCCATTAAGATGCCAAAACTAAGATGCTATCCCAGACACATCATGTACCAATGAGAGATGAGAAAAAGGAATTTGACACTTTAAAATGCACATTAGTCCAATAATACAATCTTATAGTTTCTGGGACCCAAAGTATTAAAGAGCCTCTGTTACGAACTCATGTTTCCACCTAGAAAGGGAAACAATTTTGCTCTCTTTTAATAACGAACGCATGCAGTTATTCAGAGACCAAAATGTCTCTCTAAATGGGAAAAATAATATTTGCTATCTCCTTTGTGCAGCTGGAGATTCAATACGTTTTGCTGTGGTCTGAAAATGTGTGATATATATGCTTTTCAAATCTTACAAACAATGAAAGAAGCTGCAGGAAACGAATGAGAGAAGCTTGTATGATTGTGAGGGAAATAGAAACCATGGTCTCAAATCACTTAACAAAACAAAAAACACTTTGATTCGCCACTGAGGTTTAGATGCATTAACCAAATGATTGACAGTGTCAAAAAGGTTCTGAAAATTCTTGTACCATTTCTGCCTCCCACTAGAGCGACAGAAAAAAACAAAAAAAACACAGCAGATCAACACCACAGCTGATCAGAAAAAAGCTCCTAGCCAATAACTTTCCACGAGTTGGGACACGTGATCTAGGAGTGTCCTCAACTTTTCCTCAGTATCTCTTGCTAGACCAGACAAACCAGGTTTGTAAAGTGGTTAGACCTGAGTGTATATGTGCATTTAATCTGTACCTCTCGGATCTCCTCAAACTAAAATTGGTATTAAATGTGTACAAACACAAGCACAAACACACGCACAAAATTTCGTATTCGAAATCCATGTATTTTCAGGGTCACCTCTTTTTAAAAAACCAGCAATATCTGAAACCTCCTCGTTTCTGCATGTCCCTCGTCCGTTATTTGCTCGCTCTCTCTGTCTGTTGTGATGTCAGTCTATATTTCTGCCTGTCCCCACGGCTGTGCGCCCCTCCCCCCCACCCCTCCACAGCCTGATGTCCGTCCTTTCTCCTCTCTCTCCCTCTTGTTCACTTGTTACCCTCAAAGGCGGCAGAGGCAGAAGAGGGTTGGGATGAAGACCCCGAACGCCACGAGTATAGGGAACATCAGGCTGCTGTTGTCTGCGGCGTACGGGTTGGGGGTGCGCGGCCCGGACCGAACCGGATTCTTTGGAGCGGTGGAGGCGCTCTTCTTTTCGCCTTCTACACCCTCCCCCTCCTCTTCTTCCTCCTCCTCTTCCTCTCTCTTTTCTAGTCCAGGATGTGGCTGTAGTTTTGGCACATCTGAGAAATAAACCAGAAGTTGTAATGAGAAAGTGCAAAAAAAGAAAGAAAAAAAGATTTAAAAAAAACATCAGAATGGATACAACAGAGGAAAGAAAGAGTAGGGCCCTCTGAAATCGTTTTTTCCCCAAATTCCATTTCCCTCTCCCCAAATTCTGTTTTATTCCATTTTAATTTTATGGATTCCATTTTTTCCACTTTGATTTTTATGGATTTGGTTAATGGTTAAACAAACATTTTCACTTGTGTTACACATGTAAAATTTAGATTTTTACACGTGTAACACAAGTGAAAATGTTTTTTCAAAAATCTAAATTTTACACGTCTAATTAATTAAAATAATGAAACTTATAATAAAAAAATATTTTAAGGGCCCTAGAATTTTCCCTCAAATTCTTCTTTATTTCTTTTTTTCCAAATTCCATGTTTACTGTTATTTTCTGAATTCTTTTTAATGGTTTGATTAAATTTTTATAATCAAAAAGCATGTCTTATCAATAGAATTAATAAAAGTTGATTTAATAATTTATAAAAATTTGTACAGAGATAAGGCCCTATGAAATGTTATTAAAACATGGAAGAAAAATTATGAAAATCCTTGATAATAAGTAAATAAAATAAGTATGTGTAATATACAAAACAGGGGTACTCATTCATAAAGAGACATGCAGAACATGCCGACTTTATATTTATTTAGCAGCCTTTGCTCTTTAATATTAACAGACACTAGACCTATATATCGTGATTTAAGTGTGCAGCCCTTCTTTTGATTTATTAATCCAAAATTTGCCAAATTCCATGACATTACACGTTATACAGCAAATTCCATCTGCGATTCTATCTGCACTTTCCACATTACGAATCTAAGAGCCCTATGAGATGGACAACATGCAACCCAACCAATCCCAGGGGTTCCTCTTACTAGTGTTGTCAAAAATATCGATATTTCGATAAATATCGATACTGAAATATCTGAACGGTACCAATACTAATTTCCTGAAGTATCGATACTAGCCGAGCTGTCACTTTCACTTCTCTCCAAAGGCGCGTTGATAAACACCACACGCGCACTAGTCTCATTCGCTCTGGTTAAATAGCCAAAGTGAAGTGAATGGGGCCGATCACACTTGACGCGTTTTTTGCAGTGAGAGGCGTCTATTTTCAATTGGTTTCCAGCGAGCGTTCTGCGCGCTGTTTATGTGCCTGCTGCGCCTCGCGGGCCTTCCGTTTTAATGATGAAAGCTAGTTGCTTGAACGCCCGGAGAGTGCGATGATGGAGGATAAACTTGTGGTGCTCTCGCGGGTTACCAGGAGCTTAATGACTTCACGAACCGTAACTACCACAATGTTAACAGAAAGTAAAAAAAGTTAATAAAAGGCTGATTTGACGTTTACTTGACTGACAGGACAGCTGTTTCAGTGGTTGCCGAGCAACATAACAAACGCAGCGCACTGCTCGTTCTGTGTGATGAGTGCTGTGTGCCTCGCGTTTTCGAACCTGAAAAACGCGTTAGTGTGATCGGGGCCTAATATAGCTAAGCACCTGAAAGACCGACACCGGGATCTATATAATTTCGAGAGGTTGGTAACTCTTCTCATTTTAACATTTCTGAAACATTAACCAAGATGGCCTAGTATTGTTGTTGATATGAGTGTGTGTTGTCTCGTTTTTTCACCGTAATTCTTAAAGTTAATATAATCTGACTGAGAAATCTTAGACAAGTAACGTTAAATATTTTAACTGTGGTCAAATGTAAATTAACTTGTGCTTATTTAACTTTATTCAAAAATTTGTATTTAATTCTGCAATTTGCCTTCATATCTTTTCATCAATTTGATTACACAGATACTAATTAAACTAAACTGAGCTATTGATTGACATCTTTGAATTCAATAATGAAATGCCTTTAACTGAAAATTTAATGTTTTATCTTATTATTATACATTACTGACACTATATCCTCCAATTTGATACTGTTAAGTGCTTTGACACAATCTGTATTGTTAAAAGCACTAATAGTATTGTTTTTGCGTATAATGCACACACGTTTGTGTTTAAATCTGTTCATCAAATAACGTTAATGTATTAACCAGCATTAATGCTTTTGAACAAGTGCACTACTTCAGGACATTTTTGTTCATGTAAAATATCCCTCATTGTCATGTTCTAGACTTGTTATATTTAGCTTTAAATAATAAAAAAAAACTTAATATTGTGGCAGTTTTTTTCTCCGTGGTATCGAAAATGGTATCGAATATCGATATTTTTCAAGGTATCGTATCGAAGTTAGAAATTCTAGTATCGTGACAACACTACCTCTTACCCTCTAGCTTGCCCTTCATCACATATAGTGCACATATCTTTGGGTTGTCATAGTAACCCTGTGGACACAAGAGATAGATAAATTAGGGTTCACAGTGCTTACAGTGGATGAATGCATGCAAACACATGGAGAAAATATGCAAATCAATTCTAGTATATTCTGTGTGGCGGTTGGCCTGCAGAGTTTCTAACAGTGAATGAAAGGCCAAAGCGTGCAAAAGGTCAGTTCTGCGGGCTCTCTGCGCCATCGGTTTCGAACCTCTTAAACGGATACAAATACTATGCAACCGGATCAAAGTAGAATTCGCTGAACAGTTCGGACACAATTTGTCAAAGCACTGCAAATCGGCAGGTGCAAAAGCATCAAAATTATTCATTTTAAGAATAAGATGTTTTAACCGGTGAATGACAGATAAGCTAATGTGTGTCACATCCTCATATCCATTAATGTCACCTTCCCTCTGGATTTCCGTCATGCTCAATGTGCACGGCTCCGCAGAGACTAATCGCTGACAGAAACCCCACAAGCCAAAACCATTTGTTGTTTACATAAGAAAAAAGGAGCAGCTTTGAAATAATCAATTAAATTACACTACTGGAACAAAAAACGCTGGAAGAAACAATTCGTTTTGACAGAATTAGTCTTCTTGGAAATACTAAGCTTTCAGTGTGTGTGACTGGATAACTTCATCACAATCGATCAATATTCCTTTAGTGAAAAAGAAAATAAATAACAGAGCTTATTTAATTGATCAATGTCTTGTTTATTCAATAAAAGATGGCTGCATTGCTGTCACTGAAAGAGTTATGTTTGCTTTTAGGGATTTTACAACGCTGAAGCGGAAACCGTTGAGTAACTTGCATTCTGTTCATGTGAACAATATCTTGTTATTGGTAAATCTACACTACTATTCAAAGGTTTGGGGTCAGTCATTAAAAAAACGACTTTTATATAGCAAGGATGCATTAAACTGATCAAAAGTGACAGGCAAGAATTTCATATGATATGAATTTTTTTATGTGCTGTTCTATTGAACTTTCTATCCATCAAAGTATCCTGAACAAAATGTAGCCTGTCTGGCTGAGGCATTTCAGAATTATCAAACCAACATTTTAGATCCAGTGTGATGAAATTGGCCACTGGTTAGTCATCCAATCACATCCACTGTTGAGGTAAAGTCACATGAGTTTTTTGTTGTGCATCAAAGGGATTTATTCTGTAAATGTGTTTCCACGATAGTTAATGCGCATGTCTTCTTATCAGATTAAAAAAGTATCCACCTCAATTGAACGTATACGTTTTTTATGCGTATTTTTAGAATTTATGCGCATCTTGGCATTTCCATCCAGCATTTTTAATGCAATATTCCAAAATGCACATAAAAAAATAAAAAATAAACGCTGGATGGAAACATATCTAATGACACAGCAGCACTGGCTCGAAAGGGCAAGTCAAAGGATCGGTCAACCGGCTCAAAACTCTCTCACACTGACCAGCAGATCCATATAGTTAATAGGAAAATATAGGGTGACTCTTACCTTAACAAACTCTACCGTGAGTTTTCCATTAAAAGTGGAAACTTCACCGTGCACACTCAGTTTTCCTCTTTTTATCGAGAATGGCACTATTTCATCATGAGCCGTGCTGTGACCCACACGGTCAAAGATATCCAGATCCTTCACCACAACATGGCCATTTAAACGCACATCAAAAACCTGAGAAAAGCAAACAAAGGGGTTTTAAAAGACAATAAAAGAAAGGAGAAGAGAGAAAGAGACGAGGGAAAACTATGAAATAGATACCTCGGAATATCATGAATAATTAATCATAAGCAAGGTCAAATATCGACTACCAAGAGTGATTGTGTGCACCATGGATGCGAGCAAAAGTCACACCTTTTGTTGAGACTGAGCAAAGTAAACCTCAGCATATTTCATGACCAGTATGTAGTCTCCTTCTTCTCTGATGGGTACTTCATAACCGAATGTATCCTCGTTGTATCGCTCCGTCTGGTAGAGAATCTGATCCTCCGGGCTGGAGCGCAGGATAGGCAGACGGACACCATAGTCTGATGCTGGAGCAAGGTGGGAAAAAAAACACCAACAGAGCCAAATGGTGAGTTTGTGTGCAAGTGTTGTCCCATTTCTTGTTTCGTAACACGCTGAGCAAATGTCAAACCAGATTAAGGATTTCATAAAAACGCCTCATTTTGTTCCAATATCTATTTATAACCAACAAAGAGCCGAGTGGAAAATTAAGTACCACTTTTATAATACTGGTCATTATCTGGTGACAATGATGCAATAATGTGAAATAGGACAAATAAACATGTCTTTACAGAGCTTTAAAATGCACTATACTGGCCCTGACATGTGCACACTGCATTTCTCATCAGACTCAGGAAGTGACAGTCATCAAATTTCAAGTGACACAAACTTCCTGATATGATCAACAGCTCTAATAACAAACTACTATGAGCCAGATGAGCTGACAACCAGTTCTTCTCTACATAATATAGTATGATTGACATTCTTATTACAATTTAAAAATCATACTGTAATAAAACAAAACACAGTGCAACCGGAATACCTTTAAAATTTTGTAATTCTTAAAGGGATAGTACACTCAAAATTACAATTCTGTCATCATTTACTCACCCTCAAGTTTACGAATCCACGTGATTTTCTTTGTATCAGAGGAACACAAAAGATACCTCAGTCACCATTTGCTTTTACCTTTTTCCTTCTAATGAAAGTGAATGTGGACTGAGATCAAAATGATTGGTTAATAACCCCTTTTGTGCTCCATGGAAGTAAGAAAACCATATGGGTTTGGAATGACATGAGGGGTGAGTAAACGTGTGTGAAAAATAAGTAACCTTTAGCATACTATACTCAAATTTAAAAGAATATTCACTGAATTTAATGTTTTCAAACACTTCACTGCATGTTATTTACAAATTTAAGAAAATGTATTACAGCTATACACTCACCTTTCCCCAATTTTCCTTCCAGTGAATCTTTTTTGAAATGAATGCCGTGCACGTCAGTGTGCGCGTCCCCGCCGCAGTTTACAGCCCAGATGACTCTATCGGCCAGACTCGGGGCCCCGCTCTCGGCCTGACACACTTCCACCAGCAGCCACAAAGCTGCAAATACGAGCCGGGCAGCACAGCGCAATGTCACCCTCCTCATAGCCTGCAAGTACGAGAGGAAAAGTGAAAGAATGAAGAAAAGCAGAAGCGGGGAAAAGCGGTATGTAAAGAAGCCGGTGAAGTAGAACTGACACTCGCGTGCGCTTTTCACCCTGCGCTTGCCCTGGGGTAAACGTTCTTGTGAACGACAAGAACGCGGTGTTAAACGCAGGGTGAATGGCCATTTTAAATGGAGTCAACATCACGTTTAACCCTGGGCTAGCCAGGTTAACATCTAATTATATTAACAATGGTGCACTGAGTAAAACGACTGTGCTAAAATGTGACAGCACGTTGTTTAGCAACAAACAACCAATCATAAACTGCCTCGCAGCTCAACTCATTAAATATTCATACGCCTCGTTCAGTTGAAGAAACTTTCACGCACTGTTTAGTTTCATCATCCGAGAGAAAAATGTGAAATAGTGACGAAAAACGAAATGAATAGACTATTTTTTTGTTTATAATATGTAGCTTTTTTTTTTTACGTGGCGACATTTACACAGATAAACGGGCAGTTAACTCGTGCACGTCTCGAGTTGAATGCGTCCAATCGGCTTTACCGACATCATGATATATGCAAATGAGAAGGTTAACCCAGGCTATACAAATGTGCAGTGAGAAATATGAATATCTAGGATTAATACCAAAACCTAGCAGGGTGAAGAACTATGAACAGTGTGACCATTTGAAAATGATAACCTATGGTCCAGAGAATGGTTAACAATTTCATGTGTGAAAAGCCCAAAGCAATATAAGCCAATATTTATGTCACTCTTACTGTGCAGTCTGCGAAATACTCTCTGTAGTGGACGGCCGGCTCCGTTCAGATGCTTGGGTTGCTCGCTGTTGTTGAGCCGTCCAGATCGCCGTACATTTACCTGCCTGATAGTCGTGTTTAGCTCTGGGTGGTTAGCTGGCTAACTGACTTCCCTCTTGCTCTGTCATCAGTGTGGCAGCTGTAGTCTGCAGGTATATTCCCTCACATCTGCACCCTTGTGTACGGCGTGTGCGTTCTCTCTCGTTTAATAGATGATCACACCGTGGTTATTCAACGCTTATATGCTGCTCAACACAGTTATTTTTGAGCTTTTTGCGCCTGAAATCACTGCAATTTCTGACCGGGAGGGCCGCGTCAGTACTGTGGGTATGTGTGCAGTCAGCAGCGCAGGTTGAAGGGATGGAACAGTAAGGAGAGGCAGACTAACTTGATAGTCAGTTTCCGGAGGGGGCGGGATTTTGCGAAGATCAGCCAATCACACAAATACGAGTAACAGGTTCTCCGACTTGATTTGCTTGTGATAGGAATAGACTCGTAAAGTACGACAGATTCTGACCAATCACAATCGATGGAAGTGTCTGGAACCAGCGAATCAAGTGTATCAACTTTCACTCACTTCCTCGCATAAATTAGCTGGCTTCAGTTCATTGGTAACATTGTACTTACGCAACGAAAGGTGGGCGGGATTAGGCAGATAGAGAACAGAACTGGAGAATGAATTAAGTTTTATTTTAATGACCAACGTAAAGAAACAGAAAAGCAATGTTACCTTATTTATCTTTTATTACTTATAATTATTTATTAGTACTTATATAATAATTAATTGTATTATGTTCATGTTCATATGTAAAACAACAATATTATATATTCAAAAATATTATTATTAGCCTACTGTTGCTGTTGGTTTGTGAAACGATATTTATTAAAAACACATTACTATGAAGGAAGTTTCACATTTGCCTTGCAGAATGTTTTATTCATTAAATTAATACAATAATATATTTCTTTATAAATTGCATTTATTTAAAACGCAAAAATAGGCTTCTTTTTTAAAATTTAGATGCATGCATTGTAAAACCGTCATGATGACAGTTGCGTGTCTTTTACCACACGGTGGCATATGGCATTATTTTTAGCTCTCCTGCTGCATTCACAATGAAAAAGCAGGAAAAAATAAATTCTGTCCCGTTTTGGTCCGGAGGAAAAGCCCGTTGCCATGACAACACGTACAGTCTGTTCCAGCCGCTGGGAAAGTGATGCTCGTTGCTGAATGATTTGGAGAACAGCTGAGCAGACAGCAGCCAAATTGTTGCTCCTTGTGTACATAAATAGCATTTCTTTAGAGCAGGTAAGGCAAACCTTTAGTTGAGTAAAAACTAATAGAGTAATGAAGCTTATACACAAATGTGGTGATGAAAAATATACGCTATTAATAGACACGGTTTTATTTGCTTATTTTGTTACAAGGTATTAAAACCACTATATTACATATGAAGGTCTTTTTGCCATGCAATAATCAGATCAGATAACAGTTAAGACTACAAATGCCTCAGACACTGGTCACACAAACAGACATAAAGAGGCTGAAGTCAAAAAAATGAATATTCACTGTCTGTTGATGATCAGGTATTGAACATTTGCATTGATTCAAATAGGCCTGTGTTGGGTGAAACTGTGCTCTTGAAATTAGTTGCCTGACAAGTATGTCATGGCAACTAAAAATAGTGAATCAAACATTTCTAAACTTAGAAATCACTCAGTTCTGTGTTAAAATGAAAATCTTTAAAACTATAGAGGCCAGCAACAAAATTTGGTTCCATCTTGCACAGTGGAATGTATTTGTTTTAAAGTCATGCATTGTGATTTTAGAACAGAAACAGGCAAATAGTTTGACAAGGACAAATAATAATAGTGTCAAAACTGGAATTATGAGCTTGACTCGTATAACATATTATCAGGAAGTCAATGCATTTACGCCATTACGTTACTGCTAACAAAACAGACATCACAGAGTGTGACTGAAAACTTTCGGACATAATTTTCTTCACCTAGCTTATCACACAGAGACACATATATGGGACAACAGGGACAACACTTAATGTAATATTGCCATAATCAAGCATTGTACTCTAATGTGCGTGTAAAAAAAACCTTTGTTTGGTCTTGCATGGTTGAAAGTGCAGAGACACTTGGCTACAGTATACTTTTTTTGTTTGTGTGTGTGCGTATATATATTTTTTTCTCTCCAAAAACTCCAGTTTTCATTTTTTATACCACACACCACTGCCTCAGCAGGGCCTTTCTTGCAGTAGTCTAATACTCTGTCTGCTTTGACCAGCAGGAAGCAGCACAGCATCTCACTTTCTTCTGTTGGAGACACTATATGAACGCTGCCCTTTCAGCGGGACACCATTCGCACAAACTCTAAAAGATACAGAGAGAAAATAAATACAGAGACTTTAACTTAAAAACACTATGCATCTATTGTCTGCTTTTACTTTTTAATCAGCAAGGCCGTAACTTGAACATTGGGGGGGGACCAACGTGGTTGAGGGGGGCGTAATTGGTCTTTTTATTTAAAGTCCCCCAGTGGTGAAAATCAAGATTTTAATGTTGTTTATATGTCTATGTGCATGGCGTTTTTAATGTTCTTTGAGACCAACCATGTGCAAATTCATAAGTCAACACGATTGTATTGTATTTTCTCCTTAAAACTGCAGTGAAAAAAAAAAGACAGTCTCAAAAACGCAGTTTGAAATCGCTGGTGTTTCTGACGTCACAAACTACCTTGTAGCCAATCACGTCAACGTAAAGGCGGGCTTTAGCATATCATTAACAGCGAACTAAACTAAATCTGAAAGATTAAGGGTCTGGCATTGAGTAATGAAAATTGCCCAACTCGAGGGGCGGCACCAAGCATGCATTTGAAAATCTCACTGCACGCAATTGGATAACACTACGACCAATCACAACAATACACGGGGTGACGTATCCAGAGCCCCATACGCTTAGCTAAATGGTAGATTAGACTCTTGCCATATCCGGTCGGCAAAACAGCAAAAACGCCCTTCTTGCAAAGGAACGATTCGAGCGCCGTCTTCTGTTCCTCTTTTAGATAAAAAGACAAGTCTAACTCGTTCATTGTAGCGGCCAAAGCCGTTTCAAACAACTGGTGTTCATCCATAGCCATCTTGCAATGTTTACTAATGACTTCCATGTCGCAGCGCTGTCATCATTGCGCCTCGGGCCCGCCTATATCAGATACACCGATGTGATTGGTGCAGCTCTGCTACAAGGGCATAGTTAATGAGCATCATTACTCAATGCCAGAGCAACTCTCTGAGCAAATTCAAATTGTGCTCTCGCAAGAACTCTGGATTTCCAGGGTAGGTGTAGCCTATGATGTATATTACAATGTTTTGATGAACTATATGCCTTTCTCCACTGACGTTCTGAGTTGTTCAAAGCGTTTCTGATGATTGTTATAAGGGAGACTGAGATGGCGAACGGGAACATAGCTTGTGTAACATTACCAACACATTATTAGTTGTTTGATAACATAGTCAAGCGAAAGGCTAATCATATTAATTACTGTTATGTGTCCGACGTTGTAAAGAGCGATACCGTTGTGCAGCGTTTACCTCAGTAAGTTGGTCTAGTGAATCTGTGAGCTGGCGTGAATGAGTGGAGGCGGGGCTAATTAGCATATTCATTTTTCTGTGTATACTAAATGAAGCAAGGGTGTAGAGTTGCATTCAAGCTATTTTAAGGCTGAATAATTTTTTTTTCATAGGAAAATGTTACATTTTTTGGATCAAAGATGAGTTTTAAGGGATAAAATTATTGACTACAGGGGGACTTATGAAGGAATTAAATAATTAAAGGATTAAAAGGAATTTAAGGGAATAAAGACAAAGAAACAAGAACAGAAGCTCACGGTCTAATAGTAGTTGTGAAGTAATACGTTTAAACTATTTGCAAATAATATTTAAATATGCACACATTGACTCTTATTCAATGTCGAAAACGCAAAATGTTTCTTTTCTCGTTACATTTATGGATGACATGAATCATCTAAATTATAGCATATTTTAATTCAAAATTAATATTTTTTTTAAAGAAGCTTGCACCTCTGGATTTTACTGTTAGTCGTTTAACATTTCTGTCTTGAAACAGTTAAATATAAAATGTTTAGCTACTTTCATCTTACCACACACCTTTTCACTGTTAAATTTAAAGCGTGACGTTGGAATTTACACTATACCGTGAGCAGTAAGGCCCGCCTTCTTTGATTTGATTGGCCATCTCAGTCATTTTAGACATTGAGCGCTTTTAGGGCTTCTTCACGCAGAACGTGGGCAAGACGCTGCAAAAGATGCGAGACGCGAGAGCAACGGTTATACACGACCGTCTAGCACGTGTTTATGTAGAAAAACAATGGAAAAGTTGTGCGTTGGAATGGAAAAATGCATTCTGTGTGAACGGTCCCTTAGACCGCTGAGGCAGACCATCCTAACATTTTTACTGTTAAAACTTTTTGTCATCCGAACAACAAACAGAGCGGAGCGTAATGAAGAGCGGAAGAGCAGAATCAAGAATATCAAATATTGGGGAAGACAATTTGACCATTTCTAATTATTGGGGGCACTTGTCCCTCTCAATGTCTATGGTGGTTACGGCCCTGTTACTTAGTGCTACTGAGATTCTTACCTTCAAAGTCTACTCGGCCATCTCCATTCAAGTCAATGTCTCTCAGTATGTCCTCTAGGTCTCGATGGCCAACCTAACAAAAACAAGAATAGATTGTTAAAAATCAGGTGACAGGAACCGTTCAGATATTTGACTGAACCGATTATGGTCTTTTCCTCACACAAATCTAATCAAAATGTGGTCACAGTGGAGTGTCATTGTATGGAAAAGAACTGTGCGGAGATTTTTCAAAATTGGTAAATCCTTAGTAAACAGCAGTCAGGTTTGAGAAAAAGCTGTTTTCACCAGAAACTCAATCAGTTGTGAAATTTTGATTTAAAATTACAAGGACGAAAAGAAAAAGAAAGCGAAACATATGCATGGATTATTTGTTCACAATAAACATGCATTTAGAAAATAGAAAGGGTCAATTTTCATTTCATATCACTTTAAAGTCAGCATGAAACGGAAGTTGCGATAGTCTTTTCTTCCCAATTGTGATGTATATCCAAATAAAATGGCTTCTCAAACAACAACAGCAAAAAAAGTCGAGAATTGATTAGTGTGATTTGCTATTGCTGTGATCTCTTGTGAGTGACAGGTTGTCCCGCCCTCGCGCCAGTCAAAGTTACTTTGATTAAAGATTACAAGTGCACATCATTTAAAAAATATATATGCTAATATATGCACGGATAATCGATAAAAAGTTTTTTGTTTTTTTTAAATTGATCATTTTAAATTTATTTATTGGTCACTTTAAGCACATTCTCACAATTCTCTCTATACCAAAAGCACTAACCTGTTGTCCCAGCAGCTTCCTCATAGCTTCCCTTAGCTCTCCCGTGCTTATTTCACCATCTCCATTCGTGTCAAACTGAAAACAATGCATATCAAACATTTTATTTAATATTTCTTTCATTTATTATTTGTATATTATATTCTTTATATTATACAGTATATATTTATGTTATATAACTCTCCACCCACTTCTTTGAAGGCATTTCTGAGCTCTTTTATGCCGATCATGTCCGCTGTCTCAGCAAGGAGTTTAGGTCCCATCAACCCTACAAAGTCCTCGAAATCCACATGGCCACCTACTAAGAAAAACAGACTGATGTCAATATTTTGTAGTGAAAAGACGTAGCTGATAAGATTATGGCTGTGCGCAACCAGAAGCTTACAGTTCATGTTGATTTGCTGGCTCAGTTCTATTAGTTCCATCTCTGTGGGCATGTATCCCATAGTTCTCATGCAGTTCCCCAGGTCTTTACAGCCGATAAAGCCATCTTTATCCTTATCAAACTCCTTAAACGCCTCTCGCAACTCTTCACTCGTCAAGACATACCAAACACATGAATGGCATGTTAACACAAAGGCTAAATGAAACATGAGGTCTAATAAAACAATAAAAGGTTCAGTTGTAGCTGTAGTTTATACAGGTTTGAAGAAGGTAAATTAGCTAAAATAATCATCTAACTTACCATCAATCTCCTCTGGTCTCAACTCTCGATTCTGTAACAATAAAAGATGAGGGAAAAAAGTCAAAACAACATAAGCAAAGGTTAAATTTTAAAGACAAAACATTCAAAAATCCAAACTCTGTCCCTCACAATAAAATCCAGGTCAGCCATGAAATAAAGTTCTTCTGGAGATGGCTTCATTAGCAGAAAACCTTTAACCAGTGATGCATCCAAACCACCCAGAGCAGCCATTGTAGCTTCTAGTCGTTCAAAGACACCCAAGGTGTATTAAGACTCGTTTTATAGTGTTTATAGTGCGTAACAAAAAGGTGAGGTGGTCCTGGTCACGTGGCAATGGCATTTCTCCAGCGTCACAGCTAAGTGAACAAATCCCGACAAGTGAGACGCATCTGTCCTCATCTAACAGTGACAACCTTTAAAGGCGATGAAGGAAAGAGAAGGAGAAAGATGGAGAACAGAAGCTGTAGCATTCACCAGGGGGGAAGAAAGGAGTATAAACATGCCGTCTTTATTGACATAAGACCACGACATTCACGCACACACACATGTAAAAACATGCGACCTAAATTGTAGACCAAAACAAAGGAGAAGCAATTTATGCGACGTAAATACATACGCCTACGCAACAGCATGCAGAATAAGAACATCTAAATGGCTTATGTAAGTTAGTATCAAACATTCCAAGGCAAAGCCACACATAAGCAAGTCCATATTTACAGCAACACATCAATCACAACGTGCATGACTCTGCAGTAGGTCTATGTGTGTGTTCGGGTATTTGTTGTTTCTAAATTACAGCTTTCACATCATTCATTCATTTGGCAGATGCATATTTTGGGTCATGAGTGACCTGGGACCCTCTATCTCCCTTTGACCTCATTCAGTTTGTGGAGTTAGAGCCCACAACCTTTCCTGTTATTAATAATGTTAGCAAATTCCATTTTTATTAAGAGGAACTTACAACTGGTCTTTTGGTCATTTATTTTCAGATACAGTGTCTCTGTTTGATTCCACGTCCCAGAAAAATTTAACTATAAGACTATTGCCCCAAAAATGTCTATGTTAACATCATCTATCTTTGTTACAACACTTTTTCCAGGCTCTTGAACATGCTCTATAAAAATGAAAGATACTTTGTGTTGTGTTAAGCAGACAGACACTCCTGAGGGTGAATGACACGAATAGTTCACGATGTGGGCGACAACAACATGTTGCGCTGATAGAAACACCTTGCCACACTGTTAATGAGATTCCTAAGAATTAACATGTTCATATAAATGCACAAATCACAACAAATATGTTAACATCTATTTTAGCATTATTCTTCCTTTTCTCTGCATTGCTATGTTTTCATAGCAATCAAGTATAGTCAACATTAATGGTCATAGTCAACAAGACCATCAATTAAGAACAGCAAGTCAGGTCTGTATATGCATTTCAACTTTAAATCTTATAACACAAACACATGAACTGTGTTAAAAACATCACTTATGTTATTTATACACTTTCACATCACATGTGTTGTGAATGTCACAGAGAAAGGACTGTCTGTCTATGTGTTAATCTGTATGTGTGAGAAAGACAGATAGAGAAAGAAAGCATTCCCATGAATGAAAATAAGCAATCCAGCCAACATTTTCCATTCATTCATCATAACAGTTTACTGAACACATTGTGTAGACTGGCTCTTCAGATCTATACACTCTCACGTTGACTATAAACAGAGAGGAAGGGAAGGTGAGAGTGAGATAGATAGATAGATACAAAGAGAGAGACAATAAAAAACACCAAAGACATAGAAAAGACATTATCTGGTTTAATAGCACTGGGAAACAAAATCATTCAGTTAATGTGTTCAGTCTGACTGTGTATGCCACCATGAGGCATATTTACAGTTAGTGAAGTCAAAAATTTGTTTTATCAAAAACAGCTCATAGATTAGAGAGAGACAAACTATATCGACATTTAAATCACTTAGACATCACATTGTGGAAAAAGATAATAAAAGTATCAATGTGTAACATGAATGTATCTAAATGTACATATCTTCATTGGAAAAGAAACCTTGGTGTAGAATTTTAATTTCTAATTGCTAGTACATTTCACAATTAATTACAAAGAAACTGCAAGTAACGCATTGAATTAAACAATACATTTTTAAGTTGAAAGAATGAAATGTTAGTTTGTAAAATGCACTCAAATAATCTTTGTTGTATATTCACAACTTCAAAAAAGATTTGTTTTTGTACATTGTATTTTAGTATTTAAGTTATGGACTAAATTGAGATTTTTCTGTAATCTAGCCAGCCTCAAATGTTTATTAATGTCTGTTGAGTGTGCTACTTTTTTTTTTTTTTTGTAACATTTTACAAAAAAGGTCCCCTAATGCTAGTTAATGCATTAACTAACATAAACTAATGAACACTATGTTTGTTATAATTTATTAACCTTAATATAATTTTAATAAAAATACAACTGTTCATTGTTAGTTCACATAGCTCAAGTCCATGAAATAGTAACACAAAGTTGTAAATAAAACAAAGATTGTTTTGATTTAGTAGCAATTTCTGGGTAAAAATTGTAAATACTACACAAAACGTTCAGTACAGATGCAACTTAAGATTTTAATAATGTGTTAGTAAATAAAATCAACATTAAGATTAATAATTGCTTTGGAAGTATTTTTTATAACTAGTTTTAACAAATGAAACCTTGTTGTAAAGACTTATTATTAATACTTATTTACTTATACTTAATTTATTATTGCTTTTTATACTTTTTATATATATTTTTTTTGAGATTATCACAATCTCTCAAGAAAATATTGTACCTGCCCACTCAGATCTTGCTATCTGCCAAGTTTATGTTCGGTTCGGTTAACTCTTATTTTGACATTTTGCCTTGTTTCCGTTTTTTCCTGTTTCCCTGCTCTGTTTAGTTTTGGTTTCCCGTTCATATTTTGGTAAGTTCTTCTGTCAGGGTTGTTTGCCACGTGAATATATACTCCCTGTTCAATTCTATACTAGTACGTAATACGAGTTAACAGAAACAAACATAAACCTGACACTATCATGATGCTATGGTATTTTTATTTCACTATGTGGTTGCTAGGGTGTTCTGGGTGGTTGCTGACAGGCCCAAATCAAAAGTCCACCTTCAAATTTCCATTATATTCAGATCCCTATACATCTGGCTCAAATACCTCCTTCAATTTCTTTGTTTTATCATCAGTCAAGTGAAAATCGTAAGTAAAATATCCAAAGCCACCTGGTTTTTATCATTAATGTGTAAACGGTGTAGTGCACGCACCACTAATAACCATTATCTGGAAACTGATGAGAACCAAGGCGTATGCAAATGAAAATAACTGGGACATCTTTCAAAATGTAAATTCACTCCCGTCTTTTGTTTGACGCGCATGAGGATTCCAGGCTTCCGCAATCAGCATTCATAGAGGCTCTAAGATTATTCAAAGATTTGCCCTGAAAGCCTGAATTCATACAAAGATTGTATGCCCTGATAGAACAAAAATATGGTGGTCTTTACTGATAATTAAAGCTAAAAATCGGTCACTCAGTGAAATAACGACGGAAAAATGGGGCACAAGATGTGCTTGGATCTCAAACAAATTGGAAGAAAACATCATGAAACAGAACATTTTTAATCTTTTTGTATAACATGTTTTTTTCTTTAAGTGTAGACGTCATTAAACGGGGTTATTAAGGGCTCTTGGTAAATTCAGCACATTGGGAATCAGGGCAGTATGAAGTGTTTCATTAGTCATCGGCGCAGACGGGAGGCGGTGGTTTAAGATAATTATAATACAATAAAATAATATTACTAAGCTAAAGAAGCTCTGCAAATGGGAGAGAGGAGGGTGTAAATGAGAATCTGTGTGTGTGTTTAGAGAATGGGAGGAGAGTGGGTCTCATTCAGACAAGCATATTGCCATTCTCACAGCTGGAGGCCTGGTCTCTAATCCAAACAATCATTTATACAGACAGCTAAAAATACCACACACACACACATGTAGTTGCAAAGTTACTTACAGAATGTCTAAAGGAGACCATCAAAATAAAATGTGTCCTTATATTCGCCTTTATTATAGGAGGACGAAGAGGAAACCACGAGGAGATTTGGTCCAATGAAAAGACATCAAACCAGAACTCAAACTCGCAACTGCCGATAAGCAGAATCAATTGTCAGCTGTTTTATTTCTGATTACAAATTAACTAAATTATCATTAGAATACGACAATAAAAATATCATATGCATTGTGAATATGTTATTATTTTTAATAATATTTTATTATTTTGTTATTAATTATAAAATTGTGTAATTAGCCAAACAATACATTAGGCCACGTCACATGTGAATATTGGTGCGTTCAAGTCCTCCTGGGACATTTGTATTCATGAGTTGGGAAGTCGTAATTACAACGTCACGTGTGTTCAAATAACTTTGCCTGAGGCAAGATGGGGGAAAATCAGATTTTTTTTACCTCTACATCTACAAAATGATGAATAAAGAATGTGCATTAGTGTGTTTTTGCTTGTTTATGTTTTTATTCAATTTAAGAAGGTGCTGTAAATTGAATCTGTAGCTATATTTTAGCGTAATTGTACAATAAAATATATATAGACTATATTGATTATATATTATATATCGAAATATGTTTTATGTACACATATAAATACAATAGATACAGTAACGATTATGTTCAGTTGGTTTCATTTTCAGTCTTTGAGCTGTTCCTGTTTACCTGATTTCCTAGTTTCCTTGTTTGTTAATTAGTCCCACACACCTTCTGTTTAAAGGGATAGTTCGGCCAAAAATGATATTAAACCCATGATTTACTCACCCTCAAGCCGTTCGAGATGTATATGTCAATCATTTTTCAGAAGAACACATTTTCAGTTATTTTAGAAAATGTCTTAGATCTTTCAGTGGTTATAATGTCAAGTTATGGGGTCCACCTCCTTCAAGTCCCAAAAATGTGCATGCATCCTTCACAAAAGTAATCCATCCGGCTCCAGGGGGATAAACGAAGGCCTTCTGAGGGTAATCCGTGCGGTTTTGTCGTAAAAATATACATATTTAAAACTTTATAAATGAAAATAACTGGCTTCCGGCAACGGTCGACGCGCGTTCACGGGAGATGGATGCCGGCGTATGACGTAGGACATAGCGTAGCGTTCGTTCTACGTCACGACGGTTCCTACGCTACTTCCTACGTCATACGCCGGCATCCATCTCCCGTGAACGCGCGTCGACCGTTGCCGGATGCCTGGATTACTTTTGTGAAGGATGCATGCACATTTTTGGGACTTGAAGGAGGTGGACCCCATAACTTGACATTATAACCACCGAAAGATCTAAGACATTTTCTAAAATAACTGAAAATGTGTTCTTCTGAAAAATTATTGACATATGCATCTCGAACGGCTTGAGGGTGAGTAAATCATGGGTTTAATATCATTTTTGGCCGAACTATCCCTTTAATCCTGATTACGTATACTCATGCTACCACATTCCTTCTTCGCAGTGGGATAGTCTTCTTTGTTTTTTGTTATTAATAAAGTGCTGCAACTAGATAATCCTTCTCCTCCTTTTGCCTGACCTCACCAATATATAATCGATAAGTTAGCTAATAAGTAACCATTCAAAATGGTCGGCAAACTTGGCACAAACCACACTTACTTATCCTTGCTGTAAGTGAACCTGCTCTTAATGAATTTTGTATTTTATCCTGCAGCTGTGTTTATTGTTTCTGAGAACACATGTTGGCATTCGCTGTTAGCATTGTTTTTCCCTTCTCTTCACAGTCCTATCAGTGCTGACCTTTACAACCCACTTTTGAGTTGCAACTCTCCAGTTGAGTACTAAATACATGAATATGGTAACCATTCAGTACCATATATGTCAAAGCATATAGTACACAAATTGTATTAATGCAGGTTGCAGTTGCTGTCCTTGTCCTTTATTCTGAGCTTAAAAGTATTCATAAACCCTTTAGAAATGTCATAGCCATGCTTTTATATACAAGCCATGACTACGACATCAAAGCTTTTTGTGTGGATACAGAGGCCAATTAAAGGTGCTTCTGTTTATGTTGCTCGGTTATCTGTGACACAGATAAATGTTATTTTCTGGCTCTCTTTTTGTTCTTAAGAATCTCTTTCTCTCTCACACACACACACATACGCACATATGCGCATCTTTTTATCTGTCATCCTCCATCCATCTCTATTTCCCCCTCGTTTTTCTCCATGAGATGATTCATCTTGAGAAACAGACTCAGGGGCCAAAGCCCTTCTCTGCCTCTTCTCCTCTAATATGTTAGTTTTTATCTATCCCTCCGTCCCCTTTTCAAGCTCTCTGTGAATGTGCAACCTACTTTTAACTGTCACCTCTCATCCTGTCAGCAGACACAGTCACAAGCTCAGCATGTACTCAAACACACCCAACGCAATGCAACGCATATATCACACAATATCTTTCATAAGTACACCTGTACACAAACAAAAATGTGCATAGGCAAAAGCAGTTCATAATACTGTCATAATACTGGAGCATTATTGTAACAGGATAAAGATGAGGCAAGACTTGGAAAAAGAGGATTACTTTAAAGCTGTGATTCCCAACCGGGGAATATTTAAGTTTCCAGGGGGAACTTGTTGAAAAGATGTTGTTTTTTCCCTGTTAAACATACAAAATAATAGATTATAATAACTAATCATATTTTGTTCAGTTTCGTTTTAAGGAAACTGTTTTATAAATGTGTGTGGATGACATTCATAACAGAATGAGTCAGTGAGTCTGATTTCCACCCACATTATTGATTGTTCTTTTTTTTTCCTCTTTTTTTTCTCATTCATTCTATTAATGCTATTAATAACCTATTGCTGACTAAAAAGTACACTGCAGCATCAAGATCCACCTCTCCTCTCCTTCGCCTGTTCGCCGTAACAAATGACAGAAATTTAGACGTTTATAGCAGAGATGCTAGAGCCTTGGACAAGTGTTTGACAACAGAGACAAAAACATCAGGGGAACGACACACACACACACACACGCACAAAGGGTTCTGAGACTAAGAATAGCTCTAAAGAGAAGGGGAGACCATATCTGGTTTAACATTTACGAGATTCACTGAGGGAAAGAGTTGCATCGTCCTCAAAGGACAATTTTGTCAGTCTTATTTCAACACCCGTCAAGGCGAGTGTTTCAGACAGGAATTCAGACAGGCCAATAGGGAGTGTGTCACCCATGTTATCTGAAGCCTGTTACACTGCATTTCTGGTAAATTGTGTTTACTCATACACACACACACACACACACACACACACACACACACACACACACACACACACACACACACACACACAGTGAGAGACTGTAAGCCAGCCTCACTGATTCATACAGCGTCTGAAGCTGACAGCCTAAACAACATACTTGCAAACAGAAGGTTTCTCCCAGTGATGTGAGATTCCTTAATGAATGCCAATGAAATAGACCAACATTTTACACATGAATGATGCATTATAGGCAATAATGGTGATTTTATATCAACTGTTATCAAATTAGGTAAGAAACCCCTGTATAATAACAGTGGTTAAGTGCTTAGAAGAAAAAAAGGACTGAGTTATGTAAATGAACCATTGCAATATAAACAATGCCAGATGGAGGGTTACAGTGAGAAAAGCTCTGACCTCGAAGGCTTAATTCATAATTGGTCACATTTGTCGATGTTTTCTAACTAGCTGCCAGTTAATTTTACCCTTTAATCTAACAAGTGGTGTTTTTTTTTTTTTTTACTATTTGTACATCGAGAATAGCTCTGACCTTGGAGCCGGATATAATTAATTGGTCTGATCTGGTCTATGTTTTATGACTAACCATCCGGTTTGTTTCCACCCTTAAAAAGGAGTCTGTCTTATTAAAATGGATTCTGAAATGTAGCGATGTGGTTTTAAAAGCTTTCTGGATAACAATAATAGGACGACCCACATTAGTGTAGCTGCAAATCAACGCGTGTGTGTGTGTTTGTGTGTGATGTTCTATAACCGCATCAAAGTAATTGTGTTCATCAGACATCAGAACTGCTTTTAATCATTTATACACAATCTCTTTCGGATATGCCTAAAAAAGATTTGCATTTCACAAACAGACGTTGTATTTATCCATTCAGCCTTTCCGAGTGTCTAAAGCAACAAAGGAGCAGCCGGAGCTCATCCTTCCAGCAAAGACTCTTTTATTATTAATGCAATTGATTTTCAAAGCAAACTTCTGTGATTTGTGTATACCGAAGGCAAGCTTCCACAACGTCCTAGACAGCCATTTAATCAGCGGCAACTAACAGATGTTTACTGTCAGAAAGCGTTTGATCAATAAGGAAACACTGGGATACATTGTGAAAATAAATTCAGATTCATTCCGATAATATTGCTTATTATATGTTCCTCAATTAAAAACATCTTCCTGGGTTAACATATTTTGTACATATCCTGTACAAAAATGTTGTCCATATAACTACCCCTAAACCTAACCGTACCCTTAACTTCTCCCTAAAATCAGAGGGAAATGATAGGATAATAGAATAACAGTGATGTAGAAGCACCTAACCCAGGTTGTAAGCCTAAACTTGACATAAACTGTAAACTTGTCCCTCAAATCTGATTGGTTGATTGGAATGTTGTTCCAGGATCAGCAAAGATAAGGATCCAGGAACATGTTGCACTTGGTGAAATCAGGTTTTGCAATTCTGGTACTCAAGACACAGATACTGTTTCATAATGTGGTCTCATATGCCAAAATATTGTGTGCGATAATCATAGAGTTGAATGGTAAACTAGTCTCGGCAGCCAAATTCGTGATTCCCACAGGCAGCTATTTTCACACTTGAATGGGAAAAGAATGAAATCTATGTAACTGTTTGTTGAAATTTTGTTTCAACATATTTCAAATCAGTAATAAAATCTGAAACCAATTGCATCATAAATTGTGTTTCTTATAACAAATCAGTCAACAAAATCCAGCAAATGCGTATATTCATATTGTTGAATAAATAAATGTGATTGGCTCTTTTAACTGTAAAGATGCGGTCACATTTACCTTGCAAATTATTCTGGGTGAAATCCAGTGATTTCAACAGGAATTCACACAATCAAGAATTTCACATGAGGGCGAAAGATTTCCCCGCAGAGATTTCTCAGCGGGTTCAATTGGTCATGCGGATTCACCACAGTGACGAACAGAAAGCCGCTTGGGTTTGAAAGTGTCTTGTAACTATTGACAATAGACAAAGGTACTTTTTGGCCTGCAAAACTGTACAGAAATGTTGCTAAAGTGGCCACACGCACCTTAATTTCTTAAACAACCGTGGAGGAAGACACATCATTGCCATATTCCAGGATGACAATGTCAAGATTCATCAGGCTCAAACTGTGAAAGAATGATGTAGAGTCCAGACCTTAAATGTATTGTAAGTCTTTGGGATGTGCTGGAGGAGACTTTACAGAGTGCTTGACTCTTGCATTGCCAATACAAGACATTGACCAAAAATGTATGCACCTCTTGATGGTAATAACATCACAACTTTTATTTCCATCAAAAGGTGCATCAATTTTTGGTTTAGATCTTGAACTGTTGCCAAACATTCTAGAAACATAATAATCACTTCAATAATGATCCAATCATAGACTCTTCAACATTTTCTAATTTAAATCCAAACAGCGATTCTTTTATTTGTGCAAGTAGGCTGCCTTTCGGAATTTTATTTAAAAGAAAATGCTGCAACAACACTATATGACGAAAATAAAATGGATAAATTATGCTTAAAATGTTCCGATTAAATGTGCCCTCTTTGGATTCGTTTGATCATATGGAATATGATGACATCCATTTTTTTCCCCGTACAATGGCTTTGTCTGTCCGCCATTGTGTATTTAAAACTTACTCTTTCTAACTCTTTAAACATTTAGGCACATTAAACATTTGTAATATTCCAAGAAGGTTAATGCTGACATTCAGCAATTAATAACATCATAAGGACATTCCAAGAATTTTGCTCTAAGGACATTAACATTATGAGAACATCAAGTGGGTTATAAATAACATTATAATGTTCTGAAAATGTTGTTCTCAGAACATCATCATAAAGACATTCCAAGATATTAATATTAATTTTATGTTATAATAATGTTGTATAAATGTTATTTAAAGAACGTTTTATCTTAATATTTACATAACATTTAAACGTTAACAGTTAGCTAAGATTCCACCAAATGAAACTTGGTGACAGATCTGTAAGCATTTGCATTAGCCTATTGCCTGAGTAATTTGACGTTTAAGCACTTCGCTACTAAAATCATGACTGACTAATATAACATACTAGTAGCATAAAGTTTGTTATTGACGTTAATTGGCCCCTTGGGCCTACTGCTTACAAAAGCTATATTTAAATAACAGTCCTTTAAAAAGTCGTATTCTCCGCGTGTGTTCGAGCTTTACCTGTCCGAACACTGAGCTGAGGAACGGGCGCAGGTTGAAATCCGCTTCAGAAGATGCTGCGCTGGACCGCCCTGATCTCCGGGAAGAGCGGCTGGAGGATGCGGGCACCGGCGAGGATGAGGCGGTGGAGGGGGGACACGCCTCTCTGCTCGCTGACGACCCCGGTCGAGCCAGAAGAGGTGACTCAAAAAAGAGAGCCGTTTCGTCCCTGGACTCGGAAAAAGACTGAGTTCTGGTGGGCATGCGAGCGGCGTGAGAGTGTTTGGGTCGGGGCTCTTGGGGCAGGTCGTCCCGGGTGGACCGGTGGTGGTGGTGGTGATGATGACGATTATGGTGATGATGATGATGATGGTGATGGTGCCGTCTGGCTGTCCTTCGTTCCCTTCCACCTGGAAGCTCCGACAGGTCTTCCTGACTGTGAGCCGTGGAAAGAGCGTGTCCATGGGAGTGGGAGTGTTGTGGGTGGCTCTTCTCTGCGCTATTCCGGGTACCGACCAGTGAGGGGTGACACAGGGGTCTCCGCGAGCTCGCATCGCACTCCGCCGGCTCCGCTCCAGATGCCGCCGCGGATCGCTGATGGTGTGTCCGCCGGGCTCCGGGGTGATCGGGCGGCTGAGCCGCGCTTCTGGCCGGTACGGAGGATCTCAGTAAGGAGGTCGTCGATTCGCTTTTGGGGAGCGTGAAACTCATCCTCAGCTTAGTAAAATGCACTTGAAGGTAAAGGCTGAACTCTGAGATGTCTCATTATTATCGTTTGAATAGAATAGCCCAGCGCTGAGTGCTGCGATGGCATGTTGAAATGATGCTGTCGAGATCTCCTCTCTGAGTTGGTGCCACCTGATTGCTCCGTATAAGAGCTATTCTGGTAGGACGCGTAGGTAAGGGGAGATGGGCTCGGAAATAAACCAAAAAAGATTTAGAGAGAGAGAGAGAGAGAGAGGACACGTGGAACGTATGGTGTGCATCATCACATGTCTGTGGGTGACACAACACAACATGCAATGTATGGACCAAAAACATATGAAAAAGGATCCCTCTCTCATTGTCCATTTGTGATATATGTTAAGGATACTTAATATGCATAAGATATGGATTCATTTAAATTATAATTCATGTTAACCAATGTCCACCCCTTATGGACATAATTAAAGACTTTCATGGACACTAAACACATTAAATATTATTCTGGTACATAGAAGCAAAGCACATTAATTTATGTATATTCGGAGCTATCTTGTTTAAAGATAAAATATATATAATGGAAAATATTTGATATGTAATAAGGCCTTCGTAAGGTAAACTTTTGAGAGGTAAACTTTAACAAGTTTAGACAAAATATAAATAAAGTTTATAATGCATGTTTAATAAATAATCAAAAAACATGTATTTAATAGCCTATTCAATTATGTATATAAACTTCTGAGGTAACAGGTTGATCAGATTAAATGTAAATACAATAATTTATAATTTATGTCCTGTCTATGCACAAATTCTGAGCTAACTGGTTTATCAAAACATGTATTTAATATTTGATTATGTCCAGTATTGATAATCACATTTCCACTTAAAATTGTTACATTAAAAAAAATCTATTCATTAGAGTAAGCTTATAATGACAAAATATGAGATCATCAAAAATACTTGTCAGATGAGTTTGACTTTGACATTTGACTTCACTTTGACATACAGACCTTTCTGATATTTTTCTAAGCTCAGAAATCTTCCCAAAAATGACCAATCAAGTCGATCACGATCACATAACTGTTGCTAAGAAATCTAAAATAAAATACAAATCAGCAAGAAAATCTAAAATCAGTTTGTGCGATATACAGAGTGTTTGAACTTTAAGTTTTTTTTATCTTTACAAAGTGCATCTGCTTGCAATATCAGAATAATATCCATGAACCAGGACTGCAATCATGAAAAAAAAAAAGATTGTTTAATATTGTTTTTTTTCAGTGCTCAATTTGATCATTTTAGTCTGTTTCAGTTTTTATTTATTTTTTTCAGTTCCATCTTGAATGTGCTCTGTGTCCCCGGGGTGGTAAAGTTTTCAGAACGCATCATGTTGAGGAGTCTTCTCTCGCCCACAGATTTTCACTTGATTAAACACAGCATCCCATTGCACAGCATGTGCAGGACATCCCAGCCTCAGGCCACTCCACGGTCCATTTATTCCTTATGAACCAGAACTGAGATAACCTGCATAAAACATGACATTTAAACTCAAAAGTTCACCCCTGCCATGCTCATTTCCAAGCCTTATTTCTGAAACCCATCTTCAAAAGATGTATGCAAACATACACAACATAAGGCTATAATCTATAAAGTTATATTATTAGGAAATTGAGACATTGTTGTTCTCTTTTGCCTGCATGTGCTATAAATCATGCATGAAAAGAAAGAGTTATTAACATTCTTTTATTAGTCTTTCACAGAATTAGAACTAAGAGACAATCTTAGATTCTGATTATCCTTCAGAGAAAATCAACCTATTTCTCAATAAGCACAACTCTCCTCATTTCCTCAATAACCTGAATTCTCAAAAAGAATAAATTATACTTCAATTTTCTTCTGTATGTGTCTGATGGACGATGTATTTCAGGTTCTTAAAGGGCCTTTTGTTCTTTACTAACAGGGTTTGATGCAAATTACAGACCTCCAATGTGGTATCTGCACTTTGACTTTGTCAATAGGCTGTATATAATCAGATGTTTATTTTCTTCTAAATATTCAAGAATGATGAGTGTTGCCAAAATAAATGTTTTCTAATGCAAATTTTAATTTGAAATTCTTGCTCACTTTTGTTGTTGTTGCATTCACCCATGTTATAGGTTACAAATGGTTCTGTGTGTGTGTGTGTGTGTGTGTGTCTTGTCTGCTGTTGCTCAGGGAATGTGCCCTGCAGTGTCCCTGTCTGCTTCATAATGTCGCTCCACTATGTTGCCAACCTCCAACAGCTGTCACGGTTTTCTCTCTCAGACACCGCTATTGGTAAAAGGTGCCCTTTTGTGCTGATGTAGGCCTTGCTCATCCAATTAAAAATCCTAACCTTGACCTTCAGAAGATGAGTGGAAACATTCATCCAGACTCGTTATTAGCTGCTCGTTCCTGTCACTTCCATCGAGAAATGACTGTCTAGCTCCCCCTTGCGGCAATTACACTACATCGCAATAGACGTGAGAGTCAAACGCTTTTGTCTAGAGAGCATGTTTATATAGAAAATTAGTGGAAAAGCAGCTCAGTGGAATAAAAAAGAATAATAAAATCTGTGCGTTCTGTGTGAACAGCCCCCAAGTATAGCTACTTAGTATGGTGCAATATGTAACATTTCTACATTTAAATAGTGCACTTTGCTAAAGTTAATGTTGCCCATTTGGAAAATAAACTGTTTTGAGAAAAGTATTTAATTAAACTATTCATCAGAAAGATGTGACAACCCAGCTAATGGGGAACGTTCTCAGAATTTTGGCTTAGGTTCTCTCAAAGTTATGAACAACCTTCCACTAACGTTGATAGAATGTTTTTTCAAAGTTATCTTTCTTTATTAACATTAACGTTCCCATAACCAAGATTATTATTTTTTTTAAACATTCAAAACCCAGACATTTTGAACGTTCAGAGAACACGAACAACATGAACATTAGCATTTTTTTTTTTTTTTACCAGGGAAGTGTGTCTGCTGCTGGGAATTGGATTCGACAATTTACATGTTGGTTCAAAGGCCATTAATATTTATATTGGAAAATGTAGTTTGGAATGCCATTCTAATGATTTTCTGCAGTATTAAGAACTTGACTGAATATTAGATCTGCAACCTCTGCAAAATGCAATCTGGAGAACAGAAATGACTGTAGGTGGATTGCATCTGCCTTTTATCTGCCGTTTCATTCATCTACTATTTATCTCTCCCTTCTGTGTTAGCAAAAGAGGAATATGTATTATGTAAATCTCCAGAGCTGCAGTCTGATAATGGCTGCGGTTTGCAGCGCTACTCTTCTATCTGCCACCCCCATGTACAAAATCCTCCAAACATCCAGCGTGTTGCTTTAATGTTTGTCCAAATGGCAGGTGTTCCTGAGAAGAAGCAAATTTTATTGCTACCAGATCTTTTTCATACCCACCCACAGTTAATTTGCATAAACACAAAAGAACATGTCATGATATATTTTCGAACACAAGCACTGCCACAAAGTACACAAAGCCAAATATTGAATTAGTTCTTTATTAAATCAACAGAATTACTCAATCCATTGCAAAGTGAGTCCATGGCACACAATTTGGAAACATGGAAGTAGGAACATTGTCATAAAATTGATCTGCAACTCCAAAAGTCTCACAATGATATAAAATGTCACTGCTCACGAAACGGTCTCAAAACGGTCTGTCTTACAAAAGGAATGTACCAATATCGATGCGACGACCACGAAAGCTCTGCTTACAAGCAGTACGACAAAGCACAATAAGGTTGAACCTAGCACATATTAACAGCCATAACGTTGCGTTTTCCGGAAAATATGAAGCGCCCTGTCCCTCTTTAGTTTCACAGAGATACAAAGTGATTGAGAAGTTTTGAATCGTTTCGAAAATTCAAGGTAGGAAAGAGTAAAGTGGAAAGCAGGCTGATTTGATGTGCTCGTATTCATCCCCATCGCAACGATCCGACCCTGACTTAGACGTGGCGGAAAAATAACTTGCCACTAGTGCGTTTAATGGAGGAGGTCATTTTACACAATAGCTGGTAGTGCTTCAGTTTACATCGCATACAATCTCTGCCATATATCCACATACCTTTGCTGTAAATGTCAAATCCACTGTCATTGCAGCATATGTCGTTTTACGACTGTTTAGCTTAGCTTCTGTAAGCCTAACTCCAGTAAAAATGTACAGACCAAACATTGTACTGTGCTTCCTATACAATCCTACCTAGCTGTGGCAACCAGGCTTAGCAAAAAGTGCAATTCCATGTGCGACTGACTGTCAATGCTTTAGGTGAAATGATACTATGACACTCACTGGGTATAAAGTGACCCTGCTGCTAAATTGTAAGAACAACATGAACATTGCGAGGGCTTTGTCTCAAGCACAGTTCACCAGCAGGTTTTGGCTATGGTTAAACTTGAAGAGGTCTGTAAACATTGATAAATGTACAATAGTGACGGTACATCGGAGTCTCTACTGAAGCAGTGCCAAGAAGGAAAGTGAGAGTAAAGGTACGTATACTAGAGGAAGAGACTGACGCTCTCCACACTCCATCTTTCCCTTTGCACTCATCTCATACTGTTAATACAATGGAAATTGTTAACCCTTTTTTTTCTTCTCCCAGCTCTCTTTCAGCGTCCAGGGGTGAAGATGTAGTCCAGTGCCTGTCTCTCGGCTGCTGCCACGTTTGGATGCCACAGGTCCACCATGAACACGACTCTCGGGCCATCTTCTGCAGAACCTGAGCACACATACAGTATATGGAATTCAGGATGTAAATGGTAAATACTATCATTTTCTTGCCCTGGCAAAACTTTTCAGCATGTTGCGAGTGGTTGCCAGGGTGTTGCTAATGTGTTCGGAGTGGTTTCCTGTAGGCCATTTTATAATCCGTCTATCAAAAAATTCTTAAAAAGTCGGCATAAAACAAGTTGCGATAGTCTTTTCTTTTTTCTATTGTGACATATCCAAGTGAAACGGCTTCTTGAAGAAGAAAACATTTGATTGGATGGTTTTGGTTTGCTAATGTTGTGATGTCATGTGAGTGACAGGTTGTCCTGCCCTCACGCTTAAATATGTCATTAGAGAAGAGAAAAGATGACGAATTACGGAAATTATTTTTGATTAAAGAATTTGAGGGCACATTAATAACAGGTATTTGGTGTGAATAAAGAGTTATTAACGGGTATTGTTAGGGGTAAGGTGTAGGGGAGTGCTTTAGGGACAGGGACAATGTCCCAATAAGGTGCCATCCATTCATGATTTTAATAAATATAATCATATATACTGAATTTATTGTTATTGTTCGCACTGTTTTATAATATACTACAATACACTGAGGTGCAAATAGTATTTGCCACTATTTGCACGGTAATCACACGCTGCCCATTAAAAAGATTATAATAATAATGTGCACAGATAAATCATTTATAGTAAACATTGTAGGCTAGCAGGAGAAATAGGTTCCCATGTACCCGTTTGGCATTTTTTTGTAACCTGTTTTTTTGGGACCCTAATGGTGTCTAGTTAAGATTTTCTATGTTGCCAAGGTACTAATGTCCCATGGGGTTCGTTTGGCGGCCATCTTGAAGTCATGCAGATTTTCATATCTCCTGAACCACACAACATACAAAGACAAATTAACCCACTTTTTCATATAATTCTGACACCAGGAATCAAATGGAAAGGTCATTGACATGGTACAACCACTCTTTATTGGTGAAAAATAGGCAAATAACACATTTTAGGCTCATAACGATGTAACTTTTGCAATTTTGTTTTGCAAAGTTTTGTTTTGTTTTAGTCCTGTTTGTCATATACCCATGAATGAGGCATCAAATCGTGCAGATTATTGAGGAGATGTATGCTATATCTTTTATAAGCGATCGGGCGTACAATGTTTGCGAGGATTTCGTAGAAACATATGGGTTACCACATTTGAAGAGGCTGGCAGGCTCTGTAAGAACATACCTTACAATATTGTGTAAGTTGTACCCTTGGGGGGCAAGAGCTGCCTAAAGTTGCCCCATAAGCCCGGAACACACCAAAACGACGCCAAATTAAAGAACTAGCGCTGATGAAAGCCGACTGTGTTGTAGCCTCGCATCGCCTGCGTCGGGGGAAAAAGTTGCATTTGAACACACCAAGAGAACTACAGCCGACTGTCAGCTAGAATGCGCATTCAACATGTCGAATCGGCCGAAAAAAAGCAAACGAGGACCAATTTCAGCCGACGGTGCGGAACCGTGTGGAACACACTGAGAAAACTTTGTCGGCCGACGCACAAAAACTGCCCGACGGCCAACCGTCAGCTTGGTATGTCCCGGGCTTTAGACATACTATGATGAAGGGACGGCCCATGAAACAGGAATTGCGCATACGTGTTTATCCTACAATTTAATTGGCATAGGAATTTTGTATCAAACATAACTCTGGATCACAGTGTCATAGAGACAGGGGGTGGTCTCTCAGGATCACCATAAAGCCATCAAGCCACGCCCTAGCAACCATTTAGAACACCCTAGCAATTAGTTCCATAGACTTCCACTGAAAGAGGTCAAAGGGATATCTTTAAATAGGAGTGTCATAGAAACATGAGGGTGGGCTCATTTGACTCGGGGCAGTAAACAGCCAATCACAAATCACCTTCAACACTTCCTAGCCATGCCCTAGCAACCATTGTCGAGCACCCTAGCAACCCAAACCCAAAGAGGGATATCTACATGAATGTCATAGAGGGATTGCAGTTGGTTTATATCATTCATCCTTTATATCATTCACACCAAGTTCCTGGTGTCAGAATTATATGAAAAAGTGGGTTCATTTGTCTTTGTATGTTGTGTGTTTCAGGAGATACGAAAATCTGCATTTTTCGCCCCTAGCACTGATATGACTTAAAGATGGCCGCCAAACGAACACCATGGGACATTAGTTAACGGGACATATCGAACAGCTCTTCCCCTTTTTTAAAATAGCCAATAGCGTTTCGTTTATATCAGCTGGCTAGAGCCATTGAACTCGAATAGACGCAGTTTCCTCCTAATCACTCCATATCTCTTTAAAATATAGCATTCTGTGCAGAATTTAAATGGGTCCAATATGTTTTGTGGTCTGCGCCGACTCGTGCATATGATCCGCTCGGTGCTATCGTGTCTCTAAACCGGAGCAGACTGTGTGGACTATTAACTGTGTGAACAAGTGACCGATTTTAGCCACAGTATATTTGTAATGTACGGGGCGGGACGCTTCAGATTCTAGAGAGCATTTGATTGGACAGAAAATTAGATGAGAAGCTGAAGTGCAGAGTGATGTCATCAAAATCATTGATCCATATTGTCGGAAGATAGAGACTGTAAGTTTTGAATGCTTATTTCTTCTAAATACGAATTATGTCATTGTTTTGCTTATAGATAACAGTAATTCTAACATATACTAAAAGCCTAAAAAACTTCCATTTTGATTTCATGTGGACTTTAAGTCTGATCTCGTACAAAATTACCTGCACAGTGCACACCTGTCCTCAAAAAACCTGCATGTTTTAGAGAATCATTCATAATTTAGTTATAATATATAATTCATTATATATGATAAATAAAATATTATTAAGAGAAATAGTGACGCTTGTCTTAATGCAACTAACTGCATACTAGATATATTGGCCGATATTTGGCATTTTTTTTATTGTAATTATTATTTGCATCGATACGGTTTTCTGTTTGGCCAAAAAGTGTCATAAACAGGACTTGTATTTTGACAGAGCTGCTTGAATACAGATGCATGGAGCTCCTATTCTCAGCCTTCATTAGTTTACTCTCTGAAAATAAAGCTCTCAGATTTCATCAAAAAGTTCTTCATTTGTGTTCTGAAGATGAACGAAAGTCTTACAGGTTTGGAACGACATGAGGGTGAGTAATTACGGAAGTAATTTTCATTTTTGGGTGAACTAACCCTTTAACAGTTCCATCTAATAATTGAAAAGCAAATACTACAATACTTTTTCATATACTGTCAGCATTCAGCAAATACGCATTTTAAACAAGTCTGAGTATCTAATAAATATTTAATGCCCAGAACCTGGCAAACTGCGACATGTCCAGATCTAGTGTGCATAGCCTGTATAAAAACATGTGTATTTGAATTTGGATGCAGACGGGAGAGTTCAGCTATCACTGGACACCAAAGAGCAAGTATAAAAAATTATTTCAAATTATGCTGTGCTATATCCAGTTTTTCATTGTCATATTCATGAATCATGACATATTCACTGTGTACTGTAAAATTAGTGTTAGCTGTACAAATATGATTTCTAGTGTGCAAAAACTAGATTACTAAGTGCACTGTAGGTTACAGTATTAACTTGATTTTAGCCTTTTTTATTCATGAAAAATACTATAATAGGATTATTATATTATTATTTATTGTAGATTATTAGAGACTACATAATTAATAAATTCATGTTACATGTTCATTTTTAACAGTTTCCATTTAGTTTTTCAAACGTATTCATTTTCAAATGATTTATTTCGTATTGCACCACAATCTATTATACTTATTCCACACACTGTTTCTGTTTCTCACCATCATGAAATGCAGTGTGAAGAAAAGAGTCATCGAACAGCAGGCAGCTTCCCTCAGACCAGCACTGCGGCTCTCCACCAACTACCAACTCACAACCAGAGGGCACCTTCAGTCCTGCACACACACACACACACACACAGAGGGAAAATGGCTATACCTTAAACAGGCACAGACTGCTGCTGTCACATATAATGCATACATTGCCAGTCAGATGTTTTGAAACATTTGACTAAAGTTTATATTTCTCGTGATCTTGAAAATGCTTGAAATCAGTTCTGCAGAGAAATATAAACTTATATATTCATTTCTTTACACAACTAAAAGTTTTTTTAGTAAAAGTAAAGCATCCAACAAGTGTCCAGCATTCATGCAAACTCTAATACTTTAATACTGATGAAGTTGGGTTGTGAATCTGAAAAATATAAAATATGATTTGTTTAAATTTACAACAGAACAAAAAAAAAAAGTTTAGGTTTGGAAATATTAAGATCTTCTGTTCACCGTGGCTGCATTTATTTGATTACAATACAGTAAAAAACATAATATTGTGAAGTTTTACAATTTTATGTTGATAAGATGTAATTTATTCCTGTGATGGCATCATTTTTCCAGTCTTCAGTGTCACATGATCCTTCAGAAATCATTCTAAGATGCTGATTTGCTACTCAAGAAATATTTGTATTATTATCAATATTTCAAACAGCTGTGCGGCTTAATATTTTGTGGAAACCATGATGCATTTTTGTTCTAGATTCTTTGATGAATAGGAAGTTTAAAAGAACATCCTTTATTTGAAATATAAATAGGGGTGAACTCAGGATGTTTGGGACACTTTTTGTCAGTGAGATGATTGGAAAAAGTGTCCCAATCAACCTGAATTATAAATGTATTTACAAAAATAGTTGTAAATAATAAACAATAAGTAGCTGTGCCCAAACTTTCAACAGGTAGTGAACATAGATTCACATCCTTTGACCTCTTACCAAGATGGCAGCGCAGGCGTACGTTGGTTGGGCCGTAGTGTTCAGTGATGGTTGTTCCAGGACTGAGCACTGAGAAGCAGGCGTTTCCAAACACATTATTCGCAATAAAGGTGCGGAGCTGGCCGAGCACCCTCCACGTACGCGGACACCGCCTGGCGTTCAGCACCATCGGAGTTCCCTGGTTCACCAGATAGAAGGTCCACCACTGGCCACGGGGTGTGCTGTTGGCCTTCCAGCCGAGTGGAAGCGAGGAGCCGGTCCGACTGGACGGCAGCCGGTACACGCTCTCGAATTCGGCCAGAAGTGCAGGGAAACTTCTCTCCAGAAGCTCCACGTCATGCTTCTGCGCCTCCCGTGAGAAGAAAGGAGCCGAGGTAAGGTCCGGCAGGAAGAAGACCTCAGGTTTCTGGATTGAGGGCCGGCTGCAGAGCAGATAGCGGCCCTGCTCGCGTACGCCCTTGTGGACGCGGCCCATGCCGGCCCAGGTGTAGCGCTTGGCGTACTCCTGCAGGCTGTGGTAGAGCCGCTGGTTCAGGCCCTCGCCGGGCTTGGAGCAACGGAAACATTCGGCTGACTGGCAGTAGGCGAAGCCGTTGAGTTCTTCCTCGCTGACACCGCTTCCTCCGACCTGACGGAGTTTCAACGAGCCTCCACGGGCCGAGAGATCCGAGGCGAGAACTCCACCAGGTAGGGCTCCGCCACGTCGCTCTGGGCTGAAACCGCCACGGAGCGAAGGGACGGCGTGCTCGCATCCCACGCGGTAGCAGTACCAGATAAAAAGAAAGGCAAGACAAAGAGCAGTGCCTAGAGCACTGGTCTCACACTCTCGCACCGACTGCATGCCACCTGCCACCCATTCCCTCATCCGCTCTAAAGACCACTCCATCCCTGCATACGAACATAGATTCACACTCCAACTCAAACACACACTCTTAGACGTACATAGATATGATTTCGAGTATTCGTATCTGTTGGGTTCGGTTTGATTTGGTGTTTTAGTAAAGTGACGCTGCCTCGTGTTTTTGCTTCATTTTCGAGGAGCTTTTTGTCTAATTGGATCACGTTCCAATCGCTTTGGTTAATTCAAGCGAGCTTTTCTCATCCGTTTCAATGCATTCGGAAATGTTGATAGTGCGAGGTATTTCAGCTGCTCCTCGCCTCCTGATCCCAGCCAACAGAGACACAGTGCACCGGAGGGCACCTGGAAAAGAGAGGGAGAAAAAAGGAGATATAAGGACATTTTGTGATAAAGTGCAGCAGAATGTCACTATGCAGACATTGCCGATGAGGCAAACTGCATCACACCTGCCTTGACAGTCCGGTTTGACCACATGATCATTTCTATATACCACCCACCCACCCACACACACATCCCCCCCACCCCCACCCACACCCACACACACTCACGCACAGACCGACGAGCAGCTTGATAGAGACCGCAGCACACACAGACGGGCATGACATTTCAAATTCAGTCTTTGCAACACCTCCGCACTGCACTTTTTAAAATCATGAGTCATGAGAGAATTCCAAGGTATACTGCAATACAGTCAACATAAACCTGAAGGAACAAATTTGACCATAGAGCCTAATTGGCTGACACGAAGAGAACAGGGAATTGTTGCATTAGGACCCTTCAGATAGAATGCAATGCATCCTGACAGGCTAGTAGAGATGAAAGACAAAAACAAACCCGGCGTCTGTCAACACAGACAGATTGAGAGAGAGTAACAGCAGGGGAATGCGTACAATAAAACAGCACAAAGAAAAAGAAACCCCCGCTACCTAATGCAACATTTAAATCAAGATATTCAGCATACAATACTACGATTATAACGAGTCAATGCGCAAATGACGCCCATTGAAATTGATATTTACCGAGAACTGCGCGGCACTTCTTCTTGTCTGTCAGATTTTCAGCGACTGTTCCGCCCGGCAATGCCAGTTATCCTGCCTCTACAATTCCCTCTCAGACACCCCCCTGTCGCTGTTTCATTGCAGTCTCTGGTCCTGCCCTTATGTCCGTAAAGCGCTGTCAGACGACGTTCATAACGCCAGAGACAACCGGGCAGAAAACAACATGACAGACGCCCGACGTCTCATCATTGAAATCTGGGCGTTTAGAAGACGCATACTGACTGACTGGCTACTGAAACCATAACAAATGCTTCATTATAATATTAATATCGATACTGCCTATAATAGCACCATTAACATGGATAATATATAATTTTATTGTAGGCCAAATAATAATTTTAAATTAGCTATTAAAATCAAGCTTTCCCTTACTATGCATGCAGGTTGTAAACCGCATAAAGAGGAGTGTAACTGTCAGTAGTGGTGAGGATTTTGAATCATCCCAGTAACTCGAATCTTTTCTATCCGTTCACCAAAATAAATTTTATTACATAAAATATAAAAATGAATTTATTGTTATGTTCAGTGAGCCTCTCTGCGGGTTATATCGTTAACCGGTAGGTGGCGACAAGCCAATTATGATTTTGTGCTCGAGCAAGTCATGAATCTTTCACACAAATGATTCGTTTAAAACAATGACTCGTCCATGGTAGAAACAATTTGTATTATCCTTCATTAAAATTTGCGTCCACAAATACCAATAAGAGAAAGAGTGTTTAAGCATTTAAAACGGTTTCCCTTTTTTTTTTTAAATAAAAAAAATATTGATTTCTCTTTCATTTCAACAATAGCCTAATCAAGACAACACTAAATTAGGCTAAATAAATTATGAATTAAAATAATCAGTCATTCACACATTCAGAATTCTTCAGTCTCTCTTCTCTCCTTGTTAATTCAATAGGCTACGCAAAGGTGTCAAGGTGAAAAGGTTTTGCGTTAGTCAAAACACTTAATATGAATGAATAGATTTGAAAAAGATTCAGAAGATTTCAACGATTTGTTCATTTAAAATATTAATTCATTTTTTAATTATTCAAGGATATAAAGTCCAACAACAACTAATTAAACTTGAAATATCACGGGTAATTATGATAAAGTGAACAGATAAATCCCGCTTCTGCCACATGATTCTATATGTGACAGCCTTATTCGCACAGTGCGTGTTATAAGCATTAGTAGCTGTTACAAGTGACACAACAGCCTACAATTCCCATGGTGCATTGTATGCCAAGCCGACAACTTCCTATGACGTCATGCTGGTGAGACCAGTTTCCCCATGGAATCGCAACAAATGTAACGCTTTGTGGTTTGTTTATAAATATCTTGATAGTATGTTGCAAATGGTCTTCGATTAGTTTTTGTTGTTGTTGCTCTATTGGTTTCAATGTCGTCTCAGTATGCTAGTACAGTTTTTCAGAAGTCTGCTTTACATTGTTTGAGTCTGTAAGTAGCCTATAGGAATATCCTGTTCAAAATGGTTTGCAGTCGCATAAATTAATCCTGTCATTTTTCAGAATACACAGCCTGTGACAAATTTGAAACTTGCCTTGAGGTGACACACGAGATGAACCGTTTCCTTATGTGCCGTGGGTTTGCGTCAGTGGGTGGGCGAGCGAATCTTCAAAGATAGATTTCATTAAGGACCTCCCCTTTGCCCCAGCCCTCATATGAGAGACCGCACAAAAATACTACAAAGCCTAGGCTACTTGAAAAAGTTTACGAATCATATGCAGATTTAGTTGAAGTTACACTTATCTATAAATATAATTTTGCTTTCTAACAGCTGTTACCATGAAATCACAATGGACAGAGAAGTTTACTGACGCGAGCGCGAGGGCGGGACAACCTGTCACTCACACGAGACGGCAATAACACACCACAACGATCCAGTCAATTCCCAACAAAGTCCCTACATTTTGTCTTGTTCGAGAAACCATTTCAATCGGATAGCCTAGCTAGCCTATGTCACAATAATGAAGAAAGAGACTATCTCAACATAATAATTAACCTCTTGATGAAATACCAAACATTTCGAGAGCCGAAGTGAAATTTATTAATTAAATATAGGCTAGTACTTTAATCAGTATTTTTTTTTCATGCATGCATTTCTAATTATCTTAAGACTATTTTATGCAATAGTAGATTGTCAACATGATAATATGCAACAAACTCAAACAAACTGATTTATGCCAGCAATTCTTTTTAATTCAAATTTCATTTCAGAATAGAATTTTAGTGGAACTTTGAGGCTATGAATTGGCCAATACAATGTTCCAGTCCTGTTATAATCAATGACATTAAATATCTGTTCAACATGCCACTATCCAACACCCATAGTGGATTTCATTATTTTTTTTGGATAGCACAATGTAACCTAATGTCAGAGTTTTTCCCTTGTCCGAATAGCCTATATGCATACTCCCAAAATTCTGTATAGTATACGAAATATCTATGTACAGGCTATGCGTATCCAGTGGGCACTTCGAGCCCAAAGTGTACTTCAGTTTTGATGCAAACACTTATCATGTGTAGAGGTGAATGCAGCCTTTCAAAATACTTTGATAGCACGCTCAACATATGTGCACTAGAAAGTTTCATCCTTGTCCAGTGTGTGTGCTATTTCTTTCCAGAAGTTATGACCAATAAAGATGACTCTTAACTGCCCTCACACAAGTGCTTGTCTGTGAGAAAGTCTGTTGTTGCAGTCTCCTGTAGTTTGTTGTTGTTCCGTCTGTTTCTGTGTGGTTAGAAATATATGGCTGCACGTATTCAGTATGATGGTAAAATGTACTTCACTTGCACTGTATATATCCTGACATAAGTGTAAAACTGAAGTATACTTTGGGCACACATTAATGACATCCAATGATAATTACATATATCAGCGTACAATATAAACTGAAGTATAGTTTGGGCTTAACTGTCCGATGAAGCCACATGAAAGTCATATTCATAAATGGAGGCGGGGAACACTGAATAACTTCATATGTCACATGACATGGCCTACATGGAGAAAGTAGTTCCAAACCAGTTCTGCGGAAATGCAAACTCTTTAACTGTTGAAATGTTTTCGTTTAGCCGTGACTACATTCACAATAGCATGGTCTCTTGTATCACTGGAAAAAATATTGTTGGTTAAAGTAAGTAAGTAACTTAAAAAATTAAGTTACCTGGTTGCCTTAAAATTTTGAGTTCATTGAAATTAAAACTTAATCTTTAATACAATGAAGACTGATTTACTCAACAGAAACTCAAAATATGTTATCTGAACCACATTAATGATTGATTTGACAAAAGAAAAAAAGTTGATAAGTCATGAAAAAGTTTTTTTTTCAGTGATTGAAAGACATTTTACAATATGAATGATTTCTGATTAAATTATTTGTTTGTTGACATACAGTTTGATAGGAAATGAGTTGTTTGCCTTACACTGTAAAAAAAAAAAAAGTTATGTATATAGAAATGTGCACCATGTAACATCTGATTTGAAGGATACATTAAAGTTAAACATGTTTTACCACAAAATGACTAAATCAAGCTGACTACATAAGATTACACCAACAAAACTAACTAACAAAAAAAAAAGTTTTAGTTGGTGTAATGTAATGTAATCAGGCTGGCATTTTTTAGTTCAATATTTTTTACAGAATCAAACTATAAACAACAAAACTGTTAGTGTTTTGAGTAATGTTAGGAAGAAATGGCTGAAGTAACTCACTTTTCACTTGGCAGGAATATGATACCATCCCTCTGAGACCCAAATGTGTGGTGGTGAGATAAAAAAAAAAGAAAAGGTTGTAGCCTAAATGTAAACTCAAACCCCAGGTGGTCGTCGTCCAGCAGTGACGTCCAGCCCTTTGTTCCAGTGGGAATGTCTCTGTATGAGTAAAGTCTGCCAAATAGCATTTGGAGAGTGCGAAAACGCTTCTTACAGCAACACTTTCCGCAATCCGCTTTAGACTCGACCTCTACACCTTGACAATGCGCTTAATTAGGCGTTGACAGTGTAAAGAAGGGGAGGGATAATTGTGTGCTACTGTACGCGAGAAGAAGTTCAGTGATAAAGCAAAGACGCACTGGGTCGGGTTACAATGGCCAGACGAAAAGAGAAAGTTTGTTTGTTTGTGAGTATTCCGCTTATATGTATTATTGTAATTATTATTATTTGCGTGGCTCACTTTAACGACGAGTGCGCTGAGGGACTCTACAAAAAAGCAGCAGTGGCAGCGGACTCGGAAACCTGTTCAAAGATCGGGCGGTGAGTGATGGTAGATACACGGTGCCTTAGCCTATACAAGTATTTGCCTATATTTGCCTATACATAAATAGTGTGCTTTCGGATGATTGCTTTAAATGTTTTAGAAAATACTTTAAAATAGCTTTCGAATCTTTCATTCGAGCATGCATAATAATGTGGAATATCACGTTTTCCTGGAAAATGACAACAAGGTTCTTGTAATCCTTGCGTGATGGCTGGGTCAGGTAAATTTGAGGACACGAGTGGCTAATGAGGTGAGACGTCCGGTTTGATGTTCACAGAAAGTTGGAAGTTAATCAGAAGTATATTCACAGCCTATAATCCTCTTGACACCAATCTCTAGCTTCATTTCACTAAAGGACACATTCCTTGACAACAACTGATCATTTAGCCCTATATATAGCGCCAAAATCATCAGTATACTGATTACTTCAACAATATTGTAGGTTTAAGTTTGTTGCTTGCTATAAAATAAAAGTCAGTTGTTTCTGTAGAAGTATAAGGACATGGAAACCGTTTGAAAAGTGGGACTTTGAAAGGTGACAGTCCTGTGGTTAGAAATTAGGCTAATCATTAAAGACGTCTAATATGGATCATTTCATTTGTAGGCTAAATAAAAATCATTGGTTATTCCGGCGTATGACGGGGTCTCAACGTGCTTTTGATACCCGACTGTCTGATGTAACTATTGGAAGATGTTTAAAATGTTTGGTAATTTATTTTCCAAGTTACTTCCTTATGCATGCGTGCGTGTGTGTGTGTGTTTTTATTATTATTATTTTTATCTCTCTCAACAGTTCCTCGACAATTAGCCCAGGGGTTGTTAAACAGTCAAGGGAAGCCAAAAAGGATCTGTCAAATTGTATTTCATTGCTGGCAAAAGTTAACATGTCAATTCAACATGTTCAAGTCAACAGTTTTTACATAGACTGCCAAATTATTGATTATACTGACATTACTGTTTCACTTCGCTTTTTTGGAAATCATATGATTAATTGTGATAGTTTTATTTTAATTGTATTGACTGCATTATATTTTGACAGCAGCTAAAAAAGGATGGTTTAATTCTAGAAGTTTTTGAGCTATGGCTTGAAAGCTTTTACTGATGTGTGATTTGGTCAAATTGTGTGTTTGGGGAGACCAGGTATGGTTGTAACACTTTTTGCTTCAGCATATGTTACTCATTGAATGTTTGAGAGAGAGTGCTCAAACTTTTATACAAAGTACCCACATTTTTTACTACAAAATGCATCCGTTCAAACCTCTGTAGGAATATCACAGCCCTTATGAGTCGATGTCAAATACATGGTGTGCCTTTGTTACAAACTATTCCACCATGCAGGGTTGGTTGTAAGACATGGGGTAAGTTATAACAATTAGACAAAAGAAGCAAAAACAACAGCCATGCTGCCATTCCATGCAATATTCTTCAAAACAGGTTTACTGAAACAATCCACACACAAAAAAGACCAATACAAAACAATGCCTCTCTTTCTGTGATTGACAACAGCTCGAATACACTTTAACAATACACAAACAAACTTCCTTAGCAGTATTTCTGCTCAATGAACCCTCGACTGCAGTGTACCTGTGTAAAGAACATGTAGGTCTAACAAAACAACAAAGAAAGTGTAAATTAGTGTCTATCTGTGAATATTCTCAATCAGAATCGGCGTTGTTGAATGCAGGCTTGGTGGGACCAGAGACTGCATAGGGCACATTTGATTTTACACACACTTCCTTTTACTTTAAGTTGCCAAATGGCTCCATAGAGACAACATAAGTTTTCATTTGTATGAGGTCTCAGAATCCTCACCACTGGCTTTCAACATTGGTGTCACAACTGATCTCACTGACCTGCCCTTCTTTGAAACCTCATCAGTTCCTTTTTATAAAACACTGGCATGCACACTCATTATTTTCCCTCTCTAGGCATTCTGTAATTATTGTGGATAAATAATGAAATGATCATAGGACTCCTAGCTTATCCCTGATTGGTGGAGTTGGTGGTGTTACAACTCTCCCGATGTTACAACCATACCTGGTCTCTCCCTACAGGTTTGATTCCGAGGTTCAAAATGTCCTCACTGTTAAAAAAACATAGTGTAACCTGCTGAAGTGAGCCGGACCACATAGTTAAAGGCAAGCACACACACACACACACACACACACACACACACACACACACACACACACACACACACACACACATATGCGGAGGGTGAACCTGCAGGGTGGCTAGAAGATGCGCTTCCCCTTTAAAACACATTTAAATAGATTTTCTTGAAATAGCTTCAAGTTATGTGTCACCGCACAACCTACACATCTCAGCATAAACGCTCCCGATAAAATATGTGTTATTAAAGCGTCTACGTTCACAAGCCACTGTTCATTTGAACAGAAAAGGAAGCATACAAGCCCTCCCTTTATAATCACAAAAAATCTGTCACTCAGTTCATTGCAATCTCACAAACTTCCATTATAGTCTATGAAGCTGACTGCACAATGAATATTTAATTATAACGTCTACACTTTGTTATTTGAGAGGATTTGGTGCACGTGCAAAACTCCGAATCCACTCACCACTCAAAATGCCAGTGTTTTTAATCAGTGCTAACTTAAACACCTCTGATTGGCCATCACATTCAAGAAATCCAATAGATATGTTTGTGATTGGCCACACTGCTCAACTCTGCTAAAACACATTGTAAATAGAAACCTTTGACGTTCTCCTGAGCGCAAACAGACACTCACTGGATCGTTTGACAAAAGTTTCGCCATGTATGCTATTATTGCGGAGATAACTGATCCTAGACCAGCAGTTTTTAGCAGCTTTCCCTCTAAAAGCATTCAGAAGCAGCAGGCAATTGGCTATGTTCAGGGCGAACAATAGCTGCCGCTATGATGACAGAAAAGTTCTCCAGTTATAACTCGAAAAATACAATCTGAACAGAATCCTGCAGGAGAAGAGGGAGCAATCGAACTCTGGTTTGGACCAAATGTGTAGAATAAAGGCCCGTTCACATCAACTATAAAGAAAATAACTGTGATGATAACTATAATTTGCATCCACACCAAACGCACGATAACATTCAGTTATGTCATCTGCTGATGATCAGGGTGGGTTCTGATTGGCTGTCAATGTTTTTAAAATTCATTAGCTAAAAAATAATAGTGATTCCAACGAATTCTTTCCTCTGTGCCATTTTCGTTATAACTGAGGTGTCTGGCGTTCTTTTACATTTAGAATGATTTTTATAACTAGGCTTGTATCTGTATCATTATTATTGTCAGTTATCGCCCTTGGTGCGAAAGGGCCTTGACAGATACGCTGTCAGTTTTTTTCAGTTCTTTAATTTTGGAAACAACAAATTTTCTATATTGTTTCATAACTATAATAGCCGCCTTAACATTTTAGGAAAAGGGCCCTTTGCAGGGGGATCGTCATATTTGGAGGTCCTTTGTATCCCACAGCTCATTTTCAGTCTTTTTTCTCCTAGAGATATACTGCGGTCTGGTGGGTCAGCGGTAGATGGCGCCATTGCTACTTTGCTGTGCACGTCAATCATAAATCCCCAGAGCATGGGCATTGGTGGAGGCTCTATATTTACAATACGGGAACAAAGTGGTGAGATTCATCCTACATACCTTAAATTACTTATTATTTCTGCCGGTATAATGTATATTTTTGTCATTATTTATCAATATCTCTGTTATCTAGGCAAAGTGAGAATAATCAATTCCAGAGAGACTGTCCCAAAAGCTTTTAAAACAGACCTTCTTGCCATGTGCCCAACAGCAACACAGCCAATGGAAGGTGAGAGTGTTAAGATGGATGAACTTTTGTTTCTTGCAACCACACAAAGTATTGTTTCTATCACACATTATTCACCTTTAAATATGCTGACAGTGAAAATAAAATGTTTCCTTCATAAAAAAAAAATTTGCAATAAGAAAGACTTAGATAAATATGTACAATCCCCCTTGGGGAAGATGCAATGCACTATTTCTTTCTTTACTTACAGACAGTTATGCTTTATGCAGGGAGTAGCTGTCTAATGTTTCATAGCTACATATACTCGTAGTGCACTGAGCACTTTAAGCACATATGATAGCTATAGTTTCTCTCTCTTTCTCTCTCTATAGGGGCTCACTGGATCGGTGTCCCGGGTGAAATCCGTGGCTATGAGCGAGCTCATAAACTGTATGGACGTCTGCCGTGGGCCAGTTTATTTCAGCCCACTATCAAGATGGCTAGAGAGGGCGTCCGCATTCCCTATGTGCTCTCTCGATTTTTGCCACTTCTTTTAAATGAGAAGCCAGACTCACCACTACGGTAACATATGTACTCCCATTCAGAATGAATCCAGACTCATAACGTTCCCTTTTACACCGAGAGTTAAATTGAAATTTAAGACCAAAAAAGTCACTTGGATGTGTGTGTTTTATAGCCAGTTATTCCAGAATGAACAAGGTGAGCAATTGAAAGAGGGGGACATAGTGAAATTTGAGAAACTAGCAGATACACTTGAGATCATCGCAGAAAATGGGGCGGATGCTTTATACACTGGAGACATCGCCAAACACCTTGTCAGTGATATACAAGCTGCAGGTAATTCACAATTTCACTCTTTACAATTCTGATTTGTATAAATATACAGGAATCAGTTTATTTACTGTGTATTTCAGGTGCAACAATTACTCTGGAGGACTTGAGTTTGTTCAAGGCCTCTGTATCAGAAGCCTGGGAAGTGAATCTAGGAGAGTATGACATGTACTTTCCTCCACCGCCAGCAGGGGGAGCTACACTTAGCTTCATACTCAACACCATGCTAGGTGGGACAACTTATTAACCTGTAATGTCCTTTATTAGTTGTACTTGCTACGACCATAGACATAATAACTACATAGACGCGCTATTGGCCGCTTTGGACCATTGCTGCGATACGTCAACGCGTCCGCCATATTGTTGAGGGCAAGACTGCGCTGCAAACAAATGCAAGTAAACGGAATTGTCAAAGCTCAGGCTTGTCATGTATTTGGCTTTTTATTCTTGGATAAGAATTGTGAAGACCCCCATACTGTGATATAACTTAATTTTCACATTAAATGAAATAAAGTTTTCTTATTGTGGAAAAAGCATTTTCTGTCTTTAACCCGATTTTAGCTTTTCTTGTGCTTAGAATTGACCGCCATTGAGAAAATGAAACAAATCGGCAAATACAAATCCCACCGGCAGGCTGCTTTCTGTATTTTTATAGCACTAAAATTATAGATATTTACAGATAGATACTCCAAATATACAATAACAAAGATAACTGATGGATCCTTTATGGAAGGGGAGACCGGGGACAGTTGCAACACTTTTTGCATTTCTCTCAGTTACTCAGAAACTATTTTGGACTAGATCAACCAAATTTGTATATATTACACTTGCATCTGTCTGCTAATTACCCATACCATTTAAAGATGATTACATGACATACCGTTCACAGTATTTATTTGAATGGAAGCCAGATTTTGCAACTGACCACAACCCAGGGACGGTTGCAACATGTCTAACTGTGCATGTGCAGTATGAGTGTCATCACTCTAGCTTGTTTCTGATTGGAGAAAAATGACATGTTGCAACCATCCCCTGTTGCAACTGTCCCCGGTCTCCCCTAATACATATGATTTGGTACAACTACAGTGCAACTAGTAAATATAAGATAAAGTGAGAAGTAATAGTAAATAGTTTAGTGTATAGTCAATAAAATAAACAAACAGTATACAGCAAATAAAATAGTAATGAATAGTATAATTATATAATATAAGTACAATAATATAATAATAATATATTGATAATAACATATAATTTATGTATAATACTATAATAATAGCAATTGAATATGTAATATCAATTACAGAATATAGACAATAAAAAATAATGTTAAATAGTGACTGGTGAATAGTACAATAATTTAACAGCATAACTATAATATATTGATAATCGCAAGTGGTATAATATAATAATAATAATAATAGCAAATACAATGTAGTATCAATTGCTAAATAATATAGACAATAATAAAAATAAATGAAATAGTACCTACCCGAAACGAGTACTTGTCATAAAAGTCGGTTTTAAGAAAATATAGATGAATATTTACTTATAATAACTTATAACTTATAAAAATATAAAATATAATATAAGCTAAAACTATAATATAAATCATGTCAACTCATGTCTCAACTTTCACAGCTAAGTTAGTTAACTAGAGACACCGCTAGATATTTTAGTCTGACTGACTCCGTCGGGCCAACTAACGTTACTATTACTAATTATATAATGACCAAATACAACCAGAAACAAATGTTCAGTCTTGTGAAAGGTAATTCCCCGAGACCTGTTTTCAATTGTGCGGCAATTTGCACAGCCCCAAGCATCACACGAAGCCGGCATTTTTCTCAATTCCCGTTACGAGAGGCATGGGAAAGTTGCCCTCCGCAACATGGCGGCGCCGTTGACGTACGATCCAGCGGCGAATAGGGCGTCTATGTATTTATTATGTCTATGACTACGACAAGCATCACTATTAATGTTGTTCATATGTAAGTTTTAATATTTAAAGTACCTTATTAAACTTAGAGGCAGAAATTCTTCCTGAAGCATTTGTGCTACAGATATGAGTAACCCAACCATATACATTGCTGTTCAAAAGTTCGGTAATATTTTGCTCACCATGCTCACCAAGGCTGCATATATTATATGCTGCTCAATATTTTAAGATTAAGATTTTTTGGGATGAATAGTTGAAGTTAAAAAGAGCAGTATTTACTTGAAACAGAAACTTTTGTAACAATGTAAATGCATTTACTGTCATTTTTGATCAATTTGATGCATCCTTGCGAAATAAAAAATATTAAGTCCATAAAAAAATTACTGACCCCCATACTTTTGTATTGTAGTGTAAAGGGGCCAGAATATCATAAAGACTTGACTTGAGCTCTTTTGACTTCGGCCACCAGGGCTTGACATTAACTTTTTGCTCAACAGCCACTGTGGCTAGTGGTTTTCCAAAGTTACTAGCCACTGGCCACAATTTTGACTTCGATACCATGGGGAAATACTGACATATAGATATTTGTATTATTATCTCATAATTTGGCAGCAGGTATATTAGGTTTCAGTCACTTTAAGACCTGGCACACAGATCCATTATACTGTTACACATGCGTTTTCTTTCTCAACTGTTTATTATTGCAGATGCCTTTTTTAAAAGACTACAATCGAAAAATGTATATATTATATATAAAATTCAAACCTTCAGCATCTGGTGAGCTGGCGGGTGTTAATGTCAAGCCCTGTCAGAAAACCATTGAGAAACAACATCGCAACCACAAAACAATGCGCTAAAAACACTTGTAGCAACCACAATGTTGCTATTTTCTATCACTTCTTTTTAGTAAAATTTTTTTTGGTGCACTGTGTGGTATCCTTCAAAAGATTTATATATTGTTTCTTTGATCATATTAACGATCAGCTTAACAAAACCTTGTTTTGTTGTTGTTTCTAAACTATTAGACTGATTAAGTTCTCTGTGCTCCTCAGGTTTTAATCCAAGCTCTTCATCTCTGGTGGGGGACGAGAAGATCTTAACATTCCAACGTTACGTAGAAACCTGTAAATTTGCCAACGGTCTTAAGAAGTTCATGAAAGATCCCAACTTTGCCTCTCAAACGGTAGGCTCTGTAGGAGGAACTTGTTTGTTTTACATATTAAACTTCTGTGTAAGAGTTATAGACATGATACCATTGGTCAGGCTCTGCTTTAGTAACTCAACAGAAACATTACAGTCATTACACTCTCTAGAGGCACTGGTGTAATCTGCGATAATGACTTAAGTGCTGTGTTCTGGGTGATCATTACTGCAGGCAGTAGAGTACAGCACAGCAACACTGCCATTATTGCTGGCAACCCACTGGTTGGCACACATAAAGTCATGCATTAGTTCATCATCCTCGACGTTCTGTGTGGCTTGAATAGGAGGCAGTTGAGATCATTCAGAAGCATTTTGCGGACAAAGTGAGAGCAAAAATCAGTCCTGACCGCACTCATGATGCCAGCTACTACAACGTCACTCCATACCTGGACTCACACGGCACCACTCATGTGTCCGTGCTCGCTGAGGATGGGATGGCGGTATCTGTGACCAGCACCATCAACCAAATGTACACTGAAGTATCATTCTTACCTTTTATACAAGCTCTAGAGCACAATGAGATAATTTTTGTCATTATATTATTACTTTATTAATTAATGCAATGCTTTACTGGAGTAAACTGGTACTTTAGAAAGTGTCAAAACTGACTAACTGTTCTTGTTTCTCAGATTTGGATCCAAAATTTTCTCCTCCAAAACAGGCATCCTGCTCAATAATGAACTTGGAGACTTCTGTGGAAAAACAGAGAAGATTCATGCTGGTTAGTAAACTTTCACAGATGGCTGATTTCTGACATATCCAGCTCCCAAAATTAATGGAATATTTCAGTATTGGTAAACATTCTATCAGCATTTGCAGTTGCATTAGGAGGACACTTAGAAGTGGATACACACTGTTTTTTAGGGATGCACAATATATCGGTACCAAATTGGTTAACAACCAATATTATTATTATTATAATTTTTTTCGTATCAGACGATATTGGATATTTAATTGTGCATGCTATTTTCCTGTATTTTTACATTTAGAAAAATTGTGAAAAATTATATTTTCACTCAGAAAATGCTTGTAAATTTAACCAATGGCTTGTATTAAATGGGGATTTTTGAAGTAGAAAGACTGAAATAGTTAGTTTTATTTACACCTTCGAAAAAAAATCTTTTTTTTACAGTGTTTTTACTCTGAATAATAGTTAATGTAATCTTAAGCAAATCTCAGAATTCATATACATTTTTAATCTGTACATTTTATTGTTGCGATGGCTACAATTGCTTGCAATCTTTAAATGATTGCTGTCAGTTTTTAGTGTGTTGTTTTTAATTTAGACAAAACAGTACAGAAGTTTAATCTCTGACATTTATCGCTTATCAGACATAATATAAACATAATAAGCTTTTCAGTCTCATCCATAATTAAAAAAAATATATATATAGCCTAACGACTTAAACATTATACATTAAGGTAACCTAAAGCATTCTTCATGTGATAACATTTAATTCGTTTTATTAAAAAATGTCATTTAATCAGACTAAATCAAATTAGGTTGCACCAACACAAGTCATTTTTATAGCTTAGATCAAAAATGTTGATTTAGACCGCTTCACAGCTCAAATAATACATGGATTAAGAAATAATTCTTGTAAGTGCTTTAATGAAAATACAAATGTTGTCGATAAAGTTTAACTTGTAGAATATTTTTGTGATATAAGTATCTGTGTGTCTCTATGTGAAGGTGAGCAGCCGCCTTCCTCCATGTCTCCAGTGATCCTTTACTCCCGATCTCAGAAACACATCATGGTCATAGGAGCCTCAGGGGGCAGTATGATCACCACCGGGGTGGCACTGGTGAGTTTAATCTGCACTTTAGGGCCAGATTTTCTGAACAGGGCAAATTAGCATGATCCCATAGAAGAGCCGATGGAGTGGAAAGTTCCGCGGGTGATCTGACAATGAGCAAAAAGACGCAGCAGCTCATTTCCATTATGACAACGCAATCTACCAAGAGCAGTGTAAATAGATTGCATTAGCGCCCCTTTATAGCTGCGCTGGTTCCAGAATAATTTTTTTCCCCATTCATTTTCTCCATTGGGATTTTTAAAAAGTCTTTGTTAAAGAGTTATAAGCCATGAACCAAGCCAATCAGCTACGAGTTGAATCACAACACTACAAACATTGATTTGAAGCGTGTTTGAAAATAAGACAAAAAGACAAAAGTACAAAACTGTATACTTAATAAGAGAAAGAATTACAATCCCATGGACCATTGCAAACAGCATAATCGAATTAAAATGGAGAAATATAAAACTACTCATTTACAAATGTTGATTATATATAAAAACAATACATTAAGTTTATTGCAAAATATGTAAGTATATACAAAGTATCTTGAAAGCATAGAGATGGCACTAGCATGCCAAGCGCAAAACGAGTTAAGACGTGCTGCGTCTACAATCACATACTGTACAGTAGGTACTACATTTGGTTTGAAACTTACTTTGTGACCATTCAAAAAAAGTTAATTATATATAGTATGCAGTGTTGGGCAAGCTACTTGGAAAATGTAGTGAGCTAAGCTAGCAGTTACTCTACATTAAATGAAGCTTCACTACACTGAAGCTACCACCCTGGAAAATGTAGCAAGCTAAGCTACAGGAACATGGCAAAAGTAGTTCACTACATCTAAGCTATTTTTTAAAATGACATTATATTGAACCAACTTCATTCCAAATCAATGCTATCTCAGTGATCAATAAAACTGTAAGTTCAACAGATAGGCAAGCATAATTGTTCAGTTCAATTGTTTATTCAACAACTGTTCCAAACCAATTTGGCAACAAAAACAAAAACCGTGATCCACATAATAACGAAACCAGGTGTCGAGGGTGTGCGTGTATGCACCAAGGTTATTTTCGTAAACAAAAACTGAAACTAAGACTAAAACTATTGGTCAAAAAACATTTTCGTAAACTGAAATAAAATAGAAATTTCAACATTAATGAAAAACTAAAACTAAACGAAACTAACAACAGTTACTGAAAAAATAACTGAAACAACATAATAATTCGCAAAAATAAATAATCGTTTTCGTAATTAATAAGCTCTCCTAAATAAGCCTACCGGAAAATCACTTTTTCCCCCTGTGCTACTTTGTTTTTCAATGTATGACCGTTGCGCTTGAGTCTCGCGTCTTCTGCAGCATCACGTGCATGACACGCCGCTCTAAAAACGCGGAACTCAAGTTAAAATAAGTTCAACTTTTAAAAGACACGTATCGAGACCTTGCGCTTTTTCCCCACTGAAAAACTATTTTTTCCGTTTTTCAAAGCAAAGCCGACTGTGTGAACCAGCCCTAAGAAGCAGAAAGGCCCAAATCTATTTCCACCTCATGCAAATACAGCTGTACCTTAATTCCAGGTATAAGATAACCATCTCATGTGAAACTAGCCTAAACAAGATAGGCCTATACCACACATATTAGACAAGATACCACACTGAGCAGAAAACGGAAAAAACAAAAAGCATGTCTATAGCCCAGAAATAGACGTATATTTGTCAGAGTAGAAGTATACTAAATGTCTGGTCTGAAGAGAACATTTGAATATGTGTATAACTATGATTATATGATTTTAAACGATGCAATAGACAGAAAGCATAAATGGTTCAATACAAGAATAATGTTTGAAAGGATTAATAATTGAAATAACCTTAAAGAATAATCATAATAATCATACGCATATCTTTTTCTTATACACCACGTTTAACAAGATTTCATTTTTAATATTATTACATAATTTTAGTTGCATTTGTTTGGTTCTTTGTTCATCCTCAAACAATTATTAAATGTTTATTATTGAAAGGTTTTCACAAGAGTTAAATGTAAACTGAAAACATTCAACTTTGCTGAAATGAAATGTCTTTAACTGGAAATGTTCTGTTAACTCTGCTAAACTATAATTACTAAAACTGAAACTAAATATATAAAAACTAAATAGAAATGTGTTCACAAAATAAAAACTAAACTAAAACTAACAAAACCATTAATGAAACTAACTAAAACTAAACTGAAATTTATAGGAAATTTGAAAATGATATTAAAATAAAAACTAATATAGAATAACTATAATAATAAAAAAAAACTGTAATAACCTTGGTATGCACAATTTAGATTTGGGCATATTTGCAGGACTAACTGTAAGTTAATTTATAACTCAACTCAGCTCAAACCACAGTAACAAAATAATTAAGACCTGCTCCAAACAGTACCAACATGGCAAAAAAATTACCCCTAGATTCTGGCCAAGGCCCCTCTTTTGCAGGATGTGTTATTGAACCCATCGTCAATACTACGGCAAATGTACAGATATATAAATAAAACATCTAGGTGAACATCAGATTATGTGGTCATGTTTGATACCAGCCAATCAGAAAGATTATAGAGATGCACCGATTACAATTTTCTAGGCCAATTCCGATTTTTCATTGAGTTTGACCCGCCGATACAGATTAACAGGGGCCCTTGGCGAAGTGGGGGCCCCACAAAGATATATTGATAGCCTATATATTGATATAGACGGCGGTGTTGTGAGGGGCCCACCTCTTGGTTCTGTGACCGGGGCCCAACATTTGGTGCTACGCCCCTGCCCAAACTGATTAATAAAAAGTAGTTTAAATGGGTTCATTTTCTATAAATATTTTTGAATCTTTCTGATTTCTGACATAGCCTACTCTAGTTCTTGTTAAAACACACTATACATGCAAATTATGTGCATTTTAGGTACTTTTAGTGTGAAATCATATTTATTTTGTCCATGAAAAGTGTGCTTTCACTTTAATTGAGCGTGAGCTCAATGGTGAATGAAAAATAGACTCGGCGCCGAAACCCTCAGCTCCACTACTGCTCAGCTCACGCGCTACTCCTTCTCGCGGTGTGAATGCACGCCGAAAACCATTCGCGCTGCTCGCGGTTGTGGTCTGAAACGGCCGTAATTCACAAGATTTCCTACATGTGCGTTCCGTGTGCACGTGTGATGCTGATGTTGCGCGATGTTAATCATGCGGCGCCCGAGTTGAGCTTGTGCTTCAGAAAATGTAGCTTCAGCTTGTGTGGACGCTACCCCACTACTTGATCAACAAAAGAGCTTCGCTACTGAAAAGCTATTTGATTCAGAAAACAGCGACGCTACCACCACGCTATTGAGAAATGTAGTTAAGCTAGTAACGTCACTACTTGTAGCGACGCTACTGCCCAACACTGATAGTATGAATGAAATTCTGGTATACTACATCCATCCATGTTGTCACTATCATGTGACCTACGGCATTAGTTGTGTCGCTTAACCGCCATTCAGAACTCCTCCCCCGTGGCCTCACAGGACAGTTAAGTGTCCATCGAATGCACATTTCAGTACCTTGGCAGAAGTAGTAACTCTGTTACAGAGATGAAGGAGAGTTCAAAAAGGTTTGAATAAACAAAAGGGTCTTTTAATGACAAACTGAGGTAATCCACGAAGATGAAGTAACAGCATGTCTACACTCAAACATGAACAACAATCAACAACTGAAGGGTGAAACAGAGCAACTAAAATACACAGTGATAATGAGATGATAACGAACAGGTGTGATGATTGGCGGGAAACTAAGACAAAGAATCACATGTGATTGAAAATAACAAACCAAAAGTCCATGAAAACAGAAACTAACTGAACATAAGTGTGACAAGGTCATCTGGGTACTTTTTGTCTACTACTATTGAATATTATTTGCGCTTTAAACAATGGCGCAAATACCAGTAAATGGACTACTACAAACCTTAGTAAATCATGTTGCATGATTCATTTAAATACTCTCTTTCCATAAATTTTTGCATCTGAAAGGGAAACACCTATAAATGCATGTGCAATAAGGTCAGCCGCAAAAACAACCCTGTCCACACCTTTTCAGCGCTCATTTTTTTCACTGCGTGTCCTTAGTGAATCCTGACAGTAGTTTTATAACGGCTAAAAAGGGTTTGCGCTGGTGCAAGTTGTTAGTAAATCTGGCCCTTAAACTGAACAAATTTAACGCATTGTGCTTTAGTAATCCAACTCTGACTGAAACCCCTCTGGCTAGACTCTCATGAACTTCTTGTGGTTCGGCAAGACGCTGCAAGATTCCATCGCCGCCCCTGTGGTGTTTGTGGACTCCAAAAACCTCCTCAGCTTCGAGCCCTTGTTTGACAAGGTAAGTAGAAACAAATGTCCCTGTAGTAAATTGTTTGTAAAGGATCAAGTGTAATTTTCAAGCCGCTTTCATCTCTTTTCTTCCTCAGATAGTTTTGGAGTCGCTTAACAAGATTGGACACGAAGTGAAAATCCCACGGATGTTTTATAATGTGGTTAATGCAGTATCAAAGGAAAACAACTGCATAGAGGCTGTATCTGACTCGAGGAAACATGGAAAAGCCGCAGGGTATTGACCTGGAGTGCAGCTGGAGACTAATTCACACCAGATCTCTCAACTCTGTTGATGCATCTGTGCCGTGTTTGGATGAAGTGCACTGGGCGGGTGACAAACTGACAAATAACAGCAAGCACCATCAATATGTGAAGTTTTGACATTTTACTGTGAAAATTATGAATGAAATGTGTGTGAGTGTTTGTGTGTGTGTGTGCGCGTACGTGCGTGCGTGTGTATATATACACAGTATACAGTATGTTATTTTATCATAGTGTGCGACACTACTTTATGGACACTTTTAAAAAATCACTGTGTAGCCTACTACAAAACTTGTGTAATATGAGTTGATTTGTGCCATCTGAAAGGTTAAATATACAATACTGTCTGGAGGATTTAAAAAAAGAAATTTATACTTTTATTCAGCAGATGAATTAAAGTGATCTAAAATAACAGTAAAAATATATATAACTTTATATTCATAAAATAATTCTGAAAAATATGCACAGGTATTTTCAACATTAGTAAAATTTTTGAGCATCAAATCAACATATCAGAATGATTTCTGAAGGATCATGTGACACTGAAGACTGGAGGAAAGATGCTGAAAATTTTAATATAGCCTATTAAATACAAAACATAATAATATTTCACAATATTTCTGTTTTTACTGTATATTTGATCAAATAAATGCACCCTTGGTAAGCATAAACATCTTACTGTTTTTTTGTTTTTTTTTTAATCTTGCTCGCCCAAACTTTTGAATTGTCGTGTCACATTTTTTTCCTAAAATTTAAAATGCTGGCAAACAGTTTGCAAGTTTATTATTTTAAGGTTCAATATATTTCTTTCATATTTATTTTGTTTATGAAGGTAAAAACAAATAGACATAAAGCAACATTTGTACCAACTACAACAGATGTTTTACTTGAACTCATTTGTTGAAAAATGTGATTTTTTTCATTATTCATGTCATTGCTAATTATTTCACAACTGATATCGGAGTTATTCAAATCTTACCTTTTTATATCATTAGAATATCCACAAAAAAAACTAACTTTAAAATACTTTAAATGAAAAGATTTAATATGTAAAATATTACTGCGGTAATCTATATGTGAATGTTTACGGGGTTGTTGTGTATGCTACCATTTTTACTATAGTATCATACTTTATAATGTAAGATATTCTATTCTCCATTCTTATCTAATATTAGTTTTTTGGGGGGCCGAATTGCCCAGGGGCCCTGAATATAATATAACATCTTTATGATTATTTTTACTTAAATGTTGCTTGAAAACTCCATATCTGAACATTTGTAATGGTGTACAACAGGATTATGCAGTCTGTTCAAAAAGTCTTCCAGTCACATTATTGATTGTGTGGATTGCTGACCGCCTGTCACAGGTTCTTGGCAACTCTCAATAGCTCTGAAGTGTGCAGATGGATGGTCAAAGGGAATGTTTAGCTCAGCTGCTCACCAATGATGCCTCCACAGCAAGACGCCTGGCATTTCTTTATAATTAACTTACAAAGCTCTGAAAATAGGATGTGTCTGACTCATGAAAATGCACAGTAAGATCCCATCGAAAGCTATGAACAATGTGAGTGATTGCATTAGCTTTTGGCATCATGGAAAGATAAACAGAGCATTATGAGCTCTAGCTATTCCGGAGCACAAGAAATAAACGTTGTCGTGTAATCGCTTGGCATAAGCAGTTAGCATAACTTGAGTGTCAGTCAGCAAACCCTTAGAGCCTGCCGTCTGTGCAAGCGTAAAGCCCAGTCACTTCCATTTGAAGTCCACAGGGGAGCTTAGTCCTGATTCTGCCTGCTGGTACCCAAAATCTTTCTCATTCTCATTCCTTTATGCTTTCCATCCTGGAGCTGAGAAGATATAAAAGCCAGAGGGTTTCCTGTCTGACAGTAGAATACTGAATCATCTCTCCTCAGGCCAAACTTACAGTCACCCTCAGCAACTGCCAGCTGTGGGACAATACAACTGTCAACTGTTGGACATTGCCTTTTGTGTGTCAATCAGTGGATTTTTCTTAGTTTTCAGCTCATTCAAAGTATGAGTGTGCGCACTGAAAACTATTTGACGGAACATTCATGAATCTTAACAAAGCCCCAGTGAGTTATGAGCATTCGCTGGTGACCACACTCCTGTCAGTGAGTAGCTTCAGGGCTGTTGTGGAAGAGAATGCTTCCTCGAATATTTTTATTCTGTCTTTTCCCTGCTGAGGAAAGTCAACATTGTAATATATGCAAATCACACACAGACAAAGCCTGAGGCACTTCACTTACATGTTTTACAGGCTGCTACTGCATTCTGGAGTAATGCTTATGATATAAAAACATGTCAAATAAAAGTTATACACTTTTGTACAAAAATATACATATGCTACTGTTCTAAAGTTGGTCGGTATGATTTTTTAAAAATGTTTTGTAAAGTCTCTTATTCTCACCAAGGCTGGATTTATTTGATCAAAAATACAGTAAAAGTAATATTTTTAAATTATGATATTTCTTATTATTATCAATGTTGAAAACAGTTGTGCTGCTTCATACGTTTGTGGCAATCATGAGACATTTTTTTCAGGATTCTTTAATAATAGAAAGTCAGAAAAACAGCATTTATGTGAATATGCTATTTTTATAACAATGTAAGTAATGAAAGTATAAATTTCTTTAACAAAAAAATTTAAAAATCTTAATGACCCCTAACGTTTGAATAATAGGCTACTGTGCAATTTTTTTAAATGCTGCCTTCGGATGATGCATTCTAAGTTAGGAAGGTGTCGAATAGATATTACATTTGAATAAATGTCAAAGAATAAAGATGTTTGTAATTAAGGCATCTTACTAGCAGGGGCTAATGGAGCCATGACAAACCGTTTACAAATCATATAACTTTGATGTGTTGGGGACGGAGCTGGCCGACCGACCAATAACATAAGTAAGGAGTGAAACCTGTATTAAAACAGTCCATGTCCAAACATGTCCAAATATGTATAGGACACTTCCCTACTACTATGCAAAAGGAAGACTTTGAAAGTAGACTAAAAAGTAGGCCTACCTGATTCTGGATGAGGTAAATTGCAATTCTGTTTAGTGATGCAGAAATTATACTACACCGCTATTAAAGGCCTTTTGAAGGGGGTGGATTGGAATCCACTGCTGCTTCAATGTATATGTAATGAGTGATTATAATCAAAGTATTAATCAATATTTTTCCTTCTAAATATGAAATGAGTTGAATGACTTATCTGGAGATTTTACTTTGTTATAGAAGTTACAGTGTGATGCTGTGATCACTGAAATGTTATTTTCATGTATTCTTTAATGTCAGTATTTGATAACTGAATGCAGTAACAGTGCTTGCTTATTTAGCCTGGCTTCCAGAAATGAAATAGGGACATGTTTTGTGTTTGAGAAAGGTCTTCAACATGTTAAAACAAATAGGGGTCATTGAAGTCTATAGTTTAAGGGACCATTTCTCAGTTAAAGGGATAGTTCACTTTGAAATTAATTTTTGGTATGTTTTAGCTTACCTCAAGGGCATCCAAGATGTAGGTGTCTTTTTTTCCACAGTAGTTTCAATTTTGATATTTTTAGGTCAAACCGTTCTTGTCTGTCAGTCATATAATGCAGGTCTATGGTCATCACCTCAAAGAGCATGCACAGAGTCCAAATTAAAACAATTCCCCGTCGTCCAAATTAAACAATTCCCCATCGTAAGTACACATTGATGGCCTAAGACACGAAATGAGCGGTTTGTGTGAGAAAACGAACAGTATTTATATCGTTTTTACCTCTTATACACAGCCATGTCCAAGTGATCTGATCTGACGTGTACGCAGACTGGTGCATAGATATATACACACTAGATGTCGCCTTGTCTACGGCAGTTCATTGGAACGAATGTCTTTAAGGCGACATCTAGTGTATATATCTATGCACCAGTCTGCGTACACGTCAGATCAGATCACTTGGACATGGCTGTGTATAAGAGGTAAAAACGATATAAATACTGTTCGTTTTCTCACACAAACCGCTCGTTTCGTGTCTTAGGCCATCAATGTGTACTTACGATGGGGAATTGTTTAATTTGGACGATGGGGAATTGTTTTAATTTGGACTCTGTGCTTGCTCTTTGAGGCGGTGACCATAGACCTGCATTATATGACTGACAGACAAGAACGGTTTGACCTAAAAATATAAAAATTTAAACTACTGCGGAAAAAAAGACACCTACATCTTGGATGCCCTTGAGGTAAGCTAAAACATACCAAAAATTTATTTCAAAGTGAACTATCCCTTTAAAGCCTATATTTTCCATTTAGACTAAAGTATATCCTTGAGAGAAAGAACTTGTTATCTTGGTGTTTTGAGACAAGACTCAAATCCAACCTTGGAAAAGCTGTGTGTCAGTGTGTGTGTTAGTCTTCTTGGTTACAGATTAAGGGACCACTGGCATTATTGGAGATTGACTGAGTTGTTGATCGGGACATGCTGGCGCCCAGCAACCCAAATCTGCGACCTGGAAGATCACAACGTGCCTAACTTCAGGGTCTGAGTGCCAGCTGCATAATCTATGGAGATATGCTTCAGTCTATCTGTATATGTGTGGAAATTACTATGTTTATATTTTTCTTAGTCAATGAGAATCATTCAACCTGAAGCAAGGACGTAGCTTAGACCTTGGTGAAGGGTACATGCTGTGATCTTTGTAACTGTAAGCGTGGCGGCCTACGAACTCCTGTGTGAGTCTTGAAGCTGACTTCTACTGATGAAACTGCAAACTATCTTCAGTAAAACTTTTCTTCAATTTATTATAATTCAGACTCCGGGTCTTCTTTCAAACATCTGGTCCTTGGGTCCTAAACTGTTAACCCCTAACACTTTAAAACCAGATTTTCATTAGTTCATAGGTTAAATCTTGTTTACTTGATTTTTATCATTCTATCAAAGAAGTTTGCTCTTCTACCTTTAGAAAAATGAATGTATTCCTGTGTGTTGCTGCTGACTGGGCATGTGATAATTTAGGCTATCATGCCTTTCAATTTTCAAAACATGTTTTTGCCTCAGAGCTGGTTCAAATGGCACTGTTTCATAAAATACAGCTTGCATTATTTAGTAATTAGCTCTTCAAATATTTATACGAACACTTATGAATGCGACGGCAAACATCTATCGGTCCAAAACAGTTTAATTAACAGCATAGCAACAGCCAGAGGACAGTGGATGTTTAAAAAATATATACACAAATGTATTTTATTTCAGAATGCACTTTACATTTCCACCACAGTGTAATTTCATATACATTAACATCTAGCTTCATGAAATAGCTTGAATGTGATATACATTATACAGCATGATATTGCAGTTTTATGATTTGGTGACAAAAAAATACAACGTTCAACAGTAGTGATAGCTCATAATGTAATTCAACATAAAATCAGACTAACATTAGATAATGACAGGGACTTCTGATGAATATCTCTACACACGTTTAATATTAGATGTTGTTATGATGGACCTGGGTATCTCTTAATAACCTTTTTCATGGCCTGATTTTTATGTTTTTAAGTTAGTTACACAATGTTTTATACTGCCTTGCAGACTTCTAATGTAACATTCAGACCTGAAGTGAAAATAATGTTGTTGTTTTTTACCTTAAAGCTCAGGTATGTTTCATTTACACAAGTCATTTATTCATAACAGAAAAACAGTTGTTATTGTCGTTCACTTTTCACATTACGAAAGTCATCTCGGGAGAGAATGGCTGTATACGGAGTAACATGTCCAATGAGGTAATCTGATGCCTTGCATGCTATTCTCCCAGGATTTTACTTATGAATGGCTATATCAGTAACAGCTTCTCTTCACCATAAGAACAATATCATTCCAGTTCACTATTTAAAAATGAATATGTTGGTTGCTGCTTTAATCGAACATTCAGCTTATAGATAGTAAGTTTCCTCACACATTTTAGCAGTGTCTTGTTATCCAGTGTGTCTACCATGAAAAATAAAAGCTTAAAGAGGTAGTTCACCCAAAAAATAAAATGCTTTTCCAACTTATACAAGTTGTATGCAACAAATACAAGTCATACTGTCCACCATTTTTGAAGCTTGAAATCTCTAATCATCATGAATATTCATTTTGGGGGGAACTATACCTTTAAAAATTAGCTAACACAAATATGTTCTAAGAATGTCTTGCTAACATTTACTTTATTTCTGAATGTTCTCTGAACGTTCAAACTGTCCAGTTTTCAAATGTTTTAAAAGTGTTTATTTATTTTTTGGGGGTTATGAACTTTAAGGAAACTTTCCATTTTGCAAACATTACAGGAACGTTACTTTTTAATGTTTTCTAGTAGTAACATTTAAAAATGTCCAACTAGAACATTTCAGAAAACAAAGTTCCATGATCAATGTATTAATAGTATTTTGAGCTAATGTTTTGAGAACATTATTAAAGACCAGATAACTTTTAACAAACATTCTATTAACGTTACTGGAGAACCTTGCCAGAACGTAAGCCAAAGTTCTAAGAAGATTCCCTGTTAGCTGGGAAGAAACTCGGTCCCAGGCAGTCAGCATGATGTTCAATAAATACCTGTAATATTTAAATTTCATACTTATTTCCCTGACTTGAACAAGAGTCGCACATCCTCATTTTGGAGCACTCTCAACATTGACCCCATGTCCATTAACCAAAAAACCTCCATTACACAACAAAGAACCTGTACAATGGAATGAGGTACCTAAGGACCCCCACATACTGATAATCAATACTCTTTTCTACACACAAAAGGAATAAATAAGCTTGGTAAAACCATAGACCGTTCAATATGAAGGTTAGGCACTATTGATACCGATGAAACATTTTCCCATCAAAAAGAAAAGTTAATAAATACAGGGAGTCTTTGTGCAACCTTGTGCATTGTGGTCCATGTTGATTGTTGGACTGAGAGGTGTATTGCTTTTGAATGTGTATATTAGTTTTTCCTGGTTCTTGATTGAGTCACCAATGACCAAAAGTCCACAAAATGTGAGAGGGGCGAGAGAGAGTGGTGTTCAGTATCCCGCAGGATAGCCGCCTTTCCTGGGATCAGATTCAGCGAAGAGTTTGTCCCCTTGTCGCACAATGGCCTGCACTACTGCTCCTGGCGTCCTCAGCAGCTCCGTTACATGATTCTTCTGAGCCAAGCCATCAAGAACACTCTGTAGAATCATGTCACACAGTTAATGAACGGTTTTTATCATGACTTAAATTAAGAAAGTTCAGTGGTCAAGTGCAGAAACCCACCTGCTCAAAGTCCTGTTCCACAACTGTCATGTTGGGGTTGAGTTGGTTGTGGACTCTGGGCTCTGTAACTGATTTCTTCAGATCGTAGTGAAAGAACAGTGAGTTCAGGATCACCTGGGAGAAGTGAATTAAGTGTTATAAGGGAGAAAGTAAAGGGAGACATTCAAAGCCATGGCTGGGAAACACTGCTGCATTTTTGCACTTGCATCCATATACATATATATATCTCACACGAGTAGCAGTGCGATATGGCTGTATATCAGCATTTATGTGATATACTTTTGATATATACTTATGATAAATGACTTTTCGAGCCTACGCCTGAATCACAGCGTGCTGATATACAGACATATCGCACAGCTATACGAGTGTGATATTGCGAATACAACAGTTCGACGGCACACGTGAGAAAATAAGAAACAACAACGGAGTGTCTTTAGAAACCCTCTTTTGTGCCGAACTACTTCCTTCCGCCATGGATTCAAATCTCAAGTTGATAGTTTAAAGGAGTGGTATAATGCCCCTTTTTACAATATGTTAAATAAGTCTCTGTTGTCCCCAGAGTGTGTATGTGAGGTTTTAGCTCAAAATACCCCACAGATCATTTTTACAGCACGTTCAAATTGTCACTTTTTGAGGTTCAGTAAAAACGCGTAATTTCGTGTGTGTCCCTTTAAATGCAAATGAGCAGCTCTGATTACCTCAGGCAGACAAGCACTACAATGTCAGAAACTGCTCTGCCATTTATGTTTAAACTGGAGTCGGACAATGATGGAGAGACTCAAGAAGAAGTGACAACATGCATAATGCAACAGGACGTTTCTGAATGGTTAGTTGATGAATTTATGTTGCTGATGTGGAGTTAAAAATCTTAAAGTCATTGATTAGCATATTCTGTCATGATAATCTATAAGTCGCTCGTGTGGAAACTGTTGTAAGATTCCAACAGAGTGACAAGCTATTGCATTTGTGTTACGAACTTTATTGCATGTGAAAAGACGGATGCGACAGCTTGAGCAGACTCACAAATGTGCACTACAACAACTCTTCCTCCTCTCAACATGGACTGTGTGTTCCCGGGAGCGGGGTTAATGTCAATTTTAGGGTTAGTGATGTCACTAACATTCCGGGAGGAATGTCGTGTAGTCCTTACCAGCCATTTATTGTAGTCCTTAAAAAACGATTTCTTTAAAAGCAAATATCTTCCTTTGCTTTGAACTTTGAGCGTTGTAACTTTGCAGATGTTGTTTATGTTCAAACAGCAACTCAGCAGTTTTGTTCCTTCAAAGTTTGTGCCTACAGCCGAATCACAGCCGTGCTGATATACAGCCATATCTCACTGCTACTCGTGTGATATTGCTCATATATATATTGGATATACAGATATTAAACATTTTGATGTCTGTGGTTACCAGAGCAGTTGCTGTGGTGATTTTCGTCCCACCAGAGGCCCCAACCACCATTTTGACTCTGTTGTGTTTGTCAAATATTATCGTGGGGCACATCGATGAAAGTGGTCTTTTACCTTGTCAAAAGACAAAAGTAGAATGTTAATACATGTTTTCATTAGAATTTTACCAGTGTGTCTATAGAGATAAAAGGGGGTGTCATTTTTTCATTTATTTTAGGCTGTAAAACCCAAGACACCTGGCTGAATGAAGTTGTTGGGTGAAGGGGGAACCCCAAAGCCATTGGTAATGTAAGGGGAGCTGAAATCATCCATCTCATCATTAAAGATAATCCCAGTTGAGCGTGACATCACCTTAGAGCCAAAACTGTGAGAAAAGAAGAAAGATCAAGATAATCAGATCAAAATGAAGGGAACACAAATATAGCATTTCCCCCTGAGGTTCACTTAAAATGTTTTTTTTGACACCAAAAACAATCATATTTTTCTTTCTCAGGGATCCAGAATAATATATGAGAGCAGACTATATCAATATTGTTAGAGGAACAGTGTTTTTAAAAATAAATAAAGTGAGAAACATAGGTCTAGTGCCCTTTTTTCCTCTTACTAAAGGTTGATGGTGCTGGTGGCCGCCACCGCGCTCCCATCCTCTGCGATGACTGACAGGTGAGCCGTGCCGTGGTCATCGGGTACAAAGTACTCGGGGTCGTAGTAGGTGTCTGGGTGAGTGGTGTCATCTGTGATTTTACTCCTAATGTTGTCTGCAAAGTAGTCTGAGGTCATGTTTTGGATGAGCTGGGAAAGGAGATAATTGAAAAGAGATTTACAAGAGGCCATTGAACTCGTAGGTGCATGAAATCGGAACAGTTAGAGGCCTTGGGAAAATATAGTCAGACAATAAAAGGACTCTTTAAACCACTTCACAGATCTTGAGTAAAATTGCATGAGATCGGGTTGCTTTAATTCCCATAACTCCTTGTGTAAGGCAAAAAAAACCAAAAAAAACCGCAATATTTACAAAATAGTTGCACTCACGTCAGTAATGTTTAGGTAACGCGGGTCTCCCAGTTTACTCCTCTTGGCATAAGCAAAACGAAATGCCTCTACGATGCGGTGATATGTCAAAGTCTTCATCTCTGCTGTGGACACACTGCTGTTTGAGAAGTTGTAACCTAGAAAATGAGAGTTGATTTGAATAATTACTGTAATACATTTCCATAAGATCAAAATGCAAACATTTACTTTGCTTACACAATTCAGTAAGTCTTAGGGACAATTCCACTGTGATTCTTTTTCTATGTAAACATACACTAAATGGACGTGTTTGACCATTGCATCTGTGCATAACACGGAGTTCTAAAAATGTAGCGTTTAAGTTAAAGGGATAGTTCACTTTGAAATAAAATTTTGGTATGTTTTAGCTTACCTCAAGGGCATCCAAGATGTAGGTGTCTTTTTTTCCACAGTAGTTTCAATTTTGATATTTTTAGGTCAAACCGTTCTTGTCTGTCAGTCATATAATGCAGGTCGATGGTCACTGTCTCAAAGAGCATGCACAGATATCTATGATATCGCCTTGGCTACGGTTTCGTTCCAATGAACTGCAGTAGCCAAGGCGACATCTAGTGTATATATCTATACCCGCCCGCGCCCTCAGATCATTTGGACGTGGCTGTGTTCAAGAGGTAACAACGATATAAATACTGTTCGTTTTCTCACACAAACCGCTCGTTTCATGTCTTAGGCCATCAATGTGTACTTACGATGGGGAATTGTTTCATTTGGACGATGTGGAATTGTTTTAATTTGGACTCTGTGCTTGCTCTTTGAGGTGGTGACCATAGACCTTCATTATTTGACTGACAGACAAGAACGGTTTGACCTAAAAATATCAAAATTGAAACTACTGCGGAAAAAAAGACACCTACATCTTGGATGCCCATGAGGTAAGCTAAAACATACCAAAATTTTATTTCAAAGTGAACTATCCCTTTAAAAGAGGTTGATACATAGAAAAATATATTTACATAGATAAACTATGGAAAAGCAGCACAGTGGAATGCAGAAACATCCTGTTTTATAGTTACACGGCTCTCTGGAATACTCTCTGGAATATGGAATTCTGCAGTTAGATATTTTCTAATATTCTCCATTGTCAATGGCAATGCTGTGTATCAGTCCATTCGTTTCTCTTGTTTCATGTAAACAAAACTGGTACTGGCATCTTGAATCTCTTTCATAGATTGCAGTGAAAATGCAGTTTCAGATTTTTGTTGGATGCTTGTTTTGTACATCATGATGGACTTTTTACAAAATAATTTAAACTCTAAATAAAGATTTAATTTACATTTATAAATTTGGCAAACACTTTTATGCAAAGCAACTGCTACATTGGGTTACACTTTATTTCGATTGTCCACTTTAGACATTCTATTAACTATAAGTAACTTTTCAACTACCTGTACATGTCAACTAACTCTCATTAGAGTATTAGTAGGCTGTAGTTAGGAGAATAAGTTGACTTGTAGTTGCCAAGTTAGTCAGTAGAATGTCTGTTGGGGGACCAACAAAATAAAGTGTTAGCAGATATCAGTCTAATACTCGAATGACAGTTAGTTGACATGTAGCTGCAAAGTTACTTATAGTTAGTAGAATGTCCAAAGTAGACTATCGAAATAAAGTGTTACCAAATTTTCTTTCATTTATTGCATCTCTTGACACCTGGTCTTCATTCATCATATCTGGTCCTGGGTCTTTAAATGTAAAAACCCCTACAGGGTGACACAAGATCTTATCCTGCTCGCATTGTTGACGTTTATTTTGTAATAATGATCAGCTAAATGTACAGTACGTTCTTTCGTAATGCATAACATGATGCTGCTCGCCCTCATGAATGAAGCTCTTTTGCGTAATCCTGGAATTACTCAGTGAAGACTGCACTCTGACATAGCGTCTCTGAGTGAGTTAATATATGTCTGGGGTGATGAAGGATTATTACATAATCAGGTACTCAAGTCCTGCTCAAAGAACAACATGTTCTCTCATAGTTATCCATAACTCAGTCATCTATCAAATGTCTGAACATAATCTCTAAACGCTTAAATGTGTTGTAAAGTACAATCCATCCATCTCCTTGATGCAAGCATGCACAAAGACTCACCATCCACTATGTTAAGAATCAGAGCGAGTACAGGTCCACTGGATGGAGCATCAGGAATATTAATGGTGTACTCCCCCACAGTTAACTTCAACGGGGTCTCATTTAACACGGGCTTATATTCCATTAGGTCCTCAAGTGTTATAATCCCTCCTGTAGTGACAGATTGATTTGCATATATTATTAAAATGAGGTCTGATGACCTTTAAGGCATGATAAATGGGTTAAACAAAGAAAGTATGAAGTGACCTGCAGCCTGGATATCATCCACTATATTCTGGGCCATAGATCCGTTGTAAAAAACATCCGGCCCTTCTTCCGCTATCCTCTCATAGGTGTCAGCGAGTTTGAGATATCGAATTATATCATTTTCCTTCAGGAGGTTTCTGTTTGAGTCACAAAACACTTCACTGGAACACAGAGAGAGGACAAGATCAATATGATTTCATTAAAACTACTAGTAGAGGCAGTGTTTATAGAGTGTGGCGAGTTAGATTAGTTATGTGTTTAATATCAGTAGAATTAATAATGTATGATGCAGCATGAACAGTACACAACCGTAAACCTTGCTACACTTATTACTTGACACTGAGAAACTCAATGTGCCATTTTCATTTATGATAAGTAGATTTTTCTCACAGATTGCCATGTATAGCATGTATATAAATCCTTACCACAACATCACGTCACTCAGAATTGATTCTTTGTTTTTTGCAATGGCATTGGCCAAGGACTTGCCAATTGGAAAACCATTGCGTGCCAATTCTATACTGGGCTGAAACAGTTCCCTCCATGGAAGTCTCCCATGCCTTGTGTGCGCCATCTCGTAACCACGGATTTCTCCTGGTATGGCGATAGACAACCCCCCTGCCATTCAAACAAGACACAGTACAGTGTTTTCATCATTCAAGGGCCAGAACTGCAATAAGGTCAATGACACGACGCTCATTTTCTGTCCTATTTGTTAATTTATTCAAAAATACTTTAAACAACTTAATGCAATTTAAAAAGACTATTTTAAAGAAGAAAATTCTTGTAACAATTCTGAGAGAAATTAATACTTTTATTCAGAAAGGATTCAATAAATTGATCAAAAGATTTATATTTCAAATAACTGCTGTTCTTTTGTACTTATGTTCATCAAAGAATCCTATTACAGTTTCTGATGAATTTTTTGTCAGATTTTTTATTATAGCACGACTGTTTTCAACATTGATAATGACAAGAAATGTTTCTTGAACACCAAATCAGAATATTAGAATGATTTAAAATTGTAATCATATTTCAGTGTTACTGTTTTTACTGTAGATTTGATTAAATAAATGCAGCCTTGATGAGTATACGAGGCTTCTTTCAAAAACATTAAAAAATCTTGCCAACCCCAAACCTTTTATCCGTAGTGTAGTTTGGCATAAATTTGTATTATTAAGCCTATGTCTTAAATAAAAAAAAATAAAAAAAATGCTTTACTAAAATTTGAAAAACTTTTGTCCACCAAATCAAAGTCATATGATGTGACAAACATGCAGAAAACAAATCAGGAAAATAAACCATAGTTAAAAATCACATTTGTGTTTTATATATTTAAATGTTTTATTGCTGAAGTGTTGAACTGTCTTCTCTTGCATCATTTCAGTTTTGGTGTGAAATGGCCTTTACATTTTCCAAAAATAGAACCCAGTCCAGGTGAGAAAAAGTGTAAAATGTAAAGTGTACGTGTAAAAAGAGTAACGTAATGTATTAATTTCTTTCCATAGAAAGTAACGCAATTATGATACAGAATGGAGGCTGGACTTGGTGATACGTTATGGTAATATTAATGGTAAAGATACCTTTTCGTGACAGCTGGGTGTCATTGCCAAACATGTCCTCTGAAGCGTTCATTGGAGCAGTTTCTCTGGCGTCAATTGTCTCCACCTTTCCTGTGGACAAAAACATGGAATTTATTTATTTCATTGTCAAGACTGTGTCATTTTGAGTGTTGTTTATGAATTACTAAAACATTAAGCCTTGTGAGTCACCATCAATTGTTGTTTAATCTTGTTAGCTTCACCTAATGAGGCAGTGCTTATTCACGTCATTTGCTGACATTTACTAAGAGTGACGCAAGATTTGTGGTCACTATGATGCTGAGTCAAACCATGTGCCCTTTTTCTAGGCACTTGACCCCAGGTTGCTCTTGGGCATGTCAAATCAATTAATGTACTGTAAGTCACTTTGCATGACAAGTATCTGCTGAATGGCAAATAACCTCTGCGTCATATTCAATTCCTAAAGCATGTCCTTTATTGTCAGGCTTACTAGAAAGAGATGTAAATTTAGTGGAGCCCTGCAGTTTAAATGATTTTTCGAAGATTATTGGAGTATCTTTTACATTTAATTCGACGTGTTCAATGAAGGCAACGCAAAGGTCATGGATTCGATCCCCAGGAAAGCATCAGCTGAATGCATAAATGTCAGTGTTTTACCTGTTGCTGCATTGTATATGGTGAAGAACAGCCCCCCTCCAATGCCCATGCTGTGTGCATTAAACAGCCCGACACACAACAGAGCAGCAATAGAAGCATCAACTGCTGAACCATTGCGCTTTAAGATGTCCCTGCAAACATAAAGAAAGCTGGGTGTGTAAGTGACGCTCAATGGCATGCAAGGAAACTCTGGATCTTTGGACTCTTACCTCCCAACCTCAGAGCACTTCCCTGCATCTGCTGCCACTGCTGCTTTCGAGTAGAAATGGTCCGAGGATGCAGCGAGCGTCCTGTTTCCGATCCCCAAATACACACCCATGAAAAAACCAATTGCAGCCACAAGCAAGACCACCAGCCCAGCAACAAGAGACTTCTTGACCATTTTCCTGAATGGATACAGAATGTGAATACATCTGAGATAATCATATTTGAGGGTGTAATTTGATGTATAAATCTGTGAGATTATCACTCATTACACACAATACAAATATCTTTATTTATTTTGTAGACTGACATGTGCTTATCACCACCACTTCAATGTAATTTACTTAATCATTTTCAGGTGATCAGTGAACTGTATTTACAGAAACAATGAGTTTGCACAAATATATGCAGCAGTATGGGCATGCAAATTTGTGTGATCATAGAGAACATTTCTCCCCCCAAAATAAGCAAGTTACATCACCTTTTCAACATGTGCTGTTCATGAATAGAAGCACGGGTGTAAACCTCAGGTAATTTTTAGGAGAAATGGATAACAATGAAATGTCACCCAGCTCAAAGGACCTGTTGAATAAACCCTTTACAGTGACACATCACTATCATCATAACTGTTTACAGCTGTTCTGTAAGTTTAATAATACGGCTCAGTATTCATTCTACAATGTCATGGCACTTTATAAATTGTGCTCTGTATCAATCCTGTAAGTCCATCCTTGTGTAAATCCAAGCCATACAACAGTCACATAAGATACAATCCCTGAGTTTTATTTTTCAGATAGTAGTCCACTATGCCTTTCGAGACAAATCAGATATTGTGGAAGTAATTGAAGGCAGTCAACAACATCTGAAAAACCATTCACAGTTCATTGAGATTGATGATAGATAGATAGACAGAGACAAATCGATAGACAAAGAGATGGATGGATAGATAGACAGACAGACATAAAGATGAAAGACAGAGTGATGAGAGACAGACAGAAAGATGAAAGATAGATAAACTGAGACAGATCGATAGACAGAGGTAGACAGACAGATAGATGACAACATATTGACAGACACAGAAGATTGATAGAAAGGCAGACAGAATTAGATACACAGAAAGAAAGATGATAGAATGATACAGATTGATAGACAGAGACATTAGATTGACAGAAAGATGAAAGATAGACAGAGACAGAGTGATGAGGGACAGACAAAAAGATGAAAGATATAGGCAGAGACAGACCGACAGACAGAAAGATGATAGAGACAGATAGACAGACAGAAATATGTAAGATAGACAGACAGAGAAAAAGATGATAGAGACAGATTGACACAAAGAGAAAGATGATAGACAGTGACAGACAGATGATAAATAGACAGAAAGACAGAAAGATGCGAGAGACAGATAGACAGACAGATAGATGAAAGATAGACAGACAGATGATAGAGACAGACAGATAGATGAAAGATAGACAGGCAGATGATAGAGACATACAGATAGATGAAAGATAGACAGAGATAGATTGATAGAGACAGACAGACAAAAAGATGAAAAATAGAGAGAGATTGAGAATACAGAGAGAGACATACTGTAGAGAGATAGACAGACAGAGAGATGATATATAGAGACAGACAGACAGATATAGGCTAGATAGATAGATAGATAGATAGATAGATAGATAGATAGATAGATAGATAGATAGATAGATAGATAGATAGACATACCTCACAGATGATTATGTCTGGTGAACCAAAAATCCTAAATAATCCATAAAACCGAAATCCTTTTTCTGGTGTAAGTGGATGTATCAACACAAGAGTGAATGGGACTGGGGACAGATATAATCTGTGCTAATTAAAATGTAACTCCAGAGGTTATAAATCAACTTTACACAACAGGGGATTGGCTAAGACAGGATTATTTTTCAAAAAGTCCTGACGGTATAAAGACAGGTAGGCGATTACTCACATGAAACCTCACCCTGTTATGAAAAGCTTAAGAGCTTCAGAGGTAAAACTACTGCAAGATTGTGATGACAATGCATTCACTCCACCCTTAATCTTAGACATTTTAACTACAACAACAAGGGTTTTTATTAAAAATAACAATTTAAAATGGTAAAACTGTCCAGACAATTTCTATAGGATTAAATATTGTAAAACACAGCTACAAAAATATATAAATAAATACAAAATATTGAAGAGTCAGCAGTATTAGGTCACTAATCAAACAAGTAAATGTGTGACATTGGCATGTAAATTCCCCTGTACAAAAGGTCAAATGTATTTTTTTCCACTGAAGAACAAGACACTCTTTGGATCATTCTGAAATCATGACGGATAACATGGATCATCGGTTTTGAATTAAAAATGTCTGTGACAGCTTCAGCACCGGCTTCATTACAGCAAAACGTCGTGAAATGTATTTTAATGTAGCCATTCATGTGATGTCATCCAAGTATTTCAACGTTGACTAAATTGGTTATGCTGATAATATAATTTGGAATGAAAATGGCCTATTGAATTAGAAAAGAATGCATAGAAGCATTTTCACTGGTGGTCTCAGACTTTTGGACATCATTTCTGAAGTTTATCCATGTGAGTCAGCATTTCCTGTTACGTAAGATTCCAAAGAAACACCTCTGATGCAGCATGTTGGTGTTGACTTTGAAAATGTCATGTTTTGTTATGTTTGTCATGTTATGCTTGTAGCTTCCAGGAACTTTATTCAGGAGGAATTGCTCCATTGATAAATGCTAAAGACCATTTCAGGCCTTTGGCACTTTATACCAATGACAGAAAATTCCATGACCTTGTAAATGGCATCAAAGAGCACATTGCGTAATAATGCCACCATAAAACAGCCGGTCAGCACTTTTCAGTGTAGGACAAGACACTTGAAGCATCATTAGACCTGTTCAAGAGACCTTTTGTCCCAAAGTCTTAAATTTACTAAGTACGTGTCAGCATGACTGTATAATTTGTCAGAGTTTGTCTTCAGCTCCTCCCATTATGTGTCACAAACTGTTCAGGATTTATTAATATGCTTTGGCGCTCAGCAGTCCCTTCACACAATGAAACTTCAATTAATTAAGAAAATAGATAAAGAGCGTGTCTGAGCATGTCAACAGTTTCAGGGGAAGAGAGAGAAAGTGAACTACTCACCTAATAGGAATTCACAAAATTGATATGGTAATAAGTTTGACAAACATATCATGACCCGTTACTTGATTCATTCATCCCATTAATGCTGACAATCTCACAATCATTCAAGTCAGTTTGAAACAATTAAAACAACTTCTAACTACTGCATTACAGCCCTTCTTTATCATAGTAGGCTACTGCCTGAATTGAATTAATAAATGATACATGCTCATAACGCCCTTTTAAAAACTCTTACAATCTCGCTTTCATTCTGATATATGTACAGTCTTGTTTTTGTTATTTAAGGGGAGCAGTGACTTGGACAGCCAGATGTTTTGGAAATTAACAATTAATGAGCCACTGGATTGCTGAGATTACACATAATGTGAAATCATATCACTGAATTTCACTGACATCACAGCATATCAGAGCTATTTTCACATATGAATTAGTGTGTATATGAAAATATATTAATTGTATGTACTTACATGGAGTAACAACACAACAGACACACTCGTTTGTAAAGCAATAATGTGCAGAGCCAAATAACTGATTTTAATGTGAGAATGTCATGTTTTTACCCATATGAGTGGAATATGCCATATTTACTGGCATATTCCACTCATGCTACTACAGCCAGCAATAAAACCAACCCCCAGGAACTCATTTTGTGTAGGTCCTTCACATTGGAAATAAAAGACATATTTTTTAAAAAGGCTGCAAGTCTGCAAATCAGACAGGGACATCAGTAAGGTCTGTTGCTAAGGTTTATTCCATCCGCCATGTCACTTATAAGATAACAGATAATGAAAAGCTTTACAGCAGCTAAATAAGAAAAGCTTAAGCGACCGTCTAGGCCACATTATCAGCTATAAGGCTTTCAGTGAGACAAAATATGTAATGGACATTCAATGCCAACAGAAGACCTGTGATATGGATTGAATCTTCTGGGTGTTAGGCATTTTCCTTTTACACTTTACCATTTATAACTTAGGTTATAGAGAGCATTTCAGCGCCATACCTTATCTTGATCAATTCATGTGTTGATCGATTGTATTGCTATCTACGTCTCAGCTGTTTCCCCTAAAATTACTTACACCATACACTAACATACGCGGAAGCTTGTTTCCCTCACTGAATAAGAAATTAAAAAAGTAATTAGACTTTTTATCTCACAAATCTGACATCTTATCTAGCAATTCTGACTTTTATTCTCAGAATTGTGTGATTTAAACTCGGAATTGCGAGTTATAAAGTCAGAATATTGCGAGATTTTAAAAAAATCGCTTTATTCTGTGGCGAAAACAAGCTTCCATAATTTTGCCCCTCTACTAGCGGTGAGTAAAACTGTCAGTTACATAAGGAAGATTGCTGTTTTGGTAGGCTAAGGCCCAGAGAGAAGGGAACGAGGAGTATTGCGTAAATAGCTTACACTATGGGAAAACTCATTTTCTCAAGAATATTGAAGCCAAATTTTTAAAACGCAGTGCAGCTGCACGAACCTATGGCGAGGCGGCTCAGGCGCACGAACCAATCAGGCTGCTTCGCGCCCTGGTGCATCAGAGCCCGCCAGAATGGGCGTGGCTTATAGCTATATAAGCCCCCATTTTTGCCATAGAATCAGGTTTAAATCGACTGAAGCGATCCCCTGACCTAAGCACAGTAGCACGGCGGGTTCCTCTTCTCTCAGGGAACCGAGGTTACGTTAGTAATTGAGACGTTCCCTTTCGAAAGGTCTCTCACATTGCGTAAGTAGCTTACGCTATGGGAACGCCTTTCAAAATGCTATGCATGCTTAAAACTTCGCCCCAGACAATAGCCTAGGCCGGCGTGGACTTGCTCATATTCGTCCGCTCTGGCATCCTCTGTGCGCAGCGCTTTTTCTTGCACGGCTCGAGCAAAGAAAAAGGGAGAGCGGGAGGCGCGGGGTCGTCGTCGGCGAAACTAGCAAATTGAGAGCGCAGGGTGGAGAGCGCCATCTCATCACACTCCGGGCAGCCGCCCTTAGAGAGTGCAGCTTCTGCATGGTCACGGCCCAAACAGTAAGTGCAGAGAAAGTGACGGTCTCCGCCGAAGAGAGGGCCTCTGCGCGAGGCGCATGAGACCCGAGGCATTTGTAACAACGCCTGAAATTGCTCTTTTAGAAAGTGAGTCGCAGCGGCGAACACACTATTGTTTTTTAAAGGATATAGTGCGCCGGATGGCACAGCAGAACAGTGGGCTGAAGGTGGCATTCAGTGAAGACAGGAAGCCGGCATCCTCAGAACTGCTTTGCAGGTCGCTCGTTCCGCTGAAGGCTTTTCGACGGCGGCGAAGGCTTCTCAATCCGGAGGTCAGCGAAGTGGAACTTGCAGAAGGAGATCAAATCTGATTCTATGGCAAAAATGGGGGCTTATATAGCTATAAGCCACGCCCATTCTGTCGGGCTCTGATGCGCCTGGGCGCGAAGCGTCCTGATTGGTTCGCACGCCTGAGCCGCCTCGCCATAGGTTCGTGCAGTTGCCGCAGCACAGCCAATGACCGCGCTAGACGCTCAGCTATGTGTCTGCTGTGCAGCTGCACTGCGTTTTAAAAATTTGGCTTCAATATTCTCGAGAAAATTAGTTTTCTGAGCAATACGAGAGACCTCTCGAAAGGGAATGCGTGACGTCAAACTCGCCAAGTCATGCGATTTCAGCAAACGAGGCTTCGTTACTTCTACTGTTTCGAATTGTTTCGTGGTTTCGAAACATTTCAAAATTCTGATGGTTCGCCACTAAATGGCATTGAGCTGGTGAACGCTCAAACAACCCTTGACTGATCTCAGGTCAGTTTTATAATAAATGTTTGCATTATTTTAACGATTTGTAATAGGCTACTTATGTATTGCAAAAAGGATAATTGTATTTGTAACTTGTAATTGAACTATTTTGCCAAGCCCTGCCTAACACACAAGCAGTAAAAATGTAAAGATCGACCTACAAAATGCGTTACAACGTTTTGACCAGCAGGTGCCGCCAGCCTCTGGTGTTTCGAGTGCATCGCAAACGAATCATTTTGCGAAGAAAATGGTTAGAGTTCCGAAAAGCTTCGCTTTTCCATCACTAGCCAACTTATTAGGGGTTCGTTTCCCAAAAGCATCATAAGCCCTCTCGAAAAAGCTATCCTATTAGAAAAAGTAGCCGAAACATAGCTATTAGTGCACCGTCCCATGTTAGTTAGGCTAATGCATTAACTAACACATGAGACCTTGTTGTAAAGTGTTACCCTAAATTCAATAATATTAATTTCTTTTTGGATAAATTGAAAGAAAATTGTTTGTTCAACAACCCCTCACCACCACATATTTTTCGTTCTTGGCATGTGGTGCACATACACGAAACACCGCGAGCCAATGGCAGGACAGCAGAGCTTAGTAATGATCCACGCGCGGTGCTGGAGAGCATCACCATCTTCCACTGAATACCAACCAGAGCATCAGGCGGACGTGTCCAACTGACAACAAACACAAATACAAGGACGTGAGAGCTGGCATAAAGAACAAAACACTGACAATTCCGCAGCTAAAACTACTGCGTGTGTCGACGGGCGAACTGCACAAAGAGACATTGACTGTAAGCAGACCGAGTACGTTCTACCCAAGTTCGGACCGATGTGGAGACCGCTGGGCGTTATTGTCCGGGCTGCCATGGTTACGCCGTGAGAGGTAAAAAGGTCGTATTTAGAGTAACATTGTGATTTTTAACGTGACTGAAATCATGGGCTCTAGGCTCAGCCGACAAAACAGTCTCGACAACGATACTTTTTCAAGGAGGCGACGGAAGCATCTAGACAGCACGGGAGAGAGCGATCGGAGCGGAGACTTCTTGTTTACATCCCTTATGCTCAGGTCGGATAAGCTGCCGGGGGTTCTGAGGAGATCCAACCACAGCCCGTATGTCAGACGAGTCGCCTGGGTCCGAGAGATTCAGAAGCTCCTCCGGGAGAGGAAGATAGAAGATGCGACGGACGTGCTCAAACTGTTGAGGAAGGTGAGTGCAAATGTCCAGCAGTGCTTAATAAACAAGTGCTTCTGACACAGGCAGCTGTGAAACATGCATGAGTTTCTCTCTCTCTCTCTCTCTCTCTCTCTCTCTCTCTCTCTCTCTCTCTCCTCTCTCTCTCTCTCTCTCTCTCCTCCTCTCTCTCTCTCCTCTCTCTCTCTCTCTCTCTCTCTCTGCTTGATTGGCATTGCATTTGTTGATCATGTAGTTGCAATCACTGACGCAAATATTGCACAAGTGCATCAGTTGCCTGAACACACATCATAAAATAAAATTCATGCAGAAATCACCAATTCTATGGTAAACAGGTTCTCCTTTTCTAAATTAAAAGTCATTCTGATGTTTTTGTGCGGCTTAAAGTAGCTCTGGAGATTTCAATTCTTGAAAAAATAAATGTTGACGTGATTAGTTTGGTATAACTGTAATATATTATTTATAATACTTAAAATATTATTTCTTAAAATTATATTATATAACTATTATAAAGTAAAACAAGCATGTATTAATCTAAAAACAAAATCCAAAATTATTAATATTTGAGAAATGTATGTCTTCAAATGAAAGTCAGTGTGGCGTAACCAACATGCAGGGAGCCATTTTGTTGTCATGTGACCTGAAAACATTCAAATGTCCATTTAGATTCTCATTACTCTGTCAAGGTCGGTAAGTTTTTTTAATTCTTTTTTTTATGACCTTTTGAATAAATTTTTGTAACTCAAAATTCATGATATTTGTATAGACTAAATAAATAAATAAAATAAGTAAAGTCATGTGTATAAACCTCTACAAATGTTTTTCAAACATATGAAACTACAGTGAATACAAAAGTTATATTTCTAAAAACATGCCACATGTGTTTTAAACTACATTTCTCATTTTCATGATCTCAGACATCCTTATATGTGTCATTGACTCGTATAATGTATAAAGTGAAATGGCATTTCCACTTCAGACACAGACCGTGCAGCTCACTCTGCAGTGAGTCACCTTGCAAGAAATCATTTCCCTGGATTTGTTGCTGCTATTATTTGTTGTCGAGACTCTACACAAACACCTAATACTAATGCCTGGATGCTTCTATGGTACATTTGTTCTGTCAGTGTGACCCATATGCTCAAATTCAACACTGAGCGCCAGAAGCACAGAACAGCAGAGAGAGAGCTGACCACTGATGACAGAGGAGATCAGGAGGTCACTCGCTCAAGTGTGTCATGTGCATGTGTAAGAATAAGTCAAAAGCTTATGTTTGTAAAAGGCAATAAAGTAAATAATGTAGTATGTTATATGATATTTAAGGCATGCCTAGATGCTGAATAGATTAAATCGATTATTGTAGTGTTCAATTGTCGTATTCAATTCAAACAGGTTTATTGAACACTCCCCTCATCAACATTGGTCAGACAAACAGATAGCCCCGCCTCATTGGTTGCTGTGTTTACTGCGTTTTGCCTTTGCAGGGCAGTATTGTTGACTATATTAAGCTGTGACAGGAAAGTGTATTTTAAAGGTGCAGTGTGTCCACTCATGAGGGGGGAGGAGAGAGAGTGAGAAAGAGGGAGATTTAAAGAAAGATTGTAGAAAGAGAGAAATTACAAAAGAGAAAAGGTCAGAGAAATATCACTGGAAAATGTCTAGGTTACTACTGTAACCTCTGTTCCCTGAGAACAGGGAATGTGACACTGCGTCGATGACGCTATTGGGCAACGCCCTCCATGTGAACCGGTGTCTGAAAAGCTATCCAATCATGGCAATCGAATTTGACTGGCGACAGCCTATGACGTCACTACTAGTGCGACCCGGAAGTATAAAAGGGGCGCCTAGAGAACATCCACTTTCGTCTGAAGGGACTGTTCAGCAGGCATCCCCGAGGCATGGCTAACGACGCAGTGTCTCGTTCTCTGTTCTCAGGGAACAGAGGTAACAGTCGTAACCTAGACCTTTCGAAAGGGAACTCGCACTGCGTCAATTACGCTATTGGGGAACGAAGTACAATCCCACCATGCTGAGGGGAGTGCATGCCAATTGTAGCTCATGACAAAACGTCAGAACTGGCAGTTTCAACCTGAAACGCCAAGAAAACACTCCCCCTTTGGGTCAGTAGAATCCTGGAGATCCTGGAGAGTAGAACTCAGCATAGTGCTTTAAAACCCTTGCAAACGAGGGGAGTAACTCTACTCAATCCTGGATCTACACAGTGCTTTAAAACACTGTGGAGGCTGGGCACTCTAAAGGGACCCTAGATAAGGGGAGCACCTCCAGCTCTAGGGCTAATTTAGCAGGGAGGCCTCGTGAGAGTCCTTTAACCTTCTAAACAGACTTAAATAATAATAATAATAATATATATTTGACCAGGCTCTGGGCTAGAATCAGGGAGGGTACTACAAAGGGAGCCTACAACAAGGCCTGTGAAAGCCTACTACTTGATAGCGATACTTGTTAGCAGAACTAGCCTCAGATATCATAGGTTAACTCACATAAATACTATAGGCGCGGCCTTTCCTACTTTACATTGCCAATGGACAGTGTACTCAGCCAGAGCGCTATCGACCCTTTAAACAAGGGGAGTACAATCTTACGCTACCTGACTATCGAGGAGGCCTATAGAAAGTCCTACAACTTCAATTATCAAAAGCGTCAGCCCATGGCATGCTTAGGCTCTAAGGGAGTGTACTCAAACTCGTCCCAATGGGAGGGAGTACTAAAAAGAGCCCCAGTGGTGCAGGGTGAATAGACTAGAGCTGTGGGTAGCCAAGGGAAATGGAGGCCTCAGCTATGAGGCCAACGACATTTTCACCTTATGACTTGAAACCAATTCAAGGGTCCTAGCATTCCATTTAATAGGAAAATATCATCATCGGTCCAGGCCTCAGGCCTGATGTAAGAAACGCCTAGGGTAAAGAAAATAGGGGGGAAAGGAAGAAGAGAGGAGAGGATGGTTATTATTCACCCTTAGAGGAAGGGGATCCTTCACTGACACTGGGAGCGCCTGTGCTGGATCACCTCCCTCAGATCCCTCTTCTTCCTTGAGTCGCGCCTTCTCTGCGACCTACTCCTTGTAGGAGGAGGAGGAGCGCGAGAGGCGATGCTGAACCTCATGCCCCGTCTCCGATCCTCGAACCGGGATGCGCCAGGCCCCCCTGGCTGTCTGGGCATGGATTCAGATCGCAGCTGAATGCATGATTTAACCCTCTGGGGTCGACAAACGCACCGGCGCATTTTGCTGGATTTTTTTCACATAGCAGCAAAATAGACTTACAAATACTACGTCATTTATGGTCATACAGACTTAAGAAATATGGAAAAATAAACTGTAAAATGTTTACTTTTTTATGTGTCCACTTACAATCGAAACAAAACATTGTGCTTTTGTAAAATAAAGAAAATGAACAGGGTGTGCTTTCTGCCTCTCCGTCTCTGTGAACTTTTTTCTGGAGCAAGTCTCTAAACTTAAACAAAACTCAGCAAACACTAGTCACACAGGCAAGAGCAATATATCTTTATGATCATTTAAGTGTCTACTTTTAAATAATCTAATTCAAAACGAAAACAAATATTCCCTGTTTATGTAATCTGTATGAAAAGAGAAAGATGTCAGTCGTTCTCATGGCAACTCATTATCTGCTAATGTGAACACGCCTACGGAGAGTGTGCTATTCAAACGCAAATGATCTGAGGCGATCCATGCAAACCTGTCAACACCCACATCAGCAACATCCTACAGACCCGAACACCTTACAAGGGTTAAAAGTGTTGATATGAGGGCAGAACTTGTCACAGTTAATGAGTTCCCATTCTCCTTACAATCTCTTTCTGATATCATACGATTAGTGCCAAAATATGAGGTAGCTATTCCTCATCTTAATGGAGTTTAAAAAGTTCTTCCATTATATTCCTCCCAAAGATCCATCCATCCAACTCTATAAATGTACACTCAGCTATTTGTTATTATATTTTATAAATATATTATTATTTTGTTTATCACATTATATTAGTGTCATGTACAGTATGTTATCCTGATAGTATTTGGTACTAATTAGTACTAACTTTTTTTGTTGTTGTGTGGGCAACACTGTACACTGCCTATGTTTATTAGCTATTGATCACTGAGATCATCAGGAACGTTTTACCACCTATATTATTACAGTGGTCTGAAATCATGAACTCATATATGGCATATTATATATCACTAAATTAAATGTCATCATCAATGCTGAGAACATAATTTTACAGTGAATGTCATATATTTTACCATAATGTAATTATTATTATTTATGCAGTTTTAAATTTAGGAGAAGTAGGCTAGCTTTCCAGGTATACAGACATTTTTTTCAGAAAAGGTAAAGGGTTTCATATGCAACTACTCAAATTATTCATGCATGTTTATGTATGTATTTAAATGAAAAAGTTTCCTCCTTAGATTTGCTTTTAAATGTAACTTGGGCTCTAGCGGTTAATAAAAAAAAACTGCATGCATCTTGTGGAAGAACATTGTAGCCGCTGGAGCTACTTCTCTCTCTGTTTATGTCTATGACGAGTCATGCAGGTATTGGGCAACTCCGCAGCAGTTGGCATCCTGTTCTGTCTAAAACGCTTATTATAGGCTAGTGATTCAGGATAAGACAAAAACATGGTTTGGAAGATGAACAGAAAAAAATTGTTACATGATTAAATTTGTTGAAAAGTTACATGAAATCTTCCAGCAGCAGGTAGACATTTTCTTATGTAAAATATGCCATACAAATCAAGGACAGAACATGCACAGGCCTGTACATATCTTATATCTATTAGTCACTTGTGCATATTTATTATTCACACTGTGCCCTCTATTCTCATGTATTCAGTCTTTTATGTAATTTTCCTCCACAGTTTGCCTGTTGTCATCCCTTTGTTTTTGTTGTTATATAGTCCTCTTTTCATCATCTCCCTCTCTAAGGATGTGCTGTTAATTAGACTGAGAATTTGACATCCCAGAGCAGAGAGCGTTTAATCTACACAGAGAGATAGTCTTGGATACCTATGCGGTGACAAGCATGTCACCAGAGATTCACGGTGTGGTCCTCTGTGTGCATTCTCAGTCTTTATTAAGGCTTTCTCCCATTATCAAGAAACAGATCATTTAAAATAGGTCTCATGTTTCAGAGCCGCTAACAGGACCTAACACAATTAGAGTGGACTTGGAAGGAACTGATAAGAGAACATAGGATAAACCCCTGTACAACAACATGTACAAATGATGATAAATTGTGACGTGTGAATCTAGCATGTGCAGGATGATGATGCATCATTCAATATACAATTAGGGGAAATAAATGGAAACATTTGCTAATATATTTGTTACAGCAAAAAATTGGGATATGTGGACCCTCTACCAGGTCCTCTGTAGTAAACACTGTCATTTACAGAAATACGTCAGTTGTATAAATACATTTAAGTAGTTTAGAAAAATAATAAGCAATATAGGTGTACATTTACACAACTACGATGCACTAAAAATGGAAACGTTTTTAAAAAGTTATACATACAGACAACAACGTTGTCAAAACGATCCCTGTTCACACAGATCCGCAATAACATCTAAAATCGTTGTATTATTCATGCCAGGCCAGTAGTTGGCGATGTCGCTTTGTAAAGAAACACAACTCGCCTACAGACTGAACATGGAGGCTCTGTCCAAAAGCTTCTACCTCTACCTCACAAAACTACATTTCAGACAGACTTCTGAGGCATTGAACGGTTTAATGTTCTATAGCAAAATAAATATTTGCTTATTTATCACCAAAGCTCTAAGTACTACAATAGTAATTTCTTGCTAGAAATGACATCAAAAGTGGAAAACATTGGTCAAAAACGTACAATTACACACAAACTGATGACCAACTGCAACTTTCAGACGCCATCTTTCTTTCTTTAGCTCAACTGTCACAGAATGGAAAGCACAGGATTGTGGGATATCAAAGGCAGTGAAATATACATCAATGCTATGCTATATAAAAAATCGATCAGATGACTGTATCTCAAGAGACAGGAAGCGAAGCTAATTTTGGATTAGGACATGCCTTGATGCCTTCTTACTTAGGAATGCACTCCTCTAAGGCAGCATTTTTCAGTTTTCAGACGCAGCCGTAATATGCCGTCACCATTTTACACAGAGACAATAACAGTATTGTTTTCAAAAACTTGGATTTTTAAACCCGTTTTCGACAATTTGCATTTTCAGGCCCCAAATGCCATTGTTGTGTAAATGAATGGCTAAAACGCATAAAAAGATTTCCGTTTTTATGAAAATGGTGTCGTGTAAACGGCCCCTAAAATACCAAATCAAATATTCTATTCAATATCAGTTTAGTTTATATATTTTAGTGAAAATATTTGCAATATAAGATTACATTAATTGTTTTTGAACATATATTAATTAATTATTTAAATGTGCAAACAGACATTAACATATTTGATTTTGATAGATTGTATGTGATGTAAATTCAGAGAGCAGTATTATTCAGTGACAAAATTGTAAAATTGTAAACTAAGAACGGGTGCTCAACCAACTGAAAAGGAGGTGGAATTAAACTTTAAAAGTGCATCTTGCTTGGAGGAAAGGTGCAACACTCTCTCTGGAACAAACATGAACTTTAGTAGTTAAAAAGCAGGTAACTTTTCGGCACTAACTTCAAACCTGTTCAGATAGAATAAATCCCCAAAAAGATGGATGTTCAGATGCCAACTTAAATGCAATAGTAAATGTCTGTCTTCCGGTGCTTGGTGTTTTACCCAAGTCTCTTTCTCAAAAGGCTTGTCATAGAGATGTTATTTTTAGGATTTTTTATTTTTATTTCTTGGAAGTCACAGTAACAGGAATTTTTTCAAATCCAAAAAGGTTTTTTATCATCATGTCCTACTCACCGTCTCCCTAATAATGTCAATTATACACAATAATGTTGTTGTTTGTGTCAGTGTGTGTTGTTCATACTAAGATAAAATGGTTTGTTAAGGTAAAGAGTCAAGCATCATTAGACACTCACAAAAAAAAAACACAAAAAAAAAACATCCATGTTGCCCACTCTTTGAGACGTGTATGTGCGCATAACTGGGCCTACACATCTTGTTATGTGCTTTTTTCATATTCTGCTCACTTACTGGATTTCATAGAACTCTATTGGCATTTACATTACTTGGACACAGTTTAACTTTATAAATGAAAGTCTTTTATTAGCTTTTACAGACAATATGTAAATACGGCGATATGTTACGACGCCGGCGATATGTTATGCCTAAATTAATGCATGATTAACTAACTGTATTTTTCTATGTACATTTCTGAAATGCACTTTCTGTAAAGCTGCTTTGAGACAATATGTATTGTGAAAAGCGCTATACAAATAAATTTGAATTGAATTGAACAATGCATAGCTACTAATTTGCACCAAGGAAACCAACAAATGCTAATTGGAAAACATACCTTTACATACAATATACTGCATCTATAATTTTTTTATGCTAAAATGGCATGGGTGCTTCAACAAATGCGATTTTATCTCATGTTTGCTTTTCCTAAACGCAATCGATTAGGTTAGTGTAGGGTTTAGTATATTTGTATGTTATTTTCAAATGCAATAGAGAATTAACCTTTTAGCGCCACTCACTGAACATGTCATTTCCGAACTGCCGCAATATGTACTGTACTGAACGACAACCAATGTAATAAAATGTTGTCAGGTTCACTTTCACCAGTTTCAGATTACACTGAACACACTTTTAGTACCAATCATTGGACATTTCCCTTCGAAAGTGTCGTGAAATGAGCACAAAGCAACGTAATATCATTTCGCAGAAATGTCACCACAGGCACATTTTTCCAATGAGCCTGGTTTGAAAGAAACAAGCTCAAGTATCAATCCAGCACTATCCAATATTCATTCTGGAAATTCATGCTGGTCTAAGCTGTGCTTTCCAGAAGCTGAAGTGACCCCTGCGCTCTTTTGAGATTCAGCACACCATAATGGGGAGGGGATGTTTGGTGCCAGATGGATGGAGAAGAGTAGGGTACAGAGAGGTGGGTATGTGGGCGTCTCTTTCCCTGCAGCTAAACACATTTAAGCATGCACACTCCAACAGCACTGAGTGCAAAGACCTGTTCCATCCGAATATGCAAGTCACCATAGATAAAAGCATATGGTCTCTGAATATTAATAACCCAATGGAGGCCGTTTCATAATCCCCTCTCTGTTACTGAAAGTCTGCGGCTCTCACTCTGTCTCAGTGAAACACCCCAATCTTGCCATTCTAGAGTTATTCTTGTCTATGCAAATCAAAGTTGCATAATACATGAAAGTTATGTTCTCGACTTTCCTGGTCGGCCGGTTGACTTTTTGGGACAGCTGTCAAACACAAATTTAGAAACAGACTAAATTAGACTTAAAAGATTTTAAAAGGTGAGAAAATTCTAAATTAATCAGGACCATTTAAGCCACAATGGTCGATTCTACATCCCACTCTATGCGACATGGACAGTATTCTCTCAAGTCAGGAAAATCACAAATCAGATATGCTGCTGATAGCTAATTTGTTTAAAAATTATTCAGTTTTAACATTGTTCTCTGTAATAGCTTAAATGGAGATCAGTGTTGTGTGGGTCATGTAAATGAATGATGGACTGATCAAATAAATAATTCACATTTTAACCCATATGGTTTGTAAGCAAAATATTTAGTTAAATTCTAATCTTTATATCTTTTTGTCTCAGTTAAATACATTTGTGTGCTTTTTAGTTTCATTAGTTCCCTTTCAAAAGCTACTCTCAATGCTGTGCTGATTTCACACTATGTGAAAACATCTTTGACCGGTTGTTAACGTGTGGCAAACACAGCCTTCACGCTTTCAGGTTCCTTTGTCTTCAGAACCGCATTGTGTGTCGTGTGTGCTATACTTTTTCTGAAACTATGCCTTTTGCTAGGAGTTAGTTTTGTCGGGCAGGAATAAAGTCTCATTCTCTTTCTCTTTCCATGAAAGAGTTGAAAAAAAGAGAGAATCATGTCGAGAGAATCCAAAAAGAGTTGCTCACGGCCCATCTCGGAGGATGATCCACATTACTTTTGAATTGATTGTCTGGGGAAAAGCACGCTATATCAGCCCTTTAGGATGCAGAGTGCCAGTCATTTCCCATCAAAGTGCTCCGCTCCAGACTCGCCTTCTTTAGGGAGGAGCGAGCATGTGCGTCCTCGATGACAACATCATGGGGCTCGCGTGTCGATCTGGCTGAAGAGCAGGAGACGGGTCCTCCCCTTTGTCTTGCTCTTTCACCAGATCGTGAGGTCCTTCAGCCGCTTCTGTAGTGCGCTCCAGCCCTTCTTCAGACCGGGCTGAGGACGTTAGTTCTCATGGGGAAATAGATTTCGAGTACGCCCGCCTCTGAGCGCTGTGGACAGTCTTTAGTTAGATTGGCCACAGGAACAAATGTTTATTCGACTATTGTTGGTGCGAAGGCACGGGCGTATACGATGATGACAGGTTGAAGAGACGCTGGCGGGCTATCGCTCCCCTGGCAGCGCATCATCACTTAAAAACCCTGTGCTTCCCTCCAGGCCATGCAGAATTACATCCACGGTCTGAACATATTTGTTATTGAATATGGTACTGTTAATGTATTTGGTCTTGGCGGACTAGATCTGCTACGCTACTGCTGCTGCAGAGCAAGTATGGACTTGCTAATAAATACACAGACACACTGCTGTGAGCATGTAAGATATGTACAGAACTAGATATGTTATGTAGTTTATGGTAGTAATAGTTTAATAGTTTTCAGCATAAATTCCAGGGATACGAACTACTGTCAGGATTTACTAAAGACATGCAGTGAAAAATTAGCTCTGAAAAGGTGTGGACAGGGTTATTTTTGCGGCTGACCTTAACAGTTATTTTAAATTGGAATATAATTTCACAATATTACTGATCAAATAAATGCAGCCTTGGTGAGCAAAAGAGACTTATTTGAAAAACCTTTAAATTTAAATTGAATAAAATAAACTGAATTTAAATAAACCTTATATTTAAAAATCTTACCGATCCCAAACTTTTGAATGGCAGTGTATATTTATATGTAGTTTATAGTAGTAATATTTTAATAGTTTTCAGCATAAATTCCAGGGGGTACCAGTTTGAATAAGGACAAAAATAAACATGTATGTATGTAATTCATAGGCATACAGTACATGATGAAAGGGCATATTGGGGAGTGACTGATAATTTGTGCTCTCTTTGTGTTTTCTTTTCTTTTTCAGGACTTGGGATTAGAGGGTACATCACTCAATGATATCCTCTATAAGAATGCATCATTCCTTAACTTGGTGGACCCCATATCTCATGAGCTCCTGCTGAGTCTGGCTAGAGACATGCAGTGCCCAAAGAAGGTGAGTCATTCAATTTCACCTGAGCGTGTAATTTCTTCACTTTGTTGATTGCTACTCAGAGTAAATGAAAAGAAATGTGTTTGCATATAGTGTACTGATTTACTGCAGCCATCAAATTTAGCTCACAAACTATTTTGTAATCCACACATGGCTCACAAATGAAACGCAAGACAAGACTGGGAACGATAACTAAGGCATCCAATTTGCATAACTAATGATAACTAAGGCACCTAATAGTGTTTCTTCATGTATTAATTTAAAAGCTAGTCTGCATTTCAGAAGGTTAGTTGAGTCTGTTCAATCAAACTTTTAAGCACAAGTCTTGATAAACTCAAAACGGATGAGATTGAACATTCTATTGTTGGCCTTATATTGTAATACCTTGTGTCACAACCATTCCTAAAATGAATAAATCCTCTGAAAGATTTTCAGAGTATTGTCTGAGACACTGGCCCTCATTTATCAAAAGTGCGTACACCAAATTTCCAGCGTACACCTGGCGTACACCCAAAACCACGGTGACTTTGAGATTTATCAATATGAACGTTGGCGTACGGCACGCTCAAATCCTGCGCCAGCTCAGGAGGTGGTGTACGCACGTTTTGAGTGCGGGAATGCGCAGAAAAACAATTCCTAACACCACAAAACGCACTGACAAACTAAAAGATATGATAGGCTGAATTATGACCCACTGTAAAAAAACAACAACATAGTAATTATAAACTTCAGTGTTTATTTTTGTGCAACATGGACTTCAATGTTTAAGTTGTGTGACTTTACCAAAGCATTGGAATTGTAGGCATATGTATTCCTTCAGTTGCGAGCCTGTGCGCTTTACCTGACGTTTCAAGCCTTGTTTATACTTTCGCCTGGCTCCGCAGAGCGAGTCTCCGCAGACTGCGCGCGCACCTCCCCAAACGGACGAGGCGTTTATACTCGACGCGCTCGCCGTTGTACTATTCTTTGAAACGATGGTTAGGCCAGGGTTAGGCCCGGCAGGTGTGCACGGACTGGGTTTAGTAATGAAAGGCTTTCAATGACCAAAAAAATAATTCAGACTGACAAAATAATAAAAATGACATTCTTCTTTTAAATAATAATAATAATAATAATACAAATAATAATAATAACGACATTCTTCTTCTAAATAACAATAAGCGTCATTAATAATAAAAATCTAGAAATCAATTTTGTTTCTTTCCACTTCCCTGGTTTCGCTTTCTCTTTCTCAAAGAAGTTTCTCTTCTTTGCCGTCTTCCGTGTGTCCATGGCGTAAAATGAGGGCGTGGGGGAAGCGGAGACTTGAATATATAGGGGCGTGTTATTCTAATGACGATCGTTTTCAGCCGCGGCATTTATCAAGGTCAGGTATTGCGTACACCTGGATTTCAAAGGTACGCACAGCTTCATAAATCAGGCGGTGAGAGGAGTGCAAGCATAATCTTACGCCAAAATATACGCCAGTTTCTACGCAAGAATGATAAATGAGGGCCAATGTGTCTGAATTTGCTGATATGCTGAAAGTATGATATGATTGAAGATCAGAAAAGCGTCAGTACACCTTAAGTCAGCCCAACAGCTATCCAGGATCTTTAAATCAGCACCACAGGGCATTCTGAGACTGATTTTCTTTTCTTGCTGAAGTCTTGATTTGTAAGCCATACCAGCTGCAGGGAACAATAGAAACTAGCAGTCTGATGAAAGCTAAAGTCTGCTTGCTTATCTCATATTCTTGTCTATTAAAGATTATCTATAATATTATGCAGATTTTTTTTTTTTGGTACTCCTAATGATTAATATAGTTGCAGAACCCTGAGACTGCTGCTGGGTATAAGAGTAGATGCATTAAATTATGTCCTGCAGGAATTCATTTTTTAAACGTGCAGGCAAATGTGCCGCTGCTCAGATATTACAGCTATAGCAGGAGGTCCCTTCAAACAAATAACCCACAAGCATTTGTTGTACCCAGGTCTACATTTTGTTTAACAGTAACTTATTGTGAGGGCAATAAAGTTAATGCAATGACCAGAATAACCAACTTAGCATCTTGAAATTAAATGCTGGGCCGAAACTGAAAATAGGATTGGCCGCAAACTGAAACTGACCATGACTTGAAAGGAAAAAAAACTAACAAAAAACATTTTAAAATGTTTTTATTGGTATAATATATCACTATCATTGTTGTCACGTGTCAGTGCTTGTTTGGACTTTAAGTTTGTGTTTTGATTGGTTCCTGTTTTCCTTTGTTCTTTTCCCGCCACTCCTTTGTTTCTATGGTTACTGTCATTTAGTTCAGCTGTATCACCTGTGTTTAGTTAATCATCATCATCTGTATCACCTGTGTTCCATTAATCAGTGTCATCTGTGTTTGTATTTAATTTCCGTCTGGTCAGTCAATCTTTGTCCGATCTCTGTTACATTTTTAGTGTGTGTTTCTACCTGTTCTGCTGTCTTGTGATCTTTGTCTCCGTCTGCCTTCCTGCAACCCACCGTGACAATTGCATTATAGGCTAATACTTTTAAATTATTTCATGCATTTTAGTGATGCTCCGAAATAAACTGAAATTAACATTTTCATTTAGCCAAAAACTGAGGTGTACAAACATCTAAATTGCACTACAGACAGTTTTTATATTGAATAAATATAGAATGTTATTATCTTTTTAGGCCTAAAAGGTTTCCATTCCAATATAAAAATAAACATCTAAACAATGGCTGATCTGATAGATTTATTCAAACATAGCCTACATTAAATTATGAAGACATCACTAACAGGTTAAGTAAAAACATAATGAATATGTACAGAGAATAATAGCAAAATGCTCTTCTTTAGAAATATTTTTTAGCTAACTTTATATTGAGCAATGGACATTGAATAGGCTAGCTTTTCTGAATGTAACGGTAAGTGACGGCTGTTGAGGTCATTTCGAGGTTAAGATTTAGAAACTTTGAGACATGATACATTTCGGTAAGTTGTAGGCCTACTGTATCTTTCAACATACAGTACCTTCTGATATTTATTCATGTTTATTTATTGCTGTAACTAGTTGTAGATCGGTTCATGAGCTGTTTGATCCGCGCTGCCTCTTAAACGCTATAGCGATCAAAAGTAAGAGCGCCAAAACGGTAGGCCTATTTCTTGTTTGAATTTCATTAAAAAAATCCACAGAATCTGAAAGCTGAGACTTTGTTTCCTATTAAGAGTAACAAAGTAAAGCTTATTGCAATTATGGCAGACGCACTACAAACGTTTAGGCTAGTGAAGTTACAGAAAACTGAAAAGAGTAACCTTTAGATCTAAAGAATCCGGCTATCGTATCAGTATTAAAAACAAGAAATTAATATTGTGATACGCTTTAGCGTTCACACAGCTGACATGATTACCTGTTGTAGTTGATCTAAGCAGTGTGCATGAAAATGAGCCATCAGAGGAGCACTTTAATTAAACATCACTTTCGACTGAATTCAGCCCTCTAAAATCATTTCGGTCGCAATTTTTCGATAGCCAAAATTTGGGTGCATCAATTGATATAGGCTAGGCTTTTGAAAGAATAGGCTACATTTTTATATTTTAATTTACAATTATTAGATAAAAAGTCAAAGTAATGACAAAGTTGAAATTATGAGATATTAAGTCACAATTATGAGATAAAATGTCACAATTATGAGATAAAATGTCAAAATAATGGCATAACGTTTAATGAAACAAAAAGTCAAAATACCAAGTCATGATTATGCGATATTAAAGTCATAAAAAAAAACTAAAAAAAAATCAAATCAAATTATGAGATTTATTGAAAATATTTGTACATGGAGCACAAACAGATACAGATTGACCTCCCAAAAAAGCCTGTTCGTTTTCGATTATTTTAATTATTCATCTTGAATTTTTTTGAGATATTAAGTCTAGATTTTAAGATAAAAAGTCAAAGTAATGACAAAAAGTTGACATTTTGAGACACTAGTAGATCACAATTATGAGATGAAATGTCGAAATGATTACAAAAAGTTGAAATAATGAGATAGTAAGTCACAATTATGGGACTTTATTGAGAACATTTGTTCATTTTTACACAGACAGAGACAGATTGGCCTCCAAAAAAAGCCATAAACATTACATAAAAAGTTGTAGTTATGACAAAAAAGACAAAATTATGACAAAAGAGTTGAAATTTTTATATACAGTACTAAGTAGAGCTGGGAGGTATATCGAGTTTGTACGATATATCTATGTATTTATTATATTATAAAACGATATGGAATTAGATAATACTGTTCAATACCATTTGCGAGTGCATCTGAAAAATAGCGAAGGGCAGAGAGTGAGCTGCTGTGGGGACGTGCATAATCCACTTTGTCCTAAACATGATACAGATTTAATGCATTGAGATGTGGTGTTTCCCTCAGGCATAACTTATATTTCACAGGTGTATTATCCATCTGTAAATGTTAGAAATGCAAATAGTTCCATTTTGCTCTCAGGAGAGGACGAAGCGAATCTCCGCTAAACTTCACAGACTTCCGTGAGCGAGTGCCGTCGTGCGCATACGCGCCAAACAAAATATTTGTTATTGGACAATAAATGTGCCATATGTAGAATTTTTCTGTAAGTTTATTTTATGATAGCAGTAATTCTAAGGTGACTATTGTAATGGGGTAATCAAATGTAGGCTAATATGATTAGTCTGTGGTTTTGCTTTTATTTTCATTATTAGTTTAGTGAATTGAAAAATAAAATAATTATTTTTGTTTTTAGATTGTAGTGTTACAATGTATTGTGATTTGAACCCCTTCATGCACATAATATATAGCATAGCCAACATTATATTCACTGGCCTATATTTGTTTTCATAGCCTCCAATATGAAACATTTTTGTAGGACATCATTGGGCAGGATGTGAAATACCAATTTTTTTAAATCTAAATAGAAAACGTAAAAAATACCAAGATATGTAACCGTATATCGCCATTCAACCAAAAAATACAGAGATATGATTCTTTGGCCATATCGCCCTAATACTACGTCACAATTTTGAGATAAAATGTTGAAAGAAATGACAGTTATAATAACACAAAAAGTCAACATAATGATGTACCAAGTCATAACTATGAGATAAAAAGTCATAATTATGACATAAAAAAATCTAAAATATGACAAAAAGTCAAAATGATTAGATAATCACAATTATTAATCTTTATCAAGAATTTTTGTACTAGGCAGCACAGACAGAGGCAGATTTACTTCCCAAAAAGGCTAATTTGTTTTCGATTATTTGAATGAATCATCTTGATTTTTGTTTTGTTTTGTGTTGTCTTTCAGTGGTCTGTGTATAAGTAATAAGTCTAAAGTCATAGTAATGACGTAAAATAATTCACTAAAAGACAAAATTATGAAAAAAAATTTAAATTAGGAGTTACTAAGTCACAATTACGAGATATAAAGTCGAAGTAATGACAAAGTTAAAATTATGAGATATTGTCCCAAAACACAGGCAACAACATGACAATCATTCACAGGTATTTACTGAAGAGAATAGATGAAGCAACACAGGTAAATGTCACTGAGTTTCAGCAGGCACTGGAATGACTTAACTTGAGATAAATAGCTCTTGTAACTTGCTGGATAGACCGGGACCGATGAAGATGGGGGTAGACCGAGGATGAGGATGAGGATGATCAGCGAACAGGATACAGGGAGTTAGGAAAGTCTTGCACGTAGGTGACAGATGAGACCAGACAGGTGATTGTGGGCTTATATGTAGGTCCTGGTTGATTAGTGACAGGTGCTGGGAATCAGTACTCGGGTGAGTTGGAATTGAGTTGCAGGGTCTGACATTGATGGGATGGCTGGATTTGTGACAATATCCCCCCATCCCCACAATCTGGATGGTTAGCTTGGAACTCTTGGAGCAGGGTATGACCTAGAATATTATCACGTGGTACCCAAGATCTTTCTTCTGGTGCGTATCCAAGATCTTTTTTCCGTCCAGCTCGACTGGAGGAGGACACCTCAGCCGAGTCAGTCCCTGTGGGAGAAGAGAGAAGAGAAGGCTGGTAAGGCTTTAGGAGAGACACTTGGAAGGTAGGAGCAATTCTATAATGTGAGGGTAATTTAAGACGGTAAGTTACTGGATTGATCTGCCTTTGAATCGTGAATGGCCCAATGTATCTGGGACTCAGCTTGCGACAGGGTAGCCGGAGATGTTTGTTCCTTTTTGACCTTGGAGGTAGGTGGGTGTTACAGCCCTGCGGATGTTGGCATGGCTCTTGTCCCTCTTAACGGCCCTTTGCAGATGGAACCAGCTCTCCTGATTAGGGAAACGGGTGGCTGGAACCCTAGTATGCACTGAAAGGGTGTTAGGCCTATGGTGGTCAGGCGAAGAGAGTTTTGGGCGTATTCAGCCCAGGGAAGCTACCGTTTCCAGCTGTGTTTGTGGCTATGTCAACATGATCTTAGGAAGCGTCCTATCTCCTAGAACATATCTCACTGACACACATAGGAGGCAGAAGAATACCTTTCAAACCCTTGAGATGATCTGGGGTCCATGGTTAAAAAGGTGTCTTCTGGTAAGCCGTAGTCACGGAACACGTGGTTAAACGGGGCTTCAGCAGTCTCCAGAGCAAATGGCAGTCATTTCAATGGGATAAGGCGACAGGCTTTAGAGAAATGGTCTATGACCACAGGGATGCATGTGAATGAGTCAAAGGTTGGTAGGTCTGTGATGAAGTCCACTCCTAGGTGTGACCAGGTTCAGCAAGGAATGGGCAGTGGATGTAATTTCCCTTTAGGAAGATGGCGTAGTACCTTGGAGAGGGTGCCTGGCCACCAAAAATGGTTGTGGATGAGCAAAAGGGTTTGTTGGCTACCTGGATGTCCAGACCACAGGTAAGAGTGTACCGAGTCCATGAGGGAAAGTCACAGAGCCAATGGAACATAAGTTCATCCCTCAGGACCGCCCTAGCGGAGCAAGATTCTGTGTGGGTAGCTTCCGCAATCTGGCCATCTAGGGCCCATTGGTTGTTACGGGGCATGCATATGGAAAAAGAGATTGATTTTGATTCTTTTGATTCTTTGTTCCAGGACGGTAAGTTACAGTGAAGTTAAACTGGTGAAAAATAGAGCCCATCTGGCTTCAAGTATTTGGCTTCTCTGAGGTAGTGAGGCCATTCATCCAAAGCCAGTTTGATGGCTAGAAGTTCCCAATTGCCGATGCCATAGTTCTGCCCCGCTGGGGATAACTTCTTGGAGAAAAGGACACATGGATGGAGCATTGGTGGATCACCCTGCTGCTGTGATAGCACTGCTCCTACACCCGTTGTGGAGTGGTGGTGAATGCCTGTTTGAGCTGATGGAATGCCTCCGTGGCTGCTGGAGACCAAGACGGAGACTTGGGCAACTTGCGTTGCATGGAGGTGAGAGGAGCTGATAAGGTGCTTAATTTTAAGATGAAGCGGCGAAAGAAATTAGCGAAACCAAGGAATTGTTGGAGTTCCTTTATGGTGGTGTATATGGGCCAGTTATGTTATTACAGCATCCACCTTCCTCTGGTCCATCTGGATACCTGTGGCATCGATGATATAGCCCAAGAACTGAATAGAGGAGCGATAAAATTCACATTTTTCAAAACTGAGGTAAATGTGATTGTCCCTCAGCTTTTGGAGGACCTGCGTAGCATGGAGGCGGTGGTCTGCCTCGTTCTGTGAGTAGATCAGGATGTCGTTGATCTAGATGATCACAAAACGATGCAGTTACTCCCGGAACACCTCATTTATGAAGGCCTGGAATACGGAGGGTGAGTTCGCAAGCCCATACGGCATAAGACGATATTCAGAGTGCCCCGGTGGTGTTATGAAGGTGGTCTTCCATTCGTCCCCCCTCCGTATCCGAATGAGATTGTACGTGCTGCGCAGGTTCAATTTGGTGAAAATGGAAGCACCTCTCAGCATCTCGAGTGCAGCCGGTACCAGAGGAAAGATATATTTGTACAATACAGTCTGCTTGTTGAGGGCTCTAAAATCCATGCATGGCCACAAGCCTCCGTCCTTCTTAGCCACAAAAAAAAAAGCTGGAAGCGGCAGGGGATGTAGAAGTGCAGATGTAACCCTGGCGAAGAGCCTCTTCTACATACTTCTCCATGGCCTTTTGTTCTGGGAAGGATAATGGACACACTCTTCCCTTTGGCAGGGTGGCACCAGGCAGCAATTCAATAGCACAGTCCTATGGCCTATGAGGTGGTAAACGGGTAGCCAGTTGCTTACTGAATACATACTGGGACACCACATACTCCACTGGTATCTTGACATGGTGCTGTCCTTTTGGACTCTTGATGGTGGTTGCAGGGAGGAGCACATCAGATGATTTGGTAGCTAAGATGGGTCGAGACAGAAGTTGTAGACAGGTCTTAAAGCAGGTGTCATGCCAAGAGCGAATGTCACCAGAGGTGCTGGAGATATGAGGATTATGATGTTTTAGCCAGGGGTGTCCCAGGATGATGCCGGCCATTGATCCACCCAGCACTGGCAAAGAGGTCTTTTTATAATGGATGGCACCAATGCAAAGAGTGAGTGATTGAGTGCAGTGGGTAATAATACCTTGTCTGACTGGACATTCATCTTCTGGCAAGGGATTTGTGGGATGTGGAAACGGTTGATGAAGTCTCTTGAAATTAAGTTTCCTGCGGAGCCCAAGTCAACGAGGGCCTTTGCTGAAATGAAATGATGAGCAGACATAACTGACACAGAAATGTGCAGCAGGGTGGTAACTTGGGGTTGTATGGTCATACTACTCACCTCTGGGCGAGGTGGACAAACAGGGCACTCAGACATGAGATGCCCCTCAGCTCCACAGTAGAGACACAGGTGTTGTTGAATGCGTCATTGTCAACTTGCAATGGCTGGTGCTGGAGGATGTTGTGCTGGTGCTGTGACCGCAGCGAGCGGAGAATGCAGTGCAGGTAATTCCAGTTCACAGGCAGTTAAATGCTGGGCCACACGGACAGATTGTTGGATGAGATTTTCAAAGCCAAAGCTGTTGTCATAAATAGCGAGATGCAATTGTAGTGATGGTGATATCACAGCCTAACGACAGGGGTTGAGCGCAGCTTTATTCCACCCGCTTGCGGCAGCGAGACTGAGATCTAAATTAAACCACATACTCAGTCATGGAGGATTTTCTTTGCCGAAGGCAATATTTGACGTTTGATCAAATACCCCTTTGAAATGTGCAATGAATGCATCCAAAGACTGGTCCAGCTTGTTCCCAGATATTTTAGCCCACTGTAGTGCGCGGCCAGAGAGCAGAGAAATTATGAACACTATTTTGGCTCTATCCATGGTGAAACGCTGCAGTTGCATATCAAATAACACTGTGCATTGATGGATAAAGCCGCTGCAGTTCTGAGAATGTTGCTGGTAAGGCCATGGGACTGGCAGGCAGATCAGGTGAGGGAGTGGCGACTGGAGGAAGGAGTGACTGGCGAATCTGGTGAACCAAGTCGGCGAACAGATCATTTGCGAGGCTGAAGGAGTCCCGGGATCAATGTTACTATTGCGGTCTGGTCTTCTGTCACAAAACACGGAAGCACAGGCAACAGGATGATCGTTCACAGGTATTTATTGAAGAGAATAGGTAAAGGAACATGGGTAAATGTCACTGAGTGTCAGCAGGCACAGGAATGACTTAACTTGAGTTAAATAGCTCTTGTAACTTGCAGGATAGTCCGAGACCGATAAAGATCAGGGTAGAGTGAGGATGACAATGACGATGACGAGCAAACAGGATACAGGGAGTTAGGAAAGTCTTGCACATAGGTAAGAGACAGGACCAGACAGCTTAGTGAAGGTAAGTGTGGGCTTATATGCAGGTCCTGGTTAATTAGTGACAAGTGCAGGAAATCAGTACTTGGGTGAGTTGGAACGGAGAGGTGGAGTTGCAGGATCTGACGTTGATTGGTATAGCTGGAACCGTGACAAAAGGTTTAAGAAATTAGATAAAATGCCATAATTTTTACATAAAGTAATTGTTTTACATAAAGTCTAATTATGACTTTTTATCTTATTTTGACTTATGTCATAATCATGAGGAACCAAAGCATGATTTATTTTGTTATGTGGAGGAAATGGCCTTTCATACAATATATCATCACAATCTGGCATACTTTACTGGGACTATGGGCTAAATTGTGAACGTCTGCAACACAGATGTATAATGTATGCCCATTCATAATGCACTTCTCCATCATATGATCATCTTTTAAAAAATAAATAAATTCACAAATATGTTATAAAATTCCACAGGTGAAAATAGCTTTAATAAAAAATGTATTGTAGCCAGACTCACTTTTTGAATATGGTGTATAACTTAAGCTTTGCATAAAAAAAGATCTGTTGTTGAGCTGAAAACAACGACTAATTACTTAATTTGAATGCACAGTACTTTTTAAAATCACATTTAGTGTCCACTTTAAGCTGGTTTGCAGTCTAAATATTACAGACTAAATTTTTGCAGCTGTGAATTGAATTTGCTCCTCAGCTTTTTGCATTTTACGTTACATATAGGAAAAGTTATGGGCATTGGTTTCACAAGGGTATTAAATGCCATTGGTTTAACATCACACCTGTTCCAGCATAAATATTTGATGTCATGATTTATTCCACCTCCAACAGTCAGTGCGTTCTTACCGGGTTTGCATCTCTAAATGTGAAACAATCAACTCGCTTGTGTCAGTGGGAGGTCCAGAGATTTCCATCTAAGCAGGGTGCAAATTATTAATAGAAGGCAACAGTGAAATTTTGGTTTAGAGAGTCTGGTTGTATTGTGACATCAAATTCCACAGCAGCAATCCACAGTAATACATTTTGTACATTTTAAATCCGGGGTTAACAAATTGTGTCATCTATGCGACCATGCTCTGGTCCTGTGTGATCATGGGTAAAGTTAACTACAACAACCATACAGCCACTGTTCAAGGCAGACAAACTTCAGCAAGTGTTCAGATGACACTGTATAGATGTTAATAAAAACGGACTTTCTCTGAAATTAAAATATATGAGTTTTGTAATTTAATTTAAAGGCACAAAAAGTGTCACATTCAATGACAACTCTCTTATACACTTTATCGAGATACTTGTAGACAGCACAGACAGAGACAGACTGACCTGCCAAAAAAAGCTCATTCGTTTAAAGATGATTTGAATTAATCATCTTAAATGTATTTGTTCGGTCTTGTCTTTCACAGATCTATATCTGAGGAATTAGTCTGATTTGGCTGGTACACATTGAAAGAGTTTAATGATTCAAAGCTTCAGACAGCCATCTTTGTAAAACCACAAGACAAAAAAAAAAAAAAAAAAAAATGACACAAAGCCGATCTGGATTATATATCAGAGGAGATTACTCTTTTGAGTCTCAGAGAAGATTATTTTTCTGATGTATTTTTGTCCAAATCCAAATTTAGATCTAAAAAGTGCATCAAACTTCAGAAAAAAAGATTGCAATAAGAAACTGCCCTGATCTGCTCTTTATGTAGTGAATTATTTTGTTTACTCGCAGAATATGAGAACTTCATGCTGCAGGCCCCACAATTATCTTGTCAAGTTTAATCAAATGACTCTTTTTTCATTCTTACTGTGCCTTTCCAATCATGTTGTTCTTTCAGGACTCAGAGACGCTGAAGTCGACTGATAAAATCTGCAGACAGCTCATCTACCACCTGACCCCTCACTCCAAGTGGCTTAGAAAAAGTATGACCCGGCGAAAGGCCCAGGCTTGGTGAGAAACTTTCTCTGTTTTATATGCCATCAAAACATCAGGATATGCTGATATGGAGTAAATTATTTAATTCCATCCCTCAGCATTAATGCTAAAACAGATACTATTTACTACAGCTTTTGTATTATATTATATTAATTTTATTTAGTGCTGTCAATCGATTAAAAACACATATGTTTATATAGGTTTATATTAGTTTATATACTTTATAATGTAATAATTTCACAGTTAATCTCCGAATTATTGTAGAGACATTTTAACCCCCCCCCCCCCCCATTTTAAACATTGAAAGCTATCAATTTTGTACAAAATGTTTGGCTTCTAAAAATATAACAACTTTTAATTTAAGTGAACTTCAATCAATCCTCACAAAAACCCATAATAAATGTCACACGGTATTTACCTGTGGTAGGACATGCAGACACTGAATAAAGTTAACAAACAGTCTGCACTGCATAAATTATAAATTAAATATAGACTAATCCTTATTAAAGCTACAAAAGTTCTTTAGTCAAGAACAGTGAGTAATTTTCTCTGTTCCCTTTGTTCTTTGATTAACTTTACTGACAGAAATCACTAGTGGCTGCTGTCCCTTTAAAACCAGCCGCTGCTGCACAAGACGCGGATCTCGTGTATCACTTTCTTACCTTTTTAAGACTTTATTTAACTCATTTAAGACAAATCTGACATTTTGGCATAGTTGTGTGTGTTATTGATCGTTCAAGCGCGAAAGAGAACTGTATTCTGGCGCGCTGCCTGTGCACACTATACTGGCACGCATCTTTCTGTGCAACTAAAAGTTGTATATACCAGACCCATCACATAAGTGCTTCTCAATCCGTCACATAATTCGAGGAGGGAGGTGGAGTGGAGGCGGACCTGGGGACGGGACGGAGGGCCAGGTCCATGGAGTGGAGGCAAGACTGGAGACTGAGGTGGATCGGGGTAACAGGGCGGAGCCGGCAGAGCATGTGGCCAAGGCAAAGCAGGCAAGGCTAGTGGCCAGGGCGGAGCTGATGGGACTGAAGAAGCTCCATCTAAGTGGAGCTGAAGATCCCCACGGCAGAACAGAAGTCCACCGCAGCAGAGCAGACGGGACTGAAGATCCCCACGGCGGAACAGAAGTCCACCACTACAGAGCAGACGGGACTGAAGATCCCCGCGGTGGAGCAAAAGACCAGCACAGCAGATTAGGCGGAACTGGTGACTTCCGCGGTGTTGCTGAAGACAACCAAGGCGTAGCTGAGGACCACCGATGCAGATTGCGTGAAACAGGGCAGGCAGGACATTCATGAGTGATGTCAGTGTCAAGGCAAACATATTCTTTAATCGCGGCTTCCTTTGACGAGACTTGGGAACTTAGAATGGCCTCTCTGGCCGAGCAAGACAGGCAGAGAGTTCAAGGGTGACCTCTGTGGTCGAGACAGGACAGACCAGGAACTCTAGGGCGACTTTCCAGGTGTGCGAGCCAGCTGAATCATCCATTGCCGTGGGAGTCCTCGTGGAGTACAAGGGAATGGAAGTGAGTCCCACCAACCCTCCCGCCACTGAGTCTGAGTGTTGGCTGGACCCTATGGACAATTTGTGAGTTTGTGGAGGGACACTTCCTTGTGTCCCTTCAATTCACCAGAACCAGAATCGTCTTCAGTCCTCTCCAAACTACCCATATTGATTTATTTTGTTTAGTCAGTCTCTGTGTTGTTCTCCACTCTCCTCTTCAGCCCTCAGCCACTCCTACCACCCAGTCATCACTCTCTCCCATCAGTCCCTCAGTATCACCTCAGCCTCTTCTCAGTGGCACGGCTACCCCTTTGGACCCGCTGGGAGACATCTCCTCCTAGATGTGAGAAGCCCGTGGCTCCGCCTCCAGCCTCCGAGTGCTCTGCTCCACCTGGACCTGTCGCCCTGGCTCATGTGCCTACACTTCTTCCTCCCTCGACTCCAGCGTGGATCATCGGTCATTTGGCCTCGCGGGCTCTCTCTGTACATCGGCTCCACCTGGGTCAGACATCGCCACACCTCCACTGTGGACTTGCTGGTCGTTTGCTGCTCTCTGGCCCTCCACCCCTTCGGCTCCGGCAAGCTCCGTCCTCCCTCAGGCTGCGCCCTCGGTCCCTCCAGCTCCACCTCTGCCATCCGGATCCTCGTTTCCACCTCGAGGGGGTCATTGCTGCAGCTCCGTTACGGCCGCCTAGGTCTTCAGTGACTCTCCACCTCATCGTCTCTCTGTCTGCGCTGTGGGCTCCACCACCATTACAGTCATCGCCTCCAGTCGTCCCCAAGGTGACGTCAAACATCTTCACACCATGCCTCCTCCTTCCAGCAACGCCGCCATGGTGCGCTTTTGTGGCTGTGGCCTGGTTCTCCATCCGCACGCCCCTGTTCAAGGCCATCACCTGGATTCATCCACCATCCTCAGCACCCTGGAGTGGCCTGTTATCCATCCCCCTCCCGGATCTTCGCCCTCCACCAAAGTCTCCTTCAGTCTGCTTGTTTTCACTATCCCTTTGCCCACTCCTCTCCAACCCTTTGCATCTCCTCGTCCGCCCCAAGAGACCCACCCTCCTTCCCTCATCCTTTTTGTTTCGACGCAAGAACGTGCCTTTTGGGAGGGGGCGTACTGTCACAGATTATCTTTGTTTGGACTTCGTGTTTGTTTTGCACTGTCTGTCGTAATGGACACTAATGTGATTTGTTATTCAGTTCAGGTGTGTGTCTTTAATTATCCTCATTTACATGTGTATGTATGTTCCCTTGTTTCAGTTCAGTGTTGTTGGGTCTCGTCAATATTATGGCTGTGTTTGCTCTCCTACCTCTGTTAGGATTTACCTGTGGATACTATTAAAGACTGTTTTGAATCCTCTTTAAATTTCTACTCTCTAAACCGCAAGACAAATATGCTTACCTTTATCTCACTCAAGTATTATATCAAATATGAAAAATACATTTAATTTAATGTTGCAAATATGTTTATATGTTTAGCTTTCATTTTTTTGTTTTAGTTTTAGTTATTTTAGTATTTAAACATTTTATTTAAGTCAGTTGCCAAGGCAACATTTCTTATTTATTTCTACACTAAATTTAAATTTACATCTAATATTTATATTTTATTTTAGCTTTATTTCAATTCACAACTATTTTATTTATAATAAAATGATTTTGATAGTTTATTAATTTTAGTTTTAGATAACACTGGTCCACATCATTTCCTTCCCTTTAAGACCTTGGAAATCTTCTGAAATTTGCATAAACCACAGATCTGTTCAATGAGTTATTGAACAGAAATCTGGTAGTAGTTTCAGACAGTGTGATTATAGATGAGTGTAACAAATTACAGCTTGTTTGGCCTGCCACTACTGGCCCATTAATATCAGCCCCACCCCCCACCTCTGCTCCCCGTCCCCCCTTCATCTCGGCTATTGATTGGTAGTCTTTTTAACAGCACCGCTGCTGGATCTGGGAAGTGCTGTCTGAAGAGAGAGCCATAAATGCCCTTTGTAACGTACTCCCAACTGTAATACTCCCGAACCTTAGTTATCCAACATAAATCTGTTCGCTTCACCTGATTAAGTAAATTAATTATAGCAACCAGTTTGCAGTGTGTTATACAAGCACCAGTCAATGGTTGCAGAATTTATTTTGCATATGTGTGCTTGTTGAAAAGTGAATAAATGTATGTGTACCACCCACATGAGCATTACGTGCACCCTCAATCCATTGCCTCTGCTCAATGCAGTTTTTCCACATACTGAATTAATCATGCTGCCCTGCTCCATTACCTTTAGGCTCTCCTGGGAGGATAAAGCAGTAAGTGGATGAGAGAGAGAGAGAGAGAAGAGCAGAGAGAGCGAGAGAGAGAGCGAGGAGAGCGAGAGAGAGAGAGAGAGAGAGAGAGAGAGAGAGAGGAGAGAGAGAGAGAGAGAGAGAGAGAGAGAGAGAGAGAGAGAGAGAGAGAGAGAGAGAGAGAGAGAGAGAGAGAGAGAGAGAGAGAGAGAGAGAGAGGCATTTTCACACTGTTCTCATGTATTATGCAGGGTTGCTAAACATAAGCAACTGTCACTGTACTGGTCATTTTGAAACGAGGTCATATTCCTTATAAAAAAGATAATGTGGCAGTTCCAGTGGTTCAGTGATGCTATCAAATGGTTCAATGGCAAAAATCTTTTACTTCATCAGTTTTGTTTTTTGTCCAGTAAAATATGTAAACATGCATAAAATAAGATATTATTAAGATATTATGAAATATCTAAAAGTCCTTAAACAAGAAAAATTTACTTGAGTCGCAAAAACAATTGCATGCTATATTAATACTTGATTTCAAAGAACATATCTAAATTAAGTTATTTTTCTTAGACCATGGGCAAACCATTTTTTCATGTATAATTTTATGTATAAATCTCAGTAACTGTTATATTCATGTTTAAAATAAGACAAAATGGGCTAAAATTCCTCATATTATATTTTATTATAATATCAAAATAAGTCTCTGAAAAAAGCATTATCTTTCACAATTATACTTTTCATGCAAATGTATCTTGTTTAAAAAATGCCTAGATATTTATTTATTTTCCCTGAAAAAAATTAAACTCATTTAGATTTTTTACAGGGTAATACATTACCATTTTATATATAAGCTTACAATGGTACTACATGATTATAGTTTTTACAATCGCTAGGACACATTTTCAAAACTCTTCACACAGTTCTGCTAACCAACTTTCAGCTTGTCACAGAAGTTAATTTCACATTCAAAATGCACTAAAACTACCAAAACACTTCATACATGTCTCATCAACTCATTCTTCCATAACACAAAGATTTTCACCCAACAAACTCACTTTTTCACTCATAAAACAATGACCTTAAAACACTAACATGTAGCATTATACAATGTTTGCTTTTGTAAAATTTACAAAAAACACTGACATCTGTGTAGGTGTTAAGCTGCATCAAAAAAATTTGATATTATTTCTTTTTTTAGATTCATAATATATTTAGGGCCGGGCACTGATGGTGTGAGGACTCTCTTGGAATTGCTCCGTTTATTATTCAATATGGTATTACTGTAGAAATGTAGCAAATTGCTGTCTTTTTCAATTTTGTATTATATTAGGTTTTGAACTTAGGTTTAACAGTTTTGAAAAGAGTATGTAAACGTGCAAATTTGCTTGTAGGTATATAGAGTTTAGGTGGTGTTTGTGAGAAATTTATTCTTGTAATTTGAAAGATGTAGTCATTGAATGTATTTTTTGTCAAAGCAATCTTAAATAATCTTCAGTTAGCCCACATACAGTAGACTGATACAGTAGACTTCACTGTGTGAAGAGTTTTGAAAAAGTGACCTAAGTATGGAGAAATGTGCGAATATATGCACGTGCAATATTATTTACATGGTACTCCAAACTACTTCAAAGGACATAAAACATGCTATTGTGGTCATACATGTCCAAAAACATGATAGTACCATGGCACTTTTGTTGTTTTTTGTGTGTGCATGTGTAATTTGGCTTTATTGGCAGTGGTACCAACATTCTGTGTGATGAGAGATTCAGACAAGATTGCACTACAGTGTGTGTGTGTGTGTGTGTGGGTTCAGGGGCTTTGCTTTGGAAGATCAGTTATACTCTCTCTAGAGCTTTGTGTTCATATAAGTCAATCTGACAAACAGAGAGTCTGCAGGTCCTTGCTGCTCTACACTACAGAAACCAGGCACAGACTGAGGAAACATACTCTTCAAATGAGTGTGAGAGATAGAGAGAGAAGTTAAGAAAGATTGTATGGCCTTAGAGCAAAGGACTAGACAAAATGACACACAGAGAACCTCAAAAAAGGATTTCTCAATCAATATTGTTCCTATTTTTTCCAGTACAATGCCTAAAAATAAATATAAAACCAGACGCATTTACTTGAGAAGCAAAACTGCATATGATATTATGACATCTTTGACTGTTTTCAGACAATATTTATTACGTTATTATATTTATGTCATATGTGTGCCTGTTCATCCACTATTTTTCATTTTATGAATGCATGCTGGTCCTATTAGGTGCCATATCACTGTAATCCAGCTCTATTTACATGGAAATGAAGGACAAAATGAGAAAGAGGGTTGGCTATATTTGAATTGACAGATTCATGTGTCTGTTTACTTATGATGGATCTGCATTAGTTTGCTCCTGTCTTTTAGAGACATCCTCATACTTTCATTGGGGTTTAACTTGTGTGAATGGCGACTGAAGATAATGTAATTATTAGGGCTGGGACGATACACCTATCTCCCGATTCGATGCTATCATGATACTTGGGTGCTGATATGATATGTATTTCGTTTTTTTGTTAAAGAATTGCGATTCTACAAGTATTGCGATTCTATATTGCAATTTTTTTAACACTAGACCATCGGGAAAGGTTAAATCATACACTTATACAGACTGTACATGATGTATAAGATGAGTCATATTTACAAAAACAAATCATCACATCTTTCTGACTTTCATTTCAGAAGCATCATACAATACTAAATTTTCTTGAATAAATGATTCAATAACAAATAATTTTTTTAACAGTCACTTGTCGCCAGACTCGCCACTAATGGCGAAACAATGTAATCAATAAATGATAGTTTATGTTAGTTTAAGCACAAAGTTTCTATCAAAAGCTGATTTTGATCGCTGTCGTAGACATCAGTGTTCATATTTGAACTTTAAACTTTTATCCAAGTAGTTGATAATTTTAACTATTGCATCACAGAAATAATGATACTATGAGGTTTGAAAAGACTGTTTGTGAAGCTGTTTCGTGATAACTCTCTCCGGGTCAGCGGCAGCGCCAACACAGCTTTGAATGTTGCGATATGATTTTGTCTAAGTTTAATAGACAGACGAATTGAAAGATTGCGTGGGTCTTTTCAAGATCACAGTCTTTTAAAGATGAATCGTATTGTCTAGCGCGAGGGCTTTTCAGTGCTTTCAGTCTCACGTCTCTTCCACGCGTCCACTTGGGATATTACGTCACTCAACACTCATAGGGAATGACACATTTCATCCTCTGTTGGAACGAAAGTGGCTAACTTCTGTCAACCTCTCTCTACAAGCAAGGACAAAAATAAAGCAATTGCATTTGAATTAATATTGATTCTGGAATAAAAAAATCTATTTTAGAATCGTAAAAAAATCAAAATAATCGCGATAGCTAGGTGAATTGATTTTTTCTCCCAGCCCTAGTAATTATACAGGGGGGGAAATTATTAATGTAACATCAGGGTGTGTTGCATGATGGGAAAAAAGGAGCAAAACAGTCTGAAAATGCAAAACAGGGAGGGAGGAAGAGAGAGATCCAAGTGGCGATGAAAGAAGCAGGATTTTATGTTGTGCTAGTTCCTTTGTGTGGTTTCTTGCTGCTTGATCAAAGAGTGTAAGACAGTGGTGAATCTGCATGAGAGAGGACCATCATTCTGAAACCCTCATATCTTTGATTGGCAGTGTAAAGCTACTGTCGGCGATGACTATGTGACTGTCTGATTTAAACAGACTGCACACATGCATGATCAGACATACACAAACACAATCTGTCGGTTGGCCTAATGTATTATTTTTGCTTTCACATTTATTAGGGATGTGTGATTATATCTACTACCCTTGCATCAACATTTTTTATTTGCGATGTGTTTTTGCAGTGGCTGAGGATTGTAATTTATCACAGAGATGGATGCATAAATGCAATGATGAATCTGAGGTAATTAAATTACCTACACTACCATTAAAAAATTTGGCATTGGTAAGATTTGTGATGTTTTTGAAAGTCTCTTATGCTCACCAAGGCTGCATTTATTTGATCAAAAATACAGTGAAATCAGTCATTTTGAGAAATATCATTACAATAATTTTTTGTAATACTGTTCTCTGTTGTAATACATTTTAAATGTACTTTATTCCTGTGATGGGCAAAGCTGAATGTTCAGCAGCCATTTCTCCAGTCTGCAGTGTCTCAAGATCCTTCAGAAATCATTCTAACATGCTGCTTTGATGTTCAAGTAATATCTTGGTTACTGATGTAACCCTCATTCCCTGATGGAGGGAATAGAGATGTTATGTCAAAGACTGACAGATGGTTTTTCACTTGGGATCCCCAGTCACCTCTGAGTTGTACAAAAATGGCCAATGGAATTGGCGAGTGGAATTTGCAGGTCAAGCCACTCCCCCGTACATACGGGTATATAACATGGTGGCACGCAATTACTCATTTCAGGTTTATGCTGAGGAGCCGAGGCAGGGATCCTGGCCATTCAGCAGGGTGGCTGGAGGGACATAACGTCTCTGTTCCCTCCATCAGGAAGCAAGGGTTACATCAGTAACAAATATGTTCCCTATCTGTCAGTCACATTCAACGTTATGTCAAAGACTGACAAATGGGGTTCCTATGGAACTGTGTTACGAGTGTTGGAGACGCAGATGCTGGCAAGCCGTAGCGTGGCCTTTTGGCAACTGCCCTCATATAGTCGTAACCTACCCAGTGCCCCATGTTAGCCCAAAAAGTAATAGTCCTCAATGCCAACGGGATAGGGAAGGGACAGGGGAAGGTTGTAGCTGTTACTTTTGTATGTTACTTCAAGGGAAAAGTGCTTCGGTTCTTTATTCCTTTTTTTTCCCAGCTATGACCAGTGTTGTCAATGCTGGGTAAGCGTTCCATAGTCCAAAGGAGAGGGACGCTACAGAGGCCACATCTTACCCGTAGGGAGGAGCATGTGGAAATACACATATGGACTGACCTTCATGCAGTGCTACATATGGAAGATCTCTGCTGTAGGTCCTGCCTAGACAGGGATGGAACCACTACAGAGGGGAATCTTCCCAGGGAAAGACTTTCATGGAAGAATACACATATGGGATTACCAAGAGGGAATCACAACATGTGGGTCATCTAGCCCAGTACAGGGGCTGACCGACTGGGCAGGCATCTCAGCAACAGGGCAACCGAGCAGTATCTCTGGTTGCGCCGGAGCAGGTGTAGAAAGCTGCAGGGGGACCCACCCTCTGCGACAACAGCACGCGGTGGCCTGGTAGGGGTTGTATTACATCGGGGCAAGATGTGCTTAATGGCCTCAGTCTGCTTTTGGACTGCTGAGAATTGATGTTTCATAAACAAAGTTCGGGAGGAGCACGTTCAAATAAATCAATCCAATCAACTTGTCATCAAACAATTACCACTTCTACCCTATCAGCATGAGAGGAAGCATATATATATTCACTCTGTCAACTCACCTAACATTCCTTGACAGTTTTCAGCATCCCTCCGCCACCCCGACTCCTCAATCTTGGCTTATTCTTTCACTGCCAGGAATACGGGGGGAGTACTCTGGGTTCGGACCGAATACCGAGCCCGGAGCCCTCTCCTCGGACAGCATGCCAAATACGCATTTATTCTATCTGACTTATTTGTAAGTGTGAACTGCTGGGCAAAGTCCTCTGCAGTGTCGCCGAAGAGGCCACCTTGCAAGATGGGGCGTCGTGAAAGCGGACTTTGTTGGCATCCTGCATTTCTGTAAGGTTTAGCCAGAGTTCCTGGATCACCAAGGTGGACATCGTCTAGCTGAGGACCCGCGCTCTGACTTTCTTCGCTGGAGGGCAAGGTCAGTCTCCCTTTGAAGTACCTGCATCAACCCCGGCTCAGAACTACCCTTGTGCAGTTATTTGAGTGCTTTGGCCTCATGGAGTTGCAGGATAGCCACCACATGCAGGTTAGAGGCCAGGGCTGCCTCATCTTACAGCCCCTGGACGGGAGACGTGGAGGATTCCGCCAGGTGGCGACACTCAGGACAATTTTGAGGAAATTTTCTGTGACTTTTGGAGGAATGTAATATGAAGGTTGTACAAAGGAACGTATCTTTAGCAACTCAGTGAATGTGAATAGCACATATCAGGCAGATACGGGTATAAACTTAAATATCTGTTGGTATAGTGTGTGACTAAAAATGCATCACAGTTTTCAAATACCTCCATTTTCATAGTCCACACTACAGCACGAAAACAACGTTTTAAAATTTTCAAGACTTGGGAGTGCGTCTTCAAAAAGCTGCTTTTCAGAGAAAAAGACTTCAAATGTATGTAAATGTATGCCTAAGAGAGTGAAGCAACAAAACTAGAATGTTTCCATTATCAACATGGCATAGACACCATGAAACAAGAGAATTAAAGAGAGCGTGAAACTTGTGAGCTTATGAATATTAATTATTTGACTTGACATTCACCCAGTGGTCCTACCTGATTATTAATTAGGGACTAGCATAATAACAGATTGCAGCTTACTGATTGTGTGTTCATTTATTGATGTAACCATTTGGCAGGGTCGTGAAATTGTCAATTTATGCAGCAAGGCTAAAAAAAATTATTTGCACTGTCGTCAAGCAAAATATAACTCCTAATATATAATGATTGTTTCCCCAAAAGCAACGGGTGAACTTAGAAATTTCCTTGCATACAACTTTCAAGCTATAAATTTAATGTGGATTTGCATGGTCTAAATAATCTGGTTTTGGAAGAATTTGATAAGCAATGTTTGTCTGGTTTTGATTGCGAATTGGCGTGTTGGCAAAAATAAGCAGTTTGTGACACTGTTGAAAATTGAGATCTTTTCTGGAACTCTAGTGGAGACATATGCACAATTACTAGGGTTTATTTCTCATCAGTAAATCAGAGATCCCAGAGATTTTAAAGATTAGTTTACACAAACAAATGACAATTCTGTCATAATTTACTCACCCTCATGTTGTTTCAAACCCGAATTTGTGATTTTAATGTCAGCGATTGGTGTTTCGGTTCTCAAGTGGCATGTAATTGGCAGTGCTTTTACTTCTGTGTGTTGTATACCTGTGCTCAGTTAAGGCTATAATGTGTTAGTGTTATTTGCAGGCCTTCATAGAAAGACAGACCAGCATCTGCTCCTGGAGGCGGGTGTAAGTCTGAATCTCACGCTGATCAAAGGTGTGAAAGCATCCACTCAGGTAGAAAACAGCCATTGCCATGCCAACAGCGGTGGGAGGCATGTCTTTGTAGCACTTGTCTTCCTTTTCTCTGTCACTCATTCTGCTTGGTTGGTTTTTAGCTTTCAGGTTATCCTCTGTATCATCTCTCACCTGTCAAAGCCTTTCAGACCAATTCAGGGATGAACAACAGGCCCCTGAAAACCAGCTTTTCTACTTGTGTACAGGTTTCGGTAAATTATCACACTCGCAATCATTTTTGTTTTGTGGTGGAAGACTTTTTATATGTCCCATTTGTAGACCGTCAGCATAGTCAGACAAACTCACATGATGTGTTTTCATGTTTTATGGGTACTTTCCATAAACATAAGGGTTCTCTTACGAGAGGTCTCTCGTGCTGCGTAAGTAACTTACGCTAGGGGAAAATCCCTTTTCCGCGAGATATTGAAGCCAAAAAATTATCCTTAATTTTGTATTATTGTAAAACGCGTTGCGGCAGCATACAGACATAGGCAAGACGGCTCGTGTGCCTATTGGCTGTTCTGCGGCAACTGCAGCAGCCTATCGAGCGAGGCCTAGCGTGACGTCAGACCCAATGAGGGTGCTTCGCGCCCACTGCGTCACGTCCCGCCGAAACGGGCGTGGCTTAGGCCTATAAATACAGCTCGCAGGCAGCTGATATCTGATTTTTCATCTCTTCAGCGAAGCACACGCATCGCTGGATCCGGAGAGAAGCCGCGCCGTCTGAGGAAGCACTTACAGCGGGACGAGTCGTCACTGAAGTCGCTGGTCGCGCCGCCTTCAATCGCCTTCCTGCTGCGCTATCCGGCGCCTATATCCTTTACACTCTCTGTTGTGTGTGTGTTCGCCGCCGCGACACACACTGTCTAAAAGAGCTTGCGTCTTTTTAAAGGCTCAGGGCTCGCGCACATAAAATCGACCCAGTTCGATTGCGCATTAAACGTAGCAGATGTGCCCACTGCCCAGTGCCCACAATCACTACGTCCTGCATGTCTCGAGGTTTCTGTAAAAACGAAACCAACGTGCATTCGCTCTGCTCAGGCGGACAATGCTCTCGGTGTGGTAAATGTGCCCGCTATCCCGCGCCCACATCCACACACAGACATGACAAGTCCTACGGGACTCGCCCAGCCCTCCCCCTCTCGGTTAACCACCGCAGAGGAGCCGAGCGCGGGCAATCTGCCCGCTGTTATCAGCGCGCCCACTGCCTCGAATGTCATAAGCGCGACGCTTGTGTTACAGCACACCGAAGCCCCTCTGTCGCTGAGCGACCAGAGCGCGCTTCGCATTCAACCCCTAGCCATTCATGCAGATGCATAGGCGAGACTACCCGGGGTTTCGAAGTGGGTGCTAGACATTATAAAAAGAGGCTATTCGCTACAGTTTCGCCGGCGCCCTCGTCGCTATGCGACGTGCGTCGAGACCATGGTAAAAACAGAAGTAGCACACCTACTTCGAGCCGAAATTTTGAAACTATTGAGCAAAGGGGCCATAGAGCCGTTATCTCTAGCTCAGAGCGAAGGAGGGCTATACAGCAGATACTTCCTGGTACCGAAAAAAGACGGGGGTCTCAGACCCATACTAGATCTAAGGCAACTGAACAGAGTGCTTGCAAAGCGACAGTTCAGAATGCTCACGACCAGAAAGATCCTCGCGCAGATTCGCCGAGGAGATTGGTTTGTGTCAATAGATCTGAAAGACGCGTATTTTCAAATACAGATAGCGTCACGTCACAGGCGATATTTGAGATTCGCCTTCGAGGGCCAGGCATATCAGTACACAGTCCTACCGTTCGGCTTGTCCCTAGCACCCCGTACATTTACGATGTGCATGGACGCAGCGCTCGCACCCCTCAGGCTACAGGGCATGCGAGTATTGAACTACTTGGACGATTGGCTGATTCTAGCTCAATCTCACTCGATGCTCATAGAGCACAGGACCATTTTACTCTATCACCTCGAGAATCTGGGTCTCAGAGTCAATTGGGCGAAGAGTTCTCTGTCCCCCAGACAGATAATATCTTTTCTGGGCACAGAACTGAACTCGCTGTCTATGATAGCGCGACTGTCACCACAGCGCGTGCTAGACATTCAGCGCACAGCGAGCTCTTTCCGCTGCGGCGCATCTGTCCCGCTCAAGAAATTTCAGAGGATGCTAGGTCTCATGGCCTCATCATCAGTTCTTCAGCTGGGCTTGCTTCGCATGCGCCCGCTACAGTTCTGGCTGAAAGCGCGAGTGCCGCGCCGAGCGTGGGCTTCCGGTCTGCTTCGTCTCAAGGTCAATCAGAAATACATCGCAGCTCTGAAACCTTGGAAAGCAAACGACTGGTACCAATCAGGTGTAAGCCTGGGGACTTCCTCGAGTGTGAAGGTGGTGTCTACAGACGCATCCACCTCGGGATGGGGAGCGCTGCTCGAGGGCAGACCGTTCTTCGGCCAATGGTCAGAACGGGAGAAGCTTCTGCACATAAACTGCCTCGAAATGCTGGCAGTAGACAACGCGCTGACGCGTTTTTGTCCCCAAATACGAGGACACCACGTCCTGGTCCGTTCGGACAACATGTCAGTGGTGTCCTACATAAATCATCAGGGCGGCCTCAGGTCCCGAAACCTGCACAGGCTGACAGAACGCCTCCTGGTGTGGGCTCAGCGCAACCTGCTCTCGCTGAGAGCAGCGCATGTGCCAGGGCTCCTAAACGTAGGACCGGACAGACTGTCCAGGAACAATGTTCCGACAGGCGAGTGGTCTCTACACCCACAGACAGTCCAGCTGCTGTGGAAGAAATTCGGCAGAGCGGAAGTAGACCTGTTCGCGTCTCAAGAAAACGCTCACTGTCTGGAATTTTTCTCCAAGAGCAGGGACGCGCTGGCTCATGTATGGCCCCGCCGCCCGCTCTATGCCTTTCCTCCCGTCTCTCTCCTGCCTCAGGTGATAGAGCGGATCAGGGAAGAAGGATGCTCAGTGCTACTCGTAGCGCCGTTCTGGAAAAAACAACCCTGGTTCCCAGTTCTGATGCAGCTAGCGAGCACTGCCCCATGGCCAGTGCCAGTGAGGAGGGACCTCCTCTCTCAGGCCAAGGGCTCGATTTGGCATCCGCGCCCAGAGCTGTGGTCCCTTCATGTTTGGGCCATCAACGGGTACCCGCTGACCTCCCAAGCGGAGTGTTAAACACGATCACGCAGGCTAGAGCTCCGTCTACGCGACGTCTCTATTCCTCGAAATGGTCAGTGTTCTCCAGCTGGTGCACAGCTCGTGGCGTGTCGCTCCCAGACTGTGGGGTGACGGAGGTTCTCTCCTTCCTACAAGAGCTGTTGGACAAGGGCAGGTCCCCTTCCACGCTCAAAGTTTATGTGGCGGCCATAGCAGCGTTCTCAAAAACAATGCTTGGTCAGTCAATAGGAAGGAACGATATAGTCATCCGCTTCCTTAGAGGAGCTAAGAGACTGAATCCTCCCAGACCTCCCTCAGTCCCTGTATGGGACCTTTCTGTGGTACTGGAGGCCATGAAAGGTGACCCATTCGAGCCTTTACAGACGATTGATCTTAAACACCTGTCTTTCAAGACAGTGTTTCTTCTGGCTCTCGCTTCGGTGAAGCGCATAGGGGACTTACACGCGCTCTCAGTAAGCGCGACGTGCATGGAGTTTGGGCCTAATGACTCAAGAGTTATACTCAAACCTAAGCACGGTTATGTTCCAAAATCCCTCAACACACCGTTTAGGGCGCAGGTCATTTCCCTGTCAGCCCTACCGGTCTCTGACGAGGAAGGAGACGCGAGCTTCCTTTGTCCAGTCAGGGCATTAAGAGCTTATGTGTCTCGCTCATCTATCTTCAGACAGACGGAGCAGCTCTTCGTTTCGTTCAGCGGACGTTCCAAGGGACTAGCCGCGTCGAAACAGAGCCTATCCAGATGGATAGTTGACGCCATTGCGCTGGCGTACACTTCCAAGGGTATGCAGTGCCCGTTGGGTGTCAAAGCGCACTCCACGAGAAGCATGGCTTCGTCGTGGGCCTGGTCAAGTGGGATTGCCTTGCAAGATATATGTATGGCGGCAGGCTGGGCCTCCCCGTCTACATTTATAAGGTTTTATAACCTAGAGGTTCCCGCCTTACAGGCCAGGCTGTTGTCGGTCTAAATATACCAGTACTGTCTGTTCTGATGCTATCGGTTCAGAATACTGTGTCTGCTGAGCACTGCTCAATGAGTACTGCCCGCTGATCGACCGCAAAATGCTTATGGGCAAATAAATAAGACCCACAATTTCCCATCAGCTCAGGCCGTACTCCGCCCTGTCTGTATGATGTAATTTGCGTCTAAGGGACGCTGCTATATGTGGAAGAGCACGGCTCCGCCCCTCCCTCTTCCCGGACTCCCTGTGAGTTCCCCTGGTGATTATGCACTATATTAACCCCGGGCTTTCGCCCTTGGGTCTTTGGTGTCAGATCCCAGCACGCACGGCGTTTTACATTGGGTCCCCTAGCGTAAGATACTTACGCAGTACGAGAGACCTCTCGTAAGAGAACGTACTTGGTTACTAACGTAACCTCGGTTCTCTCTAGAAGAGGGAACGAGTACTGCGTATCTTGCCGTGCATGCACACGCTCTGGTTAGCTTCGGCGATGAAAAACCAGATATCAGCTGCCTGCGAGCTGTATTTATAGGCCTAAGCCACGCCCGTTTCGGCGGGACGTGACGTAGTGGGCGCGAAGCACCCTCATTGGGTCTGACGTCACGCTAGGCTCGTTCGATAGGCTGCTGCAGTTGCCGCAGAACAGCCAATAGGCACACGAGCCGTCTTGCCTATGTCTGTATGCTGCCGCAACGCGTTTTACAATAATACAAAATTAAGGATAATTTTTTGGCTTCAATATCTCGTGGAAAAGGGATTTTCCCCTAGCGTAAGATACTTACGCAGTACTCGTTCCCTCTTCTAGAGAGAACCGAGGTTACGTTAGTAGTACGTTTTTATACTGTACAAAATATATATTGCATCCGCTTATACCCTAACCCTACCCATCACAGAAAAATGTCTACTTTTTTACATGTTCGAAAAACATCACTTACTATGATTTATAAGCTATTTTCCTCATGGGGACCAAAAAACGTCCCCATTAGGACAAGGATTTTGGATATTGCCATCTTTGTGGGGACATTTTGCCCCCATAATGTAGGGTTTACTAGGCCCCACACACACACTAGGTAGACAGGTTGAGAAAGTTATCTGTTAGCGTACCCATTCATCCCATTGTCAGTTGCTTGACTATAAATCCGTGGGGACAAAATCTATCATGCAAAAAAGTTTTGGGGACCTCACTATAGATGATGCTTACAACACACTAGTACCGTTCAAATGTTTGGGGTCGGGACATTTTTTTTATGCTTTTGAAAGAAGTCTCTTATGCTTACCCAAGGCCACATTCATTTGATCCAAAAATACAGTAAAAACAGTTATTTTGTGAAATATTATTACATTTTAAAATAACTGTTTTCTATTGTAATACATTTTAAAATATTATTTATTTCTGTGATGCAAAGCTGAATTTTCAGCATCATTACTCCAGTCTGAAGTGTCACATGATCCTTCAGAAATCATTCTAATATGCTGATTTAAACATATCTTATTTTTTCAATGTTCAAAGTAATTTTTTTTCTTTTGAAAGTTCAAAAGAACAGCGTTTATTTGAAATAGAAATCGTTTGTAACATTTTAAATGTTTTTACAGTCAGCTTTGATCAGTTTAATGCATTCTTGCTAAATAAAAGTATTCATTTATTTAAACACTTACTAAGCCTAAACGTTTTTGAAGTGCAAAAACTAAATCTAAATAAATCTAAATAGCCTCTGCCAACAAGGTGGGATATTTGCACTTGGTGTAAGTTAACACTAATTTATTATTTTAACCACTTGGTTATAACATAATATCTTTAAATACATAATTAATAAAGCAAGTTTATGTATGCTTTTGTATATATTTGTGCCAAAGGGGTTCTTATATACATATAGAACATTTCGAGATACAGATCTTTGGAATTTATAAAAGACATGCTGACAGAAAGATTTTTTACTCTAATTTAAATTTGGTCTTTTTCATGGGAATATAAAGAGTCGTGTTTGGTTACAACTACCCACAGTACTTCTAACGATCATAAGGTCTTAATGCTAGCTTCTTGTCATGCTCGACTGCCATACAACTGTGTCTTTTCACTGTCAAAGCAGAACAATTTCTAGAGAAAAAGTCTGTCAGATTAGGCTGTATGTGAGAAAGTAGAGCTTGACTCCATACATGTGCCTTACCATAAAGTCAGACAGGTTTTAAAGATATCAAAAGTCAGCTGGTTTGACGCAGTTAGTTGGTTTCTAGTTCCTCTGATTAGCATATTAGACACGACTTCCTTTATTCCTTTGTTCATTTAGACAAATCACTGAATGAGAAATTCATATTTAAGTAGGATTCTGCAGTAATGCAAGAAGACATTTTTGTGTTCAGATTTGTATATGCTTTTTAATGAACAACCTGTTTACTATAGGAGATACTAATAGAGATATGCTGCTTGCCTCTTTTCAACCATTTGTGAACAAAATCAGATTGACATGACACGATTTCCTTCCTGAAATGAAGCAATTTAGAATGTGAGAATGAGAAGAGCGTGTTGATTACTTATTGTGTAATATGCTGGTAAAGCAGAAAAGATTGTTTCCCCTGGTAAATTCTCATTGCCACAGGTGTCAGAATAATAAAACATCAAATAATTTCCCTTTTTTCCTCTTTAGTAGTAATATAGTTAGTGGGGATGTCAGTTTAATGTATTAAATAATGCAATTTGTGCATGTGTGAAGAGACAGAATGTACTTTTGGGCCAGAATTAATAATGGAGATATTTTGCATCATTGATGACTCTGCAAAAACAAAATGGAGTGAGGCTTGAATCAGACGTGTCAGGGAAGACTAGAGAGAGAAAATGAGGTGCTGAGGAGGAAATCTTTTCAGCTCTGCGTGGCTAAAATTTTGTCTTCTACGTGTTTCAAAAGTCACATACTTCCATAGACTGGAAATGTGCTGCGAAGTGAACACACATTGGCGCTGTCTGAGTGCAGAATGCTTAGTCTCTGTGATTGTACGAAAGTTGACAGTAAGGAAAATGAATGTCACTCATAGCTGCTGGTTGCCAAGGAACGCGAAGTGAGCCCGAAGTGACTGTAATTCAAACTGGCACCCAGTCGCGAGGAAAATAAACCAATAAATAACACATTAAAATGACTTATATTATACTTTTACCCATCCTGCAGTGGAAAAAAGGCACATGCTACTGCACACAGTATGTCACTAAATTCAAAAATGCGACCAATCAATCAATATAACCACATTTAATATTAAAATATAAATATGAAGATATCAAGATATAAGTACATGTAGGTTATTTTTTAGAGATTATGCTTAAAATCAAGAAAAATATGGCAACATTTAATTCCGACAATCCTCTAACTATAAGTAACTTTGCAACTAAATGTCAACTAGAGTATTAGCTGACATTCTACTGACTCTTAGTAACTTTGCAACTACATGTCAATTTATTCTACCCCAAACCCTAACCTAACAGTCTACTATTAGTCTAATGAGAGTTAGTTGATATGTAGTTGACAAGTTACTTTTAGCTAGTAGAATGTGTAAAGTGAACCATCAAAATAAAGTGTAACCAAAAATACTATATGCATTTGTGTTTCTCAAGTAAATCTGTCCTGTTTTAAGTTGTTAGGTTGTTTAAATGTTTTACTGCACAACTAGATACAATTATAATTAAGAATACTTTTTTTAAAACCTTTCTTCCATGCTTAAAATTGCAGAATCTAAAAAATATTTGTTTTTAATGACCAATTTGTCCTGCAAAAAGCACCTCCCTAGCTGACTTTTTATCTATATTGATTCCTAACGCATCTTCAAAGAACTTTTTCAGCATTTCATCAAAGCACGCAGTCTTTTCATGGGCCAACCTATTGCTATTTAATCACAGAGATCCCTCAAATGTCAGTGTTTAAAGGCAGAGCAGATTGGCTTGTGAGTTAGCAGAAATGAGGCAGCGAGCTTAAAAGAACCACTGTTTGTCAAAATATAGCCTTTGGACATTTGTATACAGCATAAACCCCAGGGGGTTTGGACCTGGAGTTATATTTAGAAAAGAAATTGAATTTGGGCGCAAACACAGAAGAGTGATGCCACCTGCTACCAGTAATAGGAAAATAGAGGAAGACTGTCAGTAGGATGTCATGAAGAGATATCAGCCTTTGAGAGGATTGTAATAATGCATTTGCATCTCAGTGTGGGTGTGGGTGTTTCCTTGGCAAATGAATATTCTTTTGATCTCTGTCCTTTGGTTCGTGTGGCAGTGTATATTGCAAGACTCGCCATATTTCCATTTCAAACTGTGCATTGTTACCGTGTGGCCCAAATCATGAAGAATTTATCATGTACATCTGTGGAGCTGAGTGATCTTCAAGCAGATGTATGTCTGTGTTTGTGTTTTATTGATCCTGTTAATGGAACTAGGTCAAAGGAAGCACATAGAATGGCAAGGATATGGTAGTGGTTCTGATAGAGGGCTGTGGAGGACTAGAGGGGAGGTACTGCAGTTTTGAAAGGAGGTTTTTTTTTCCCCTAACATTCACTTTATTTTTTAAAGATTATGTGTTTAATTTTCTTATGTCAGCAGATAGATTTCACTTGGTTTTACAAACAATAATGTTCTTAAACAGGTTTTTCTTTACACACTATTGGTCAACCAAAGAGAAAGCCACGCCTCTGACTCACACCATTGGCTAACAGGCTAGGCTAGATCCTCATACTATCTGATCAGTTTTAATAGCACTACAGAGACACTTCAACCTACAAACCCTTGTGAAAAAGAAGTACACTTTAGCATGCCTGTAAAATAGTACTTATTATGGAAATATACACTTTAAACGATTGTACTTAAGTGTGAAATTGATGTAATGTTATAATTGTATTATATAATTGCTAAATGTATTATAATGTAGTTTGCCAAGCTTGAGTTATTTGACCCACTTAAGTAGGATATATACTGTAGTACATCTTCATGTCATTTTATAATTCTATTGTCTTTGAAAATATGGTTAAAGTGTACTGTCAAATGTACTGACAAATATTTATGGTAAACTAAAATATACTTTAATGGCATTTCTATTGAAACTTCTTTGTATATTTGGAATTTCACATTTGTAATTTTTGGATTTTCAAATTTAAAATTTAGTACATATTAACTTGTTAATCAAAATGTAATGTCAAATAACACTACAGTTAAAATTACAATCAAGTACTTTAGCATGGTAGTCAACACATCAAAATAAGTTCTGTAAAGCAAAAATTATAAAAAATATTATTATTTAAAATGCACTTTTAAAGTAAAACTTTTAATTTGACATTATTACAAAGTGGACTTTTTAAAAATGTATATTTGGTTTTTTAAACAAATATAGTTATAACACTACAAGTACAATTAAGTGCACTTCTTTTTCACAAAGGAATGGCTTATATTTTACTTTGCAAAGACTAAAAGGAGAAAGTATTTTAACATTGAATTACACATTAACATTCGTATCTCTTTTTTTTTATAATTTCTGTTACAATTCTAAAATAATCATGTTTTTTTCCAATCAAAGGAGCAAGTATTAACTAGTCTAAATCTCAAATCCAAAAAGTAGCCTACAGTTCAGTTCAATGTAGGACTTTGAGCTCAATATGAATTTCCTAGCAACTGTACATTGAGAGTGAAAATAAGATTTATTGTGGGTGAGTAGAAAGGCACTGATGCCTGCAACCATCATCAGAAAAAGAAAAGAAAGAAAAAAACTCATAACAGCAGCTTTCAGCAGAAGCAGGAATCCACGGTTTGGCAGAACAATAGTGAACTCTGACTATGAACCTTACTTAAGAATTTATTTAAGAAGAAACAAATAGATGTTTCTATCTTCCTCTTATAGATGTCTAATATAATCTCCTTTTATAGACTGTAAGTTTCCCCAGTACAACTTTGGCTGTCATCCTTTTAATTGGAGTCAAAATAAAGACAAACCATTTAATTAATGACTTCTTCACACCAATTCATGTGTCCAAATTTGTTTGTGTCCAATAATGTTTGGTCAAAAACTGTACATAAAAACAACATATTAAATAACAGTTTGCACTAATTTTTGCGATTTAATTAATTTGCAGGCAAATGAGTTCTCGAGTACATGAGAAGATAATTAAAAAAAGAAAATCACTGCACAACTTTTCTCAAAGAAAGAAGCTTCTCAAAATAAATGTATTTGCTTGACTGAAGTGTACCAGATAGTCGTAGCTTTGCCAAAAAAACTCATATCAAAGAGCACAATGGTAGAAGCATTATGGGCTGCGTTTCTGCCTTCCATCATAAAGCCTACATTACTATGAAAGCACATCAGAGAGTACCTGAGAAGTCTTTTCAGGACTTTGGACTTTGCAACTAGACTAAACGCTCAGCAATTTACTCAAAGGGAAGAAACAAGCGGTTTGGATTGGCCAAGTCAAAGACTTGTAACAGGCAATACATGCATGAAAGCCTTTAAAGCTCTTATCTGATTTCTGCAAAGGATCTTGATACCAGCTACTGAAGCTAGAGGATATGTGCACATAAGTTGTATATATAACTAAGTCATTGAACAACGAATTTCAAAGGATAATTTTCATTGATTAGATGTTTATCAGTATATCGATGCAGTAAAGAAGAAAGATTATTATTTTAAATTAAGTGTAGCCTACTTTTACTCAGCACATTATAAAATGATAAATTGTTATGAATTCTGATATGATTGCAACTTGGATTTGATCTTTTTTGGCCAAAGTCTGGACAGTAAAGTATATGTAACACTCACTGACCCCACCACTGTGGTCTTCCTTTCCCCTGTCTCTGGGATTTAAAATACTGGAAACAAAAAGTTATTACAGAACCCTGCTCTTAGCCAGAAGTGAATGATTTTAATATAGACCAAATAACCAAATCCTCAACCTCAATTTTGTTAAAGTTGCAGCATTATAAAGGATCAGATTTAGAGTCCAAATCACCCTAATGCTTGTATCTTTTTAAAGTAATTCCTCAGTATATAATAATTCTTATTTCTACTTTTCAGTCTTAAAACAACACTTCAGAAGAAGCTCTGCAGCGACTCGGTGGACCTCTCTGGCATCCCTTTATCAACTCGTGACATACGGCACGTGGCATATTACCTCCAGACCAGTGGGGGTGCTGTGATATCCGTAGATCTTAGTTTCACTGAGCTCCGGGACGAGGGCCTACGTCTACTTCTGCCCTTCCTGGGTGCATTGCCCAAACTCACAACGCTGGCTCTCAATGGGAACCGTCTGACTCTTGGCATCCTTAAAGATCTGTCTGAAGCCCTCAAAGAATCCAAGAGGTTCACTTGTCTTGCCTGGATTGACCTGGGCAACAACGTGGACATATTTACCATGCCACAGGTAAAACAACAGAATCTTACAAATCAATCACAGTCGTCCCCCTTAATGTAGTATTAACACCGTGATAAATAATTGTTTTTGTGTAAAACGAGGTTGCACTGCAAGATATGAGGCACAACATGGATTAGCCGGGTAGGACATCCTTGATGCTCCTGGAGCAGTATTTTTTTAACAAAAAGTCATAGCCCTAGCCTTAAGCCTAACCTACCCCTAAAATTAAAGACAATATCTTTGTCTACATATGACACCAACCCCAGCCTTAAGCATAATCTTATTCCTCTCTGTAATGTTGAACTAGGACCATCAAGGATGTTGATCCAGGAACATGTTCTTGGGTGAATCACGTTATGCAAGATGAATATTTGTTTCACACGTTTTCCGTCACCTTTATCAACTGGCAGGGCAAACCATTTAATTCAAATCTATGTGGATGGGACTAGTTTTCCCTGAGGAGAAGAGCCCTAACATTAGTTAATTCTTTAGGTGTCCTGAACTAACAATGAAGTCATTTTACAGCATTTGTATCTTTGTTCATGTTAATTGTCTTTATATATTAATAATATTTTGTTTTACTTTTTGCATTATGAACAAACATGAATTAAAAAGCAATAAGAAGAAATTAACATTAACCTAGATTAATACATAGTGTTGCTTATTGTTAGTTCGTCATACCTAATGCATTAACTGATGTTAAAAAAATTTAAGTTACCATTATTTTTTCATCTCATTTAGTTTGACCTTTGTCGAATATGATAAATAAAACCGATTTTAGACTGTTTAAACCAAGTTTCTGGGTAGGTAACAGTTCCCATCTAATATAAGAAATAAATGATGTAAGATGATCTCATCCAGAGCACATACACTTTCTGTAACATCCACATCCAGACAATAGACACCCCTACCTTTATCTGCACAATGTGTAACAGCAAAGACTTTATATATAGAAAAACGGTGCACTCATATTACTATGAATGCGAGAAAATGTAACACACAATATGGTGAAATAAGTCCCGCCTTCTAAATGAAAGAGCCAATCGCCAATTGGGTAAGTCATTGCTTCACTTCAGCTGCCATTAGAAGCTCATGACTGCACATTGGCTGTTTTTTGTCATGATTTGAGCGTTTAGAAATAAAAATGTATGGGATAGTTGTTGTCAGATTTCATTGGTGATTTCAAATTATTTGTAAGCTTGGTGATGAGCTTTGGAGAATTTGATGTTTCCCCATTCAAAGAGATAGGAGCTGTACTTGCATGACTGAAATAGCTGCCCGAGAGAAATTTCAAAGATGGCCGCCAAGTGAAATGACTTGCCTTAAAAGGATTTTAGTAACAATCATTATCTGTAAGTAATTGTATCTCAGAGATGTTTAACTGTTTCTACTCTGTTCTCAGTCTCTTCTGGTGTCCCTACGGCGACGCTGTAGTCTAAAGAGCAGTCTGCCCACCATCTATGAGTACACAGAGGGTCAGCCCTATTGCTACCGCATGGAGAGTTCCATTGAAGAACCCAGCCTCTACGAAGAAGAAGAGGATGATGAGGAAGAGGAGGACTTGGAGCCATGGAGCATTGGGGAACAGAAAAGTTCAGGTAGCTTTACCCTGCGCCATTGCGAGAGGTGAACCAATCACGTTCATCTGACGATGGGATAAAGAAAGAATGGGAGAGCGCAAGCAAGAGATTCCTCTTCTCTCTGTACCATTTCTCCCAATCAACACCTTTTACCATCTCCCTCCTCCACCGCAGCTCCATGACCTTCCCATTGTGGTTATGTGTGAACCAACAGCATCACATATAAAGAGCCACCTAACCACCTGAACACAGCAAAACGGTGAAACATGGCAGTTTGAAACGCTCTAAAAGCTTCACCATTGACTTACTGTGTTGGCATATGACGCTCCTTGACTCGAGGTGGGGGTTCATTGGAGGCGGCCACAGAGAGATGCTTTCGTACGCCCCTCTTCGGTCACAAAGAACCAGTGACGGACAGGAAAAAATGCGAATTAAAAATCCCAGAGTCAATCGACTGGCTGATGCATACCAACGGTGGATGTGAAGCGATATGGATCCCGCTTTTAACTAAGGTATGGTTAGGAATTTTGTGGGGTCGGGTCAGGTTTGGTCGTATTTGTCAGAGTTGCATTGCTGAGGCCGTCTCTGCCGCAGCAGACTGGACCTATCACCACTCTGTGTGTGCTCTACTAATCTCCCAACAAAAGCCATGAAACCAGCTCAACACACTATACAGATGACCCCACGTCACGTGACGCAAGCAAAACTGCTATGTCAAGACTTTTGCATTTTCCCCCCCTTTCCAAAATGTTCACGTGAATACCCACGCACCACTTGTCGTGTAGTTGTCAATGATGTTGAATTGCCAGCGGCTTGTTTTTGTTGTCTACTAATGATGAACAAAGCTATCTTAGAAGACAACAGGTACATTTCAACACAGATACGTTTTTGTTGTATAAGATACGTTTTTTGTTATATATGAAAGTTTACTGAATGATAATAGCTTCTTATTTATGTTTAAGTCATAGTCTACATCCTAAATATACCTCTTAAAATATGTCTTGCTGTGTCAAAGCATTGCTGTTCCCTTTGGAATGGTCCAATGAAATGTGGCGTTTTACTTCCGTATGGTGTATTTTAAAATCTATTCTACATTCTAGTCTTGATTAGTCACGTCTGGTACACTTTACTAAAAGTGATTAGTCACGTCTGGTACATTTGACATTTTGTTAACTGTTCTTAACCTCATGCTCAAATTAACCTTGGCTGTAACAGAGTTTTTAAATCAAATTTTGGCTGACAAGTAATTAATGTCTAAATAAATGGACCTTGAGCTAAAGAGCTAATGATTGTTCCATGGCCTTTGATTACCTGAGCACTTTAGTCTGTTTTCATCAGGTTTGTGACTGAAACGCTTGTTGTAGCATTGTCGTCTTGTAACATAACATTTTTACGTAATTCTGAAACAAAAATGAGCCAAACAAATAGTCACTGTACTAACCAGCACTTAGTTGTTTAGGGGTAAATCACAGATGATCAAATAGTTAAATGTCAGTGTTATGTATGATATATGTATTCTTTTAAATGTGTCAGTTTTGTGTGTGTATTTGTTCAATGTTATCTTAATGTTTTCTGTGTGTTGTCGTTAACTTCAGACTATATTATATGTAATATTACACAACAACCATCTTCACAGGGCCTCAACAAATTCAAATTATACGCAAAATAACCTCTTTTTAACTTTCCAAGGCTGAATATTAAAATAATCTGGACTATTCAGAACTAATTAATTTAAGCGGCTTGTCTTTGCATTTGTTGTTTGGCCCTTTATAGATCATTACAATTGCCAGGCTTGGTAATTGGTTTGGTTTGATGTGCTTATCTGGGATGTTTAACCTGCGTAATGATATATCTGTTACTCATAAACGGCATGACGGTGTCAATACCCACAATGCTAAGCAAACTAACACACTCAGTCAGTGGCAGGTTATTGATAGAGGGCAGCTTATTTGTCATGTTGTTTCTGTCTGTGTCAAACAGTGTCCTCTTAATCTGTGCTTCAAACATCCTGTATTAAACAGTTTATAAGACTGACTGTTAAACGCTTCTGTAATAAACTTTTATTGATAATACCATGGGCGTGGCAAAATAATACTTTCTTGTTTATTTTTAAGAGATGGCAAATCGGCGTGAAAGCGTTTGATGGTTGAATGTGTCTGTGGGAGGTTGGTGAGGTGTCCATCTGCTGATTGATGAGCTGGAGAGGAGATTCAGAGAAGTTTTTATGATGGCAGTTGTGCTAGGATTTGTGACAGCCTGAGGGAATATTACACACACACACACACACAAGCTCTTCTGAAATGTTAAAGAAATAGTCCAACAAAAAAATCACAATTCTGTCACTTACTCACCCCCATATGCACTGCAGTTTTTTGTTGTTTTTTTCAGAGAAAATGAATTTTTGAAGAAGTGTGATGCAACTCTTTTTTTAAATACAGTAACAATTCCTCTTTTAAAGTCACCATGAAGTCAAAATGGTCAATTCAGATTTTTTTATGGAATATTGCATTTATTATAAATGATTTGTCTGTGCACATCATTATTATTTTTTTCAAATTCATGTGCCTTCATAATCTTTAATCAAAATAACTTCTCATCTCTGATGATGTGTTTACTGGTGCGAGGGCGGGACAACCTGTCACTCAAATGACATCATAGCAATAGCAAACAACAACAATCCAATAAATTCTCGATGTACAAAATCAAGTCATACCCTTGCATTTTTTTTCTTGTTTGAAAAGCCGTTAACTTGGATATTATGTTACAATATGGAAGAAAAGACTATTGCAACTTTCATTTCATGCATGCCACTTCAAGCTAGACAAAATAGACAAAAACACCATAACATCCTACATAGAGACCAAATTTGCCTGAAAATCTTCACCTTCATTGGACATTTCAGATCAAATATGACGCAGATTTGACCTCAATAGCATTTGGTCATGAACCATTGGCATTTGATGTCCAACCTCACATGATATATCTTTTTCTTATTCAAAACTGTTGGCTTTAGAAGACTTGGAATATTGCACACAAATAATATGGATAGCTTTTATGGTGCTGTTTTTGTTTGATAGCTTAATTGGAGTAGTAACTATAAACTATTACATGGAAAGAAAATTCTTCAAATTCTCCCTTTAAGTTTCATAGAAAAACAATACAGAGTGTTTATTTACACCAAGTGACCACCAATGTCTGTTTGAGCCAGACAATATTACAAAAGAAACCTGTCCGATAACAGGAGCAGTGACATGGAAAGACCACAAGTTCAATTCCGGCTTTCTCCTATAACTTATTATTTTCCCTTTTTCGATGCACATCAGCTCAGAGAGGCATTTCATTTAAATAAAAATTAAGAAAATATTAGAAAATTTGAAAAGTTTATAAATAAAGTACTGGGAATAGTGTTTTAGAGGTTGGGTGAAGAGTTAGGGGTGGGTTTTAAAGATATGGGATAAGTAATGTCCAAATAAGGCGGCATTCATTTATGATTTTAATCATATACACTGAATATTGCATACTGTTTCATCATTTACTACTATAAAGTGAGTTGCAAATAGTATCTGCTACTATTTGCACTTTTTAAATAGCATCTAACTACTATTTACACATAGTGCACAGAAAATACTGTTTTTACTTAGTGTAAATAGCATATTTCGCTAAGAAAATAATGCTATTTTCACTTAGTGTACATTTCATCTATCTCTATTTGCACTTAGTGTAAATAGCCTGTGGCAAAAAAATAGCAGCAACAGATTTGGAATGAAACGAGGATGAGGATATAATGACAAAATGTGAATTTTTGGGTGAATTATCCCTTTAAAAAAAAGTCGTATTATTTTTCTAGAGACATGTAACAGGACACAGATGCCCAGTTCCACTCAAATATGGAGTCGGGCTTGTATGGTTCTTGTCAGTGTGTGTATATGATAGTGGTTATAAAGAGTGTGTGTGTGTAAAACATCTGTAAACAGATCTTCAGCAGTGTGTACACTTGTTATTGTCAATGTGATCTCAAACAAGAAGTGCAGGCTTTTCTGCCCTGCTACATTTGGCTGTATAAACAGTGATGCTGTAACAGCTTTCGAGACAGTTCTGTTATGGTCTTGGGAATTATGCATGTCATGGTCTGTGTTGATGTGACAAGCATACAGACCCACGTTACTGCGGAAGAAATACTGTCAGAGTCCTCGTCTGCCACCCCATGGCTAAACAAAACCTACTGAAAAAATGAAATAAAGGTTAAAAAAAATATTTTAAAAAATGCTTGTTCCTAAAAGGACAGTTAACCCACAAATTATAACTATTTGTCATTATTTACTCATATTTACTATATAAAGCACCATAAAACCACATTAAAAAAAACCTCTGCCCATTCCCAGTCTTTAAGTCACACGATAGCTTTGTGTAAAGAACGGGCCTAAATGTAATCCTTTATATAAAGGAAAATATACAAACTTGTATCACGCTGAAGGCATGACTGTAACAATGTTTGTCTTACTATATTACACGAATACAAAACAAATAAATAAGTGGACATCATTGTACTTGTACTCGTAAGTCGGCATAAAAGGGAAGTTATCTTTTTTACATATTGACATATTCATCTTTTCTTTCCTTTTGTGACATATATCTAAGTGAAACCACTTCTCGAACAAGAAAAAATGTAGGGCAGGACTTGATTTTGTCCATTGGGAATTAACTGGATTGTTTGGTATTGCTGTGATGTGAGTGACGCATCATCAGAGAAGAGATGTCACTGCAAGAGGAAGATGTTATTTTGATTAAAGATTTTGATTTATAGTGAAGTCACCAACCCAAAAAATTTACATAAACTCCGCCCCCGGAAGACTATTTATAGATTATCAAGACAGAATATGCTAATCAATGACTAGAAGATAACTACACATAAGCTATAAATACATCAACTAACCATTCAGAAACATCCTGTTGCATTCTACATTTTGTGACTTCTTCTTGAGTCTCTCCATCATTGTCTGAATCCGGTTTGAACATAAAAGGCTAAAAGTGTTTGAAATTTTCAGTGCATGTCTGTGTGAGTGCAAGCTGTTGAAGCTCCGCCCCCTGTACCGGGAGCAGCCGCTCATTTGCATTTAAAGGGACAGACACAAAACGGTGCGTTTTTGCTCACCCTCAAAAAGTGACAATTTGAACATGCTATATACAAATATCTTTGGGGTATTTTGAGCTAAAACTTCACATACACACTCTGGGGACATCAACGACTTATTTTACATCTTGTGAAAAAGGCATTATACCACCCCTTTAATGTTCCCAAACTTTTGACTGGTACTGTACATTAAAGGTAGGGTAGGCCATTTTTTTTATAAACACTTTTTGTTATAATGGATCACTTCACATCCTGATAATCAATAACAGAAGGGTTCTAAATATTAAAAATGTATATATATATATTCTGTGGAAGTCTCAGGAGCAAAACATATTCGTCCAATCATTTATTCTCTTCCTGCCTGTCAACATATGTATTTCCATACCTCAGCCAAAGCGACTTGTAGGCAAGCCTGCAACCTTATCCGAAAGAAGAGTAACAACTAAAGAGGCTGTTTTTTGTTTGTTTGTTTTTTAATGGATGTCAGTGGAGGATAGGCTTCACTATGCTGAATAAACTGCTTTTGTGAGGAAATAGCTTCTCATTTAATGAATCAATCGCCCATTGGCTAATCTTCAACATGTTTGCTCATAAACATTTGTTTTGGATTGATCTATTTTTAGAGTTTACACTGAAAGAAATGCGGTTTAATAAGAGAGGTCACGGACAATTGTGCGACAGGTATGATTCAGTTTACGGCTCTTCTCATTCATTTCTATAGTATCCGCAAACAGTGACTGACTGTCACACAACTCTGAATGAAATTCAATGACGTCAAAGCTGTAATGTGATTGGTTATCAATAAGACACATGTGATCCAAGTTAGCTGTTATGCTTTGTCAAATGGTTGAGCCACTGACCCTCATATATCTCCCAATAATAAGACAATTCTTCCTCCGCTTACCCTGCTCGCAGAGACATCTCGCGATGATCTCATAATGATTAATTGACCAATCAAAAGATAGTCTTCTAAAAGTCACCTTTCGTGTTCCACAGAATATAAATGTATGCTATGTACAACACAGGGACATTTGAACTGTTTCATTTTATTGACATGCCAGCAAGAAAAAAATGTCCATGTATTTTTTATTCCTTATGCTTTGTCTTGAAGGTTCCCATGGATTTTTATGCCCAGCGATGCACCTTATGGGGTCTTCAGTGTTGTCAAAGCGAGCGAGGCCTTTTGATCAGAGCTCACAAAATGTCAGAGCACAGTCAGGCTGCGGTAACCCTACCAGGCCGAACTTTGAAGCTTAAGAATGTACGCTTTCACTTGTCTGGACACTTGGTACATTTAGTTCTGAGGATGTTTTTCCTCTAAGAACATTCAGTTCTAATAACAAACAGCATGATAGATTGGCTAGGTCAGGCTGAATCCGTTAAACACGAGGGTAGGGAAGGTGATTGCTACAGAGTTGGCAGAGATGGACATCAAACTCATTACTCTGGTCTTTGTAAAGTCTCTTCGCCATTTCTGCCTCTGTACTCTGTCACATCAGTCAGGAGGATGAAGAATGAGCGTACAAGGGCTGTCACTTTCTAAGAGATCTACTTACGGCCTCATTACATCTATTTCTAAATGCTATAATGTACATCTAAAATCTACATACTTTAGAGAATGCTAAATACTAATGCTGCGCACTAATATTACAATGTAGCCTAAACTATAAAATGTATATAAGCCTTGTATATACCTGTATGCACTCTATACATTATGCTAGTAATAAATGTATACTACTTAGTGCATTCTACATACAAAGAATACCTGTATGCATACTCTTGTACCGGTCAACTTGACATCCGCAAAACCGGGGGTGGTAGCCTACGCCAAAACACATTTTGTGTGTGTGAATGCTGTTTTACGTGAATATTACGACACGAGTGAAGCATAAAGCTTTGGTTTCAAAATAAATATGTCTAATAGGTTAGACATTTAAATGTTAGGCTAGGCCGAATGAGCAAGGGTAAGCTACATGAGCCAATAAATGTAAGTTATTCCACAGGACATAGACTCTCTTGTTTATTTTCCCAAATCTTCACCCACTTAATTTTCGCAGATTATAAACGTTTCTTCCTTTCGTTTACTTTCAATGTACTATTCTTAGTGCGTTCTACAAAGAATGTATTTTCCTTTTTCGAATTTATTTCCCTTTTACACAAACATTAAAAAATATATAAAACCTCTCACTTGAAGCAAGAGCAAATCTATCAGCAAAGTCTTACAATGTGAAAAGGGCGACATGAAAGTGTGTGAGGGAGATTTGTCGAGTTGCACGATTTTGCCATCTAGTGGACATGGACGAAAATGAATTGTTGGACAATATTTTTTAGTTTTTGTTAGTTTTATCAAATCAGCTAGATTTAAATTGGTATATAGTAAAAAATCAAACAGACCTCCAAGAACTAGGCTATCCAAGTGGCAAAGGACTGTCATAGAATCAGTGAAGATAAAACAAGAAAATGACATTGTAAGGCCTGCTATATTAGTCCAATCTCCGGTTCGCAAATACACGGGGAAGGTATCACGTGTTCTGTCCTCACTCATGCAAAGTATTGGTTGGTTAAATTTGTAATACATTAATCATATGTATTTACTCTTTAATTCATCTGACTCCATAAATGAAAGGTTTTAATAATATCTGTGCCTCACTAAAAGTGAGCGAATGTTTGACTATTCCTTTACACCATTAAATAAACAATGTCAAAATCAGTTGGAATAATCACATTGTAGCAATTTAATATTTCAGATATCAGAGATCAATTCCACAATCAATTCAAATATCTAGAACATGGTTATACATTGGTTACACCAAAGAATCTTACCCAGCTTGTACCTGAGATAGAGAGAGAGAAAGGGAAAAAGAGAGAGAGAGAGAGAGAGAGAGAGAGAGAGAGAGAGAGAGAGAGAGAGAGAGAGAGAGAGAGAGAGAGAGAGAGAGAGAAAGACCACCTATTCCATTCCACGTCCAGCCAAGAAGAAGAGCCCCAGAGAGGGCCAGAACACCTTCCTTTATTCTCTCCTCACCAGGTGACATGGGGGATGGGGTGAGACCACCCTCAAATGGCTTCTATACCACAGAAGTGGGGTTGCCTTATCTGGCCTTATCTCTAAACCAGTTTTCTATGAACTTCTATAAACCTTATTTCCTTTTATTTTATCTATCTGGATATGAGATATCTGTACCACTCACTTTGAGACATTTCAAATGACACCAAAAGCATAACAGTCAATGATAAACATTCGCATTAAACCATGTTCTTGTGTGAGTTCTTTGTTGTTAGTTCATGTGCTTGTGTGAGTTCAAATGTTAATTAGCCAGCCGGGCCCTTTTGTTCCATAAATCAGGCCTCAACCAGTATTTTCAGTCTTACAAAATTAACAAAACTACAGCAAATAAGTGGCATAATAATTAAATATGCACCAAGAGTTTTGTTAGGCATTATGGTTTTTGTGAACCAGAGGAAATGAGCTTAAAATACAGATTTTTCTTGTAATGTAACCTTTGTGAATCAAACAACATTCCTTTGAAAAAAAAAAATCATTTTGATGATGGATTTTGTTAGGATTAAAGGCTTAAAACAGTCCAAAACAAATCAAACATACAAATATAACTGTCACCAAATTTGATGTATTTTTTGAGACGCTAAGCATAACATTATTTTACTCACACTGATGATCCCTTGCGATATTTAGATTCATTATTACTATTTTACCATCTGCCAATGGCAAATTCAGCTCTTCTTGAATAAGCATTTATAATAAGCAAGTTTGTAAATTATTTTCTTGAAGGGATAGTTCACCCAAAAATTAAAATTCTGTCATCATTTACTCACCCTCAAGTTGTTTCAAACCTGTATGAATTTCTTTTTTCTGCTGAACACAAAAGAAGATATTTTGAAAAATGTCTGTAACCAAACAGTTTATGGACCCCATTGACTTCCATAGTATTTTTTTCCCCTGCTATGGAAGTCAATGGGGTCCATAAACTGTTTGGTTACCGACATTTTTCAAAATATCTTCTTTTGTGTTCAGCAGAAAAAAGAAATTCATACAGGTTTGAAACAACTTGAGGGTGAGTAAATGATGACAGAATTTTCATTTTTGGGTGAACTATCCCTTTAAATGACATACTAAATTATGAATATGCATTTATCTGCAATACCTTCCTTTTATTCCAGATGAGTGACATATTTAATTGATGATTGTATGACTGATTGATGACATACCAGAAAAATGATCAGAAACGTGCATTATTGCATATTGATCACAAGAATCAAACTTATAAAAACAAAATCAAAAAGACAGATTTAAAAGGTTTTTTTGTTTAGCAAAATCATACTACCAATCATAAAATTGTACATTTTATTAAAAATACACAAGCACACAAAGCCAGGCCTCAAGCGATCATCTTCTGTCAGTATTATTCACATTAACCAGAATTATGAATTCTCATTGATGTCACTGCAGGCGAAGCCCTCCGTATTTGACCACAGATGATCTATACGCACTTAAATGTGCACAATGCTTCACTTATGAGTCTCTGAGGGGGGTTGTGCACATCATAGCTCCTGTCTTTTTTTCAGTATTATATTCCGCACAAGGGCTGTGGCTTCCTTTCGAATGTCCTCTATGGACTCCTCCGGCTTCCAGAAACGCACCACCTGGCCTTCCGAACTCACAAGAAACTTCCAGAAGTTCCATTTCGGCATTTTCTGTACTGAATCTAGAGAAGAAGAAAAAAAGGTTTTAGTTTTAGATATATAAATATTATGAATATTGAGTTCATAATATTATTCATTATTCAATGTTACTATAATAAACTAATTAATTTAGAAATGTCCTCATATTTCAAACCAGAGGGTATGATTTTCTTTACTATCCCATAGCTGGGCTGTCACTAAAATGTACAGGTCCTGGATCAAATATTTATGGGTGGGTTCCCTGTGTGCAATGAGCTACCATAAGTTGTGTCCCAATTTCCATCAGAGTCTGACAGCACCTCGCCCTCCGCTGCATAAAGAAAGTTGAGTGCATGAAGAATATATATTTTTTGGACATTCGTTTGGAATTATTGCATTTATATCAACAAGTTATCACCCCATTAGTTATTCTAAATCTTTCACCACCAGCCACTGGAAACATGATGCAAGAAAGTCGCTGGCAGTGTGAACGCAGCTACAGTCTTCACTCCTATTGGTTGTCGCTCGCAAAATGTGCTGCTAATTTGCATAAAGTTTAAATTTTATGAACTTTTGTCACATGACACATCTACATTCTGTCGCCAATGGTCACTGTCACTCGTTTCGCTGGAAGTCGCCAGCTCTACAATGAAAATTAATGAGATGGGGTGGGCGATATGGCAAAAATATCATATTACGATTTTATCACAATTCTTTTTTGCATGTTGGTTTTACTATTTTGCAAGTGCATTACAGTCAAACTAATGCCCCTATTTTAAAAACAAAGCCTTACAAGGTATCAAAAAATAACATAAAAAAGAATGGCAGACATTTAGGCCAAAGTTTTGAAGATAAAAATCTGTAATTTTTTTTTTTTTTGTTATTAAAAAATAATAACAAATATACACATTACATATACACAACATAATATACAAATTAAATAAACTGCTTTATTTTTTTCAGCTACAGGTGTATTTAACATTAGTATTCAAGAAAGAAATTAAATGAACAAATATACAAATTGAATTCATTTTTGTGAAACTCTTAACGTACAGTAGGCTATATTTGTGAATGTTTAATTTTTGTGAATCTTCTTCCATGTATTTGTGGATCATAGTTTCCAAAGTATTTGGAATAAAGCAACAATTCTAACCCCATATGTGTGTGTGTCCAATAATCTTGAGCTAATTCGTGAAGTTTTATTTTTAAAGATTGTGTTTAATCGTGAGTGTGAAGTGTGGTGTGGGCGGAACAACAGTGTTTTGCCTTGAGCTTACACCAGCCCTGGTGTGAACACACAACTCACACTATTTATACTGCAAAATGGCACTGAATAGTGCATGAATACATGAGTTAGAATGCACCAACAATCCACCTCAAGCTACTGATGTTATGCGAGGCGTTTTGTTTGGTTTCCTTGTGTTCTTTTAATGTACTTTTATGTTTATGCTTTGTATTTTGAAAACTGATTGTTCTATATAAAATAAATATACAGCTGTTATTATTAATAATTTCTTACAATCAAGTAGTGGGAACTGGTCACGTGATGTCGAAATGGCAGCGCCCATAAGGGGTCGCCCTTCCCCGCTCTAAAGAATACATCTAGAAAACACACAAGTTTTCAGCTAATTGTGACTGTAAATCGTTTTGATGTTTTTTCTCAAAGGTGCTGCAATTTTTATTTTGTGTTAAACTTTAAAGTTATTGAATGAAGATTATCCTCAGGTAAAACCTACCTGTGATGAATCTGAATGCGGGCTCCGCCTCAGACCCCATTATTTTGATCTTGCTAAAGATGGGGAACGTCACACCGTAGTTGGATTTGGCAAAAGCCTCGATTTCCCGACTGGTACCTGATTCGGTGTCACCGTATTGCGAGCAGGGAAACGCGAGCACGTTAAAATGAGACGTGCCGAGCTCTCGGTGAAGCTCCTGCAGAGCCCGGTAATTCTGCTCCGTTAACTCGCTTCCACTCGCCACGTTTACAACCAGAGAGACCTGTTGTCAGAGACAGCGAGCCTTCGAGTCAAAATACTGCAGCACAAAACCAGGGCAATTATGTTTCTCAAAAGTCTTATAAATTAAGTCAAACCACTTAAAAAAAAAAAAAAAAAAAAGCAACTTACTTTCCCTCGATACTTTTCCAGTGAGACAGCCCTGCCTCTCGCGTCCTTCACTTCATACGAGTAGAAATCTTTGGCTTTTCGCGACTTTGACAGTTTACTCTGCAGTAGGTACAGTGAGGCCATGCACACGGCCACACTCAGTAAAACCTTGAACAGTCCTGCTCTGGATGCAGATGATTTGGTGGGGTATCCCCCAAGCGCCTCCATGATGGAGGAGAAATATGTGGAGAAATCTGGGAGAAAAACTTCAAATATGGTTCTTTTGCTGGGCAGAACAGTGGGCGTATCGAAATGAAAGGGGGCGTGTCTGAAAGTTATTCCAATTGGTTGAGAAGACTGTCAGTCACACATGAAGGAAAATTGAAGGGTCAGCTCAGCACCTTACATTTGCATTAATTCATCTATAATGCTCTTTTGTTATTGTCTAACTTGTAAGTTCTTTTATAATTTCTACTCTTATTTTAAAGGGGTGGTATAATGCCCTTTTCACAAGATGTATAATCTCTGATGTCCCCAGAGTGTGTATGTGAAGTTTTAGCTCAAAATACCCCACAGATATTTGTATATATCATGTTAAAATTGTCACTTTTTGAGGGTGAGCAAAAACGCACCGTTTTGTGTCAGTTCCTTTAAATGCAAATGAGCTGCTGCTCCCGGCACAGAGGGCGGAGCTTCAACAGCTTGTGACCTGAAAATTTTAAAAAAACTTCTAGCCTTTTATGTTCAAACCAGAGTCAGACAAAGATGGAGAGACTCAAGAAGTGACATGTAGACAACTTTTCTGAATGGTTAGTTGATGAATTTATGTATCTTATGTGTAGTTAACTTCTAGTCATTGATTAGCATATTCTGTCATGATAATCTATAAATCGTGTTACCCGGGCCGGGGTTTATGTAAATTTTAGGGTTAATGATGTCACTAACCCGGGAGGAATGTTGTGTTGTCCCTACCAGCCTTTATTGTAGTCCTTAAAAAACTATTTCTTTTAAAGCAAATATCTCCTTTGCTTTGAACTTTGAGCGTTGTGACTTTGCAGGTGTTTTTTATGCTCAAACAGCAACATTACACACTAACTAGTTAGAAAAGTGAAATCATAATCAACCACCCCTTTAAGATCTGGCCAAAGGAAAATGTCTTGGAAAAATGCGATTGAAAAGAGATAATTTCCACAAAGATTTTAAGTGTATTTAAGTTCCTGCCTGTGTTCTGTTTGGGGTCCGGTATTGTTTGTGCATTGGTCTCTGTCTCGCCTGTTGGCTACTGAGTTCATAATTATAAATTCTGTTGCCTTTCAATCATCTTCGTATTGTATTCAATAAAAATGCATAAATTTAGCTAATTATTCGTTTATTTCAGTACTTTGAAATAGTCCATGGTATTAATTTATCATAAATTAATCTACTATGGTATTTGAAGTACTTAAAGAATACCATAGTATGGAACTTTGTACATTTTAAATGAGCATGACACACACTTTTTTTTTTTTTTTTTTGCAAAGTTGCTTCCCCCATCCCCACATGTGTAAAAAAGGTCAAAATTTAGTTTTTCACACACAAAATAAAATGTATTTCCAATATGCACACGGTACAATGTCTGATGTCGTCCATTAACACATAGCAGAATTTTCCTAAAGACGATTGACCACAGTCATCCCGGAGGACGGCAGCTCCTGATCCAGCAGGCGGAAGAGCATGGCGTATTTGTTGCGTTGAGAGACGTTGCCGAGAGTGTGATGCAAGCGTGCCTGTAGATAATGTATGTCTCTCATACGCTCTTTACAGTCAAGACGAGAGAAATACACAGCTGCCTCTTCTAAAGTGTGCACGGCTTGTTCCAGTGCTGCAGGAAAGAAAACGCATCACTTAAATATATGAAGTATGACTTGAATACAGTGAGATTGTGTCAAACAGGACTCAGGCAGTACCTGCTAAAGTCATCTGACAGCGAGCGGCCAACAGCAGAGCTCTGCCCTTGTCTATCAGAGAACCGTGAGCCAAAACGGACTCCAACACGTCCTGCACCAGTGCAAGAGCCTGCTCAGGAATCCCCAACATCAGCTATCAAGAGAGATGATCAATATCAGACACTCCTAGTTGAAAATTACACAATTTCTTTCATCTTTCATCTAACAAACACACAGGTATACTTAAAAACACTTCACACTTGGTGAAATCAAGGAACTGGGAGATGTTTTGTGAGCATTTGTCAGGTGTCTGAGCACAAACTGTGAAGGTTTTTGTTGGTGTACCTGTGTAAATGCCAGGTGTAACACCGTCTCTGAGGTCAAGCTCTGCAGGTTGTGTTGGCGGGACAGAGCAAGAGCCTGTAAGAGTAACGGCAGACCTGATGCAAATCCAAACGAGTCCCAGTGGAGTTCTGCAGAGGCCAACATCACCCTGCCACACAAACACACTGAAGAGTTCAAAATTGACATGGGAACACTGCCGTTTCAACAAGATTCCAAATATACACTTCAAATATTTGGGGTCATTAAGATTTTTTAATATACAGTGAGCTCTAAAAGTCCAATAGTGAAAATGATTCAGGATTCGGACAAGTCCGCTGAGAGAAGTGGGTCATATGGCAGGAAGAGCAAGTTATGACAGTTTGATTAAAGATTTCAAGGTTGAAATGCACACACAACTGGACAAACGTTGAAAAAACTGTTTTTGTTTATGTTTTTGAAATAAGTTATACTCATAGGCGGCATATATTCGATAAATACAGTAAAAACAGTAATCGTGTGAAATATTACAATTTAAAATAACAGTTTTCCATTTTTAATATACTTGACAAAGCTGAATTTTCAGCAGCAGTAAGAAAATTCAATTTTGATTTCAGCCTGACTTCCATTTCTCTAAACACTAAACCATCACTTATTTCCAGGTTTCAATTAGATCTTGAATCCCAGATTTCCAATGTGATCTCAGACTTTTCTTTTCATAAAGACACACCTGATGATCATCTCTGTGTTCTTGCTCTTCTCACACTGCTGCTGCAGCTGCTGTAGAATCTTTGAGGCTTCAGACGTCTGATTCAGAGCTTTCAGCAACTGGGCTTTCCTGAACAGACAAGGACATTAACAAACACTTGTACAGCCCAATCTACTAAAAAACGTATAATATGTGCCGTTATCTACCTGTACAATCCCTCTGTGCTGTTTAAGGCAGAGATAGCAGTGACATGAGGTTCAGCCAAATGGTATTTCCCATCATTCATAGCCTTTTCAAACTGAATCTTCAGATCGCATAGCATCCAGAGCTGTTAAATAGAGAAAGAGAGAAAAAAATCATATAGCTGCTTCTGATTTGTGCTTGATGAATCCTATATTTTGTTCAGCAGTACTTTGGCATGTTGGGTATGGGGAGGAAACTGCTGCTTCAAGTGTTTCATGATGTCCGTCACAACAGCATAAAGGCCCTGAGGACGGAAAAAAAGAATCACAACTGGAACTGGAAAACTTGCTAATTTAGCATTCAATACATTTTGACATTTGTGTTCATGTACTTGTGAGAGAGGTCAGGTACCTGCTCAGCATGGAGTTCAGACAGATGGCAGAGAGCGACGGCAAAGGCCTCAGTGTTGTTCTGCTGCACGCTAAAGTTCACCGGCTCCAGACTGTTCATATTCAACAGGAGCTGAGCCTGCTGCCGTGCCATAGTGCTACAGAGAACGCAAAAAATCTAATTTAACCACATAAAACCTACAAAACTGTATGAGATGTGGCACTAACATCAATGCACAATGGAAGTGTGAGCCCTTACAGTCTGTTTGAAGACATATTATTTACATATGATTGAAAGAAATTTCATTTCACTTCACAGTTCTCTTAAAGGGGACATGTGAAAATCAGACTTTTTCCGTGTTTAAGTGCTATAATCGGGTCCCCGGTGCATCTACCAACTCAGAAAACGTGAAAAGTGACAACCCAGTAACTTTGTTTTGGTAAGCCTTTCTCTGCAAGCATGTCAAAAAATAATCTGATCAGATTTCGCTTAGGGGATCTTATTATAATATCAACGCCCCTTAATCTGTATGTTTCCACCAACGCCGCCGCCATTTGGTTTACGCAAGCGACAACAGTGTAACCAGTTCTAACGCAATGGCAAAAATCGAGCAAAGCATGCAAACTGTTCTGTCGTTGCTGCACAGACGAGTACAGAACACTTTGACCAAAAAATGTCACAGACCTCAGGGAACTTTGTCAACTTTTGTAAAAGTTAAACATGACGATACATGCAAGTGGATGAGATGAATTAATGTAACTCCACAACAACTACATAAATGTATTCAGAAACGTCCAGGTGCGTCTTAAAGTTGCAACCTCTTCCTGAGTCTCTCTGTAAGGCTGCACTCCGCTACTGGTTATTTCTGAGATTTTGAATGAGTGAGATTATTCGTGTTTTGTTATTGCCGGAGTATCCGAAGCTCGTGTAAAGGATCGGCCGTCTTCTAAATGGAGGCGGGGAGCAGCAGCTCATTTGCATTTAAAGGGACATACACCAAACGGCGTGTTTTTTCTCACACCCAAAAAAGGGTCAAATTTGACAAGCTACAGTAAATAATCTGGGTGAGATTTTGAGTTGAAATTTCACAGACACATTCTGGGGACACCATAGATTTATATTCCATCTTGTGAAAAGGGGCATAAATATGTCTCCTATAAATTTCATAAAAAGAAGGTATATCTGTGTTATGACCTTTTGCCATACATCCTCCATATGGAGGTGGTCTGTGCCAGGCTGATTTCTATCAGCTCAGAGAGGCCTTGCTTCCAGTGCATGATGTCGGTTCCTCGCAGGGCGTCCAGCAGCTTGTTGACCGGCATGCCCTGTTTTGCTCCCTGCTGGACCAGGGACTGAATGCCTAGAGAAGCTAAATACTGCAAAACACAACGGGGAGCATTAATTATTTATTTCATTGTGACCTTGCAAGAGATTAATAATGTATTGTGGTTATGCAAAGCATTTCCCTAATATAAGGGCATTAAAATAGTTCCACCTTAATGAGCTACTTACAGGGAGGCAAAAGTGAGCTGCAATTTTCACAGAGTCTTCCGTTAATACCACACTATCAGATCCTTTCATCTGCTCTAGTGTGTACAGCCAACTCTAAAAATCACAAATTAGAAAAAAAATAAGAATACAGCAGAGACTGTTAAGCATAATATACACACACTATCATCAAACCTCTACGGACACCAGAACCGATTAATTGCTTTTTTGAACCGGTTCTTTGAAACAAACTGTCCGCAACAACAGGTTCGCAGAAATGAATCGGACTTTACATCACTATTGCATATGTGAGTGATTTACTCGCATTGTAGAGGGTTGATCATCTGTAAGAATTAGTTTTTGAAAGACGTCTCTTATGCTCACCAAAGCTGCATTTGATCAAAAATAATGTAACCTTTATTTAACTGACAAAAGTACAAAGAAATCACCCTTTGATTATATTTACAAAAAAAAAAAAAAAAAAATTAAGTTGGTCAGTGAAAACATTGGAAATCTTTTCTCTGTACCTTTGTCAGTTAAATAAAGGTACAAGAGAATGAACAGACCACAAAATCTTGATTTTATACGTTTTACAAACGGTCCCAACCTTTCTGGAAATGGGGTAGTAATTGAAATGGGGTTGAAACATTTCTTATTAGTATTAATTTTGAAAACTGTTAACTAAAAAAATTTTTTTTATACAAACACACACACACACATACATATATACACATATACTGTATATATAATTTATGTATGTATGTGTGTATGTATATATATATATATATATATATATATATATATATATATACACACACACATTATATATAGTTCAAACTGAGACAAGCGCATGTCACTGAAAGGTCATAAAGGTAGAGTTTGCATACGTTTATGATAATTCTAATAACCTTTAAAATTTAAGAGGCAAGGAATGAGAGAAATTGTTCTTACCAGACAATGCTGGAGACACACATGGTCATTTGCTTCCTGTGCGATGCGGATAGCTTCCTGCAGAGCCAGATCGGCCTGTTGACTGCACAAACACAACCACAGAAATCAGCTTTAGTCATATAACAAGAAACATTTTTTAATTTTATAATTATAAAGTTCTGAGGCCACCCAAAATTGCTTGTGAATTGTTACCCAGCCAATATTGTATATGTTCAAACAAGTTCAGTTCAGACTCAGAGGCTAAAATTCTGATTTGCTGCCACTTATTTTTGCAGAAAAAATAAAATGCTCCTGACACAATGTAGTGCTCAAAATCTAGACAACTAATACTCACTAGTGTCCAAAACGACAGTGCAAGGTTGCCAGATTAAGGACAGCGTATCGTAAACTGCGGCCATAGCCTTCATCGCCATTGCTTTTCCCCTCTCCACCGGAAAGAATGAGGCGGTCGAAGTAGTGCAGGAGGCTGTGAGTGGAGATGAAGATGTCCTGCACTCGCATACTGTTCAGATAGCTGAGGTAATGCTGTGGAGAGACAGAGAGAGGCTCAGTTATAGTGAAAAGAGATTAATCATCTGTTTCTTGAAAGGAAGGAGTTCAGCTCACAGCTTCGGCAAAGTCAGGATTAAATTTGAGAATGTTGTTGAGCTCGTCCTGTAACTTAGCTGGCGACATGGCCTTGTTTTCATCGTTCTTAAGGAGGTACGCCTGGGAAAAAACAAGATGGCTATCATACAGGGCAAAAGGAATCATAGACAGCTGTGTTTATGAAAGCCAAATATCTTCTAGTTTATAACAAACCTGTCGTGCAAGGAAGTATTCTGCTTGTTTCTGAGATAAAGGACCTTGGGTCTCATCAGATCTGATGAAAACAGAAAATAACCCCCACAGTCAGTTCCATACCTATCTAATAACCCTCTGCTTGTTGGGTCAAATTGACTTCTCATTAGTTTCCATGCAGATTGCCAAAAGTAGACACTATGGAAAACACTAAACATTCATGTAAAAACAGAAAACATCTATTGTAGTTTGACAAAGACTAACAAATATGTGAGAAATTGAATAATTTTAGGGGTCAATTTGACCCACATATTTGTTTTTGCAAAATTAGCTGAATTGACAAAAAATATCATGAATTCTTGTAGTAACTATTTGCACACTGAGAAGCAAATAACTACAGCTAAGTATAAACAGTATCCATCTAAAAATATTTGTACTTGGTGTTAGTATTTATTGTTGTTCGTACTTGGTGTAAATAGTCTCTGCCTATTGTTATGTCTGATTCTCAACCCCTTGTGAAGGTAAAATGGGTTTCTTGCACTTCTTTTCAGTCCTGCAAGAGTCAAGTGCATGAGATCCAAAAAAACGAACAACCCAAAACATCCTTTCACAGATGTTTTGACTGTGAAACTGTGGATGTGGATGAAGAAACAGCGAAGTTCTCATGTATTTCATATTTTAGTCTTTGACCAGCTACAATAAACAACAGGATACAATACATTTTTAACCTGACTCTTTTGGGTTTTTTTTAAGTGTTGATTTTTGGTGAATTGCATGAAAACCAATGGGGTCAATTTGATCCCTAACACAATTGACGTAACCACAATTTGTACAGCCTTTCCAAAACACATTTGAGTTAAAACTTTGCATGCACATACAAGGCCCTAAATGAGAAATAGTCACAAAATTACAAGAAATCAAGAGTACGAATACGGGTCAAACTGACCCCAACACAATAACACAACCCTGATTCCACTAATAACACAAGTAACACATGATTCCCTCTGACCTCAGTTCAGACTGGTGTAGAGATGTAGTGTCCAGCTCATCTTTGTCTATGCGGTCGGCGCTGGGGTCTTCATTGCTGGTCAGCTCCATGTCTTCAGCGGGCAGAGCCGACAGCTCCAGCTGATTTCCAAGATGGCAGTATTGCTGCAGGGACTTGTACAGCTTATATACCTGACTGAAGGACAGTTTGTTGTAGGCCAGCAGCATCTGACGCATGAACAAACCTACAAACACAAAGAGATTAAGGGTTCAGATTCACAGATGAATCTGTGTCACATGAATCACAGACGTTTTCTAACTTGAAAAAAATCAAGATATTTTGTATTCCCCAAAACAACCCCTTTTAATGTGAAAAACACTGTTTTATACAGTTAGAAAGTGATCAATGTACTTCAATGGAGAACATGATCTCATCTGACACTTACATCATATGATTCTTTAGTTAAAAGGGGTTAATAGGTGGACAAATGGTGGAAAAATATAAAGAAAAGCAGTTCAAAAAGATATATATATATATATATATATATATATATACAGTGAGGAAAATAAGTATTTGAACACCCTGCTATTTTGCAAGTTCTCCCACTTGGAAATCATGGAGGGGTCTGAAATGACTGTGAGAGACATAATCTAAAAAAAAAAATCCAGAAATCACAATATATGATTTTTTAACTATTTATTTGTATGATACAGCTGCAAATAAGTATTTGAACACCTGTCTATCAGCTAGAATTCTGACCCTCAAAGACCTCGAAAAATGTCCACCTCCACTCCATTTATTATCCTAAATTAGATGCATCTGTTTGAGGTCGTTAGCTGCATAAAGACACCTGTCCACCCCATACAATCAGTAAGAATCCAACTACTAACATGGCCAAGACCAAAGAGCTGTCCAAAGACACTAGAGACAAAATTGTACACCTCCACAAGGCTGGAAAGTACTACGGGGAAATTGCCAAGCAGCTTGGTGAAAAAAGGTCCACTGTTGGAGCAATCATTAGAAAATGGAAGAAGCTAAACATGACTGTCAATCTCCCTCGGACTGGGGCTCCATGCAAGATCTCACCTCGTGGGGTCTCAATGATCCTAAGAAAGGTGAGAAATCAGCCCAGAACTACACGGCAGGAGCTGGTCAATGACCTGAAAAGAGCTGGGACCACCGTTTCCAAGGTTACTGTTGGTAATACACTAAGACGTCATGGTTTGAAATCATGCATGGCACGGAAGTTTCCCCTGCTTAAACCAGCACATGTCAAGGCCCGTCTTAAGTTTGCCAATGACCATTTGGATGATCCAGAGGAGTCATGGGAGAAAGTCATGTGGTCAGATGAGACCAAAATAGAACTTTTTGGTCATAATTCCACTAAACGTGTTTGGAGGAAGAAGAATGATGAGTACCATCCCAAGAACACCATCCCTACTGTGAAGCATGGGGGTGGTATCATCATGCTTTGGGGGTGTTTTTCTGCACATGGGACAGGGCGACTGCACTGTATTAAGGAGAGCATTGAAGATGGGTCGAGGCTGGGTCTTCCAACATGACAATGACCCGAAGCACACAGCCAGGATAACCAAGGAGTGGCTCTGTAAGAAGCATATCAAGGTTCTGGCGTGGCCTAGCCAGTCTCCAGACCTAAACCCAATAGAGAATCTTTGGAGGGAGCTCAAACTCCGTGTTTCTCAGCGACAGCCCAGAAACCTGACTGATCTAGAGAAGATCTGTGTGGAGGAGTGGGCCAAAATCCCTCCTGCAGCGTGTGCAAACCTGGTGAAAAACTACAGGAAACGTTTGACCTCTGTAATTGCAAACAAAGGCTACTGTACCAAATATTAACATTGATTTTCTCAGGTGTTCAAATACTTATTTGCAGCTGTGTCATACAAATAAATAGTTTAAAAAATCATACATTGTGATTTCTGGATTTTCTTTTTTTAGATTATGTCTCTCACAGTGGACATGCACCTACGATGACAATTTCAGACCACTCCATGATTTCTAAGTGGGAGAACTTGCAAAATAGCAGGATGTTCAAATACTTATTTTCCTCACTGTGTATATATATATATATATATATATATATATATGTATATGTATATATGTGTATATATATATATATATATATATATATATATATATATATATATATATATATATAAAGATTAAACAAATTAACTAAATAAAATAAATGTTATTAAAATAATACATTGATTACAATTAATAAACACATTTAGATTAAAATAAATAACTAAAACAAAAACATTTATTTAAAATAAATAACATTTTTAAAATATGAATTTAAAAATAACTTACTAATAACCAAACTACAGAGAATAGAAAAAACGCAATGTAACATAATTGACATTTATAATACAAATTTTTACACAGTACTAATTAGGTCTTTATACTTAAAAATATAGAACTGTCTTTTAAATTTTAGGGTGGGGGTTCCTAGCATGAGGATGATCATATTAGCGGGCCCATGGCATCTAAAAGATGGAAAACTCCTGGGATATTACATAATAAGAAAATATTACATAAAAAAATATTTGAGAAGATCCTAAGAATTTTTCAGGAATTACACTTACTTACAAACATTTTATAATATAATTTAAGAACTTTTTTCTTAAGAAGATTTTCACAAATCCAGCCCCAGAACTCTTTAAAAGTTCGTTCAAAAATGAAAAAAAAATTGTCAACATTTACTCACCTTCATGTCGTTCCAAACCCGTAAGACTTTTGTTCATCTTTGAAACACAAATTAAGATATTTTAAATGAAATCTGAGAGCTTTCTGTCCCTCCCTTGACAATCTACGCAACTGACACTTCGACGCTTCAAAAAAAGTTAATAAAGAGATTGTAAAATTAATCCATATGAATTGAGCGGTGTAGTCCGAAGCTCAACCACCCTTACTTGATGTGCGAGAACGAACGCCATTGGTTCTCGCACGTCAAATGAACATAACTGATGTGTGCGTTGATGAATGTTAATTTGTGAATAAAAGCCCAAATTCAATCTGTTAATCATATAAAGCGATCGAGTCTTTTCAGAAAATTTGGACTAAACCGCTCTATTCATATGGATTAATTTTAGGATCTCTTAATGAACTTTTTGAAGCGTCAAAGTATCAATTGTGTGGACTGTCAATGGAGGGACAGAAATCTCTCAGATTTCATTAAAAATATCTTCATTTGTGTTCCAAATATGAATGAAAGTCTTACAGGTTTGGAACGACATGAGGGCAAGTAAATAATGACAGAATTTTCAATTTTGGGTGAACTAACCTTTTAAATGGGCCGATATTTGATGGTCATTTTGGTAACGGCCCTGAAACAAACACATATACGTACCAACAACACTGGTTTTGAATGCCTCCGAGTCACTGAAAGCATTTGGCAGGATAGTAAAAAAGTGCTCCATGTCCTGCAACTCTCCATCAGCCATTAAAAAAATTCTGAAAACAGAAGGTGATAATTATATGTACGATTAATATAGAAAAACCTACCCAGGTAGTTCTTTATAAATATAAGTAGCCCACTGTACCTGAGTTTAACAGCATTGACCATGCGAAGACTGCACTCCTCTACTATCTTCACAAACTGCTCCAGGGTCAAATCTGCACCCTGGTCATCACAAACACAAATCACACATGTGCAGTATGGTTTAATCTAGAAAATTAAGTGTCTGAAAACATTACATTCTTTTTTAAAGTGTCATTAACGTTAAACATAAACATCCCACAAGAAAACAAGCTAACGTTACATACCTGTTGTAAAGGCAGGATGAGTTTGTTCAGGCGTCTTCTTTCTAGAAGTGCCATTGGTTTGGTTGTGGACATCTCATACAGTAAAGTTAACACTGCGATCTTGTATGGAGTGACCCAATCCTTTATACCGAAGATATTGGCATGAACAACCCCATTTGTCATCATGGGGTTGAAATACAGACTTTCATGCACACTGGCCATTGCCTCACGGGACTTATATTCCTCAAAGATCAATTAAATGAAGTATATTGGTGCAGTAAATACTCTAGTTTAATATAAAAAAAACACAACAACAACTATGCTGTAATGTGTAAGCTAGCTTACATTATTTTTGATAAAACGGTCAAATATCAACGGTGTTTCAAATGCAGTCATAGCGATTTGAAGCCTTTCTTCAGTGTGGAAATCTGTAATCATAACCACTTTGTTTGATGCGTTAGGTTATTAATCAAACATGGACATATTCGAATATATTCACATGGATCATTTGCTAACAATCAGCCGGAGACTTTTCTTCAAAATACCCTCCAGTTCCGTTTACGTTTCAGGACGCAATGTAGAGCACAGACGAATCGATTATGTTTTAATGATCAGAATTCCGATTCAGTTCTTTGTATCGGTTCTTGTGAACAATTCGTTTCAATAAGTACGTTACGAGTCGGGTGTCTTTGAAAAAGATGGTTTTCAGTTCCGTGACACTCGAGACATTCAACCCGACGATGATAAATCTTTAAAATCTGCTTTGCAAAACGGTTCAATAGATTTAGTGAAAATATACGACTCGTTTTAGTACGCGCTGCAGAGTGCTGATAAATCGATTCAGATTCCTTAACAACAACGTTTATACTGTATTCCAGCACAGAGTTAATAATTTCACACATTTTCAGCTAATTATCAATATTCCTGAGACAAATAAGTTTAATCGTTAAATCAGATGTCCGCAAATATTTTTTTTTAAATATATATCTGCATACAGTAGAGGTCGCAAATATTGAATATTTACATGACGCCATGGTATTACATTCATTTGAAAAAAAAAAACACACAAAAAAACTACAAACTATATGTAAATGATTAATATACATGAACAAAATCTAAGAATACATTGTTTAGGATATTGTGATATTATTGTTTCCAATTAATGTGCTTGTGTTTATTATGTCCAACGAATTGTACATTTATTTTTCACATCTTTTCACATCAGATACTCTTTTTTCATGATGTCAGTGGATTTTATCAAGTGATGACTATGCCTACATTTTTCAAAATACATTTACCCTTCACATTTGTACATAAGCACACTAACTAACCCTGAAGGGGACATGTCTAGCTTACAGTTTTACAACACATAGTGTATAACATTAAACAACAATTCTGTATCTGATCATACAGCTAAGCTTTAAAAAATAAAGCTCAAAACTACTGATCAATTATGGATTGTCATCTGTTGGAACAGCAACAGTGACCTGTGACTCAGGTGACACTATGGGTGACACTCATTAATTATTCAGTATCTGAGTCAATTAATCTGTTAATAAACATTCCTTAAAATAAGTGTTAAAAAGTGATAAACCACAAGAAATACTTAAACCACTATTTATGTTGTAATATCACTCACATGGTGATAACGCTAACTTTCCGCTCATATAATAATACTGTCCAACAAATAATAAGGCTCTAGGATGCGAACTAGTTAGTCTGGGGTTAAGCTATCATGCTAAAATTACGAAAGCAAATGAAACAAATAATTCCATTACATGAAGTGTAATAAACAACAGCATAAGAAACTCTAATATAAATGCACAAACTTCCGCTGCACTACTGTAGGTACGAGATGATTGGTTGGTTGGTATTGCGTCACAGGATATCCACCACTGTGATTGGCTGAAAACGCTTAATCACAGTCACATAGCGATCCTCCTGGACCTGGTGCGGCTGTAGACACTAGACAGCGACTGTGAAATGAAGAGTTAGCCGTTTTGTGAGCAATGGCCTGGCTGCCTTTACATACAGCTGGGTGACTTCCCGTGGTGTCTTTGAGCTGCTATGAAGGTACAGTAATTTCTCATAATGCTTGTTTAGTTTTTGAACTTGTTTCTCTGTTGGCTGTGCATCAGGCTAGCATTACTAATCTGCTACATTTGCTATCAGCTCGATAAGTAACAGCTGATTTCCAGTTTAGCATTTCATGCACTATTTGTATTGTGTGATTTTGTGCATTGATGACATCTTTCATGCCTTTATATAGTCAACATCTAGCAGTTATATTATTTGTGTAGTGCATCTCAGTATTCAGTTGTTAGATGCAATGATCAGTAATGTGTTGGTTTGTTTTTAACTCTTCTGTTCTCATGTTTTCATTTGTTGGGAGGCGAGACCCAGCAACAGGACCGATCCTTCACTGTGTCACACAATGACAATTGAGAGTTGATTATGCTGTTGGCTCCCCATGAAAATAAAAACACCATGGTTACTCTCTGTTAAATGTGACTAAGAGCACTAGCTGCAGTCTGATGTCATTTAAAGCACACTAATCCCTTGTTATGGCTTAGCCCTATTCCCATCCATCTGTAATGAGATTGATCCCAGTCGATGGGAACTATTTCTGGGCAGGACATTCTGAATGGGGAAATGATGCACAGCAGCTCAGACTTACCATTGTTATCATGCACAAGACAGTATCATTCTCACAATGGCAATTTTCTACATATTAGATGTGTCTTAATTAGGGCTGTCAAAAATAACGTGTTAATTTCTGTGATTCATATTTTCTTTTTAAAGGGGACCTATTATGCCCTTTTACAAAATCTTGATTTTGTTTCTGGGGTCTGCTAGAATAGGATTTCACGGTTGAATGTTCAAAAACACATTTGTTTTCACATAATTTAAAATGTTGCAGCACGTCTGTTCCCTGTTTTTCAGTAACGTTATGTTTATTTCCAGTCTCTATGACGCCTCCTTGTCGGAAAGCACAATGTGCTCTGATTGGCTGGCTGGACCAATGTGTTGTGATTGGTCAACTGCTTTGCGCATGTTTGTTACTCCCCTTGCGAATTACTGCACATAACTGCAAATTTCAACACACTACTACTGCAACTCAACCAGGCCTTGTCCTCTTTTTTTTTTGTAATTTTATGCAATTAACCCAGCATGCATTGCAGTATCATCATTTGTTTTTAAAGTCTTTTGTGATTGTTTTCCGTGCAGGCGGGGGCCTCGTCCATGTGGGCATCATGTTGTGGTCTGCTGAATGAAGTGATGGGTACCGGGGCCGTGAGAGGGCAGCAGCCAGGTTTTGGGGCAGGTGCGGGGCCGTTTCGTTTCGCTCCCACTGCGGGATACTCCACATATCCACCCACCAACTCCACCAACACCAGCCTGGTGTGTCAGTCCTGTAGACAAGCCTTCTCTGTCTTTAGGAGAAGGGTAGGTAGACCTGCACACCTGCCATTGCTATACAATCTCATTTATTTCGCACATTAAATCTAAAAGCATTTATTAGATTAAAGACCCCATGAAATGGCTGCACAAACACAAATTTATTTTTGATGTTGATGTATTTCCTACTGAATCTGTAAGTTGGCACCATGTTGACGGCTTGAATGTAAAACAAAATTTACAGTAAATCACAGCCGGACAAATATTAAGGTGCTATTAAGGTAGGGGACATTTTGATTCTATGTAGCTTTTGATTGGACACCAATTTTTATATTCGCCTGCGTGCAAGATGAGTCATCAATATTTTTGTGCCCATTTTCCCAGAGGACAAAGATTGTACATTTTAAAATCTACTAAAAAGTTTTATTTGGTACATTTTATAGGTAAAGTGGCATATATTCAATTCAACTTTGTTTCTAGACTCAAGGTTATGTTAATCATCCAGCCGACAAATACATTTATACATCAAATTTCTCATTAAAGCCATAAAAGATTATACTCTTGACTTGCAAAATAGATCACTTGCACTACTCCACCTTGGATTTTTTTACATTTAGATGACCTTAAAATTAATATACATACACTAAAATGCACAAATCTCTCATTTTGATTCCATGGGGCCTTTATCTTTGTGAAAAAGAAGTACAGTTTAGCAGCATACTTTTAAAAAGAACATCTATTAAACATTAAATAGTTTAATAGAACATGCTTAAGTGCAAACTGAATGTAATGTTTTCAGACACTTAATTGCAAGTTATTTGCAATTAAATAAAAATGTATCATAGTTTTATTTTATATTAAATGCAATTAAGTAGGACTTCTTTGTATGTAATTTCATAATTCTATTGTCTTTGAAATATGGATAAAGTATACTGCCGAATGTACTGAAAAGCATTTAAAATAAGAAACATCAAAATAAGTGTACTTCTTTAAAGCTTAAAATGCTATTTTAAGTAAGTTCTCATTTTTACTTATTACAAAGTGCAGATTTTTAAAAGTGCACTTAAGTGTGTTAAGAAACCATCATGAAAGTGTACACTTACGTGGCCATTAACTTCATGAACATTATTATCTGCAAGTACATTTAAAAAAAAAAATATATATATATATACTTTTAAGATTAGAATTACACGACAAATGCGCATTCAGGACAATTAAGCACACTTATTATTTTTTTTTTTTACAAGGGTAGTAATTTCCTTCTGACATTATCAAAATATAGACTAGAGTTAGACGATAATCCACAATCTTCATGTCTTCTCTTTCGTTTGAGATGAGAGATTGTAATTTTATTACAGCCTTGCTTTTTGTCCTTTTGATTAAGCACGAATTCCCTCTTTTTCTCCACCGTAGCACATCTGTTGCGACTGCAAGAAGAGTTTTTGTTCGCTGTGCTCAGTACTTCAGGATAACCAGCGCAGATGCACAACTTGTCAGCTGCTGAAGGGCACTTCATTCCAGCGTCCACAGCTCATGCGTTTGCGTGTTAAGGACTTACGGCAGTACCTTACGTTACGCAATATTAACACTGATACCTGCAGGTACGTTCACACAGGCAACAGTATTATTAATAATTATTAATAATACTAGCATTATTAATAATTGGGTATATTATGACGGTGACCATATCATTAGTGTTTTTGAGTTGTTTGAATGCTTTGAATTCCTTAGGGAGAAAGAGGACCTTGTTGACTTGGTGCTTTGCCATCAAGGTGCCGAAAGTGAGGATGATCCAGATACGCCTTCCCTGCAGTCACGTCCCCTGTATAGCCCACCCCCTTCAATTGAAGAGCCCACTTCCCCTCTCTCAGCTCTCTCTCCAACTCAAGGAGAACCAATCAGTAGGAGCAACAGCCCAGAGTCCAATCAGGTGTGTCCAGATAATTCTAATCTGTGAGCATGGCTGTTTGGAACAGTGGGGATTTCTTTAAGACTGCAAGGGAAGCTCGGCTTCCCCTATAATGTAAAAAAATGAATGGTCAAATATGTACTATTGTGTTTACATTTTATTAACTAAAAAATGCGTTAGAACACGTTCATCTCAAAGACGAGTTCGTTCAGAATCAGTTACATATAGCAGGTCGGCTGACTCGATTTCCTTCTCATACATTCCCGCAGCGTCACAGTGCATTTCCCTGTTGAAGCCCAGCGTCCATTGACTTCAATGGAGCTGCTCTGAACAGTTTTTTTCAGTGCTTCGGAACTAGCCGGTCATTGGATAAATGCTGCGATTATGTCCCGCCCACGGACGCTCAGCTTCTCTGGGGGTGAATGAGGAGTGGGCTGGCCTGGACCCCGGGCTTCTGCGTGATGATTGGAGGGTCTGTTCAAAGGCTGCATCTCCTTTTGATTGACAGCGATTTCATACAATAAAAAGTCGCTGATTTTGAAGCTATTGGAGCTCAGTCCCATCGCGGGTTTTTCAAAGACAAACTGCTGCAATCATTTCTTGGCATTTGCTAGCCAATTTTCATAATACATTTCACACAATTATACATTTATACCTTATTATATTTTTTATATTATTAGTAGTAATAATTAAAAAATAATTATTAAAATAATAAAAAAAACATATTATTATTATTATTATACTTTATTATATTATTATTTATACCTTTATTATATTATTACATTCATTATTCACAGAGCATTTTCTCGAAAAGGAACGTAGAATTTACGTATAAATAAATGAATAATTTTTATGATGTGGGCCGAAAATGAGCTTCCCCTCTTTGAAAGACCAGCAGCCGCCACTGATTTGGAATAACATGTTTACATTAGGAGTTAAACAGAACGTAGTTGATCCGTGATCCATACAAACCAAGCTCCACGGTTGATTCCTCTTTCACGTCTCCTTGCACTTGGATGGACACATACACACAAAATTGTCAAAATACCAGTCTTGGCAAGTAGACAGTCGGTTATGTCTTAAAGGTATAGCGGAGGATCTTTCCAAATTTTAGATAAGACCCGCCCTCTCCACTTTTTGAAAAGTTTGATTGATTCACCAGAATGATTGACAATTAGGAGGACCACTAGTTTAGACTACCCACCAGGAAGTAAAACATCCTCTGCTATACCTTTAAGTGAACGTAAACAGTTGAGAAAGAAAACGGATGTGTATCGTTATAATGGATCCGTGCATTAGGCCTTAAAGTGACAGCAGCCTATAAATACCTGCTGTTGTCAATGTCATTAATGTTAAACAAACCACAAAAAACACAGTTTTAACAAAGAATAATCTATATTAAATTTATACAGTGAACACTATAGTGTTATTTTAAATGTAAATACTGAATAGCCGCGTTTCCACCGCAGGAACTTTCCCCAGGAACTAGGAACTTTGGGCTGGTACTCGATGTGTTTACACCGCAGGAACCAGGGTCTAAATGAAGTTCCGGGTAAATATTTCCCCCTCCGATAGTCCCTGCTCATGAGGTAGTACTTTTTCAAAGTTCAGGAACTTTCAGGGGTGGGACTTGTGCGCTGCACAAGCTGATTGGTTGTGTTCACGCCGTATTTTGGTTGGATGACTCCACGCAGCATTTATTTATTTTTAACCTCCCTTTTTAAAAAATCTATTGCGGTTCGTGTCATGGCTTCATGCAGTAAGAGTTGTCTGTCTGCAAATATGGAATTTAATAAAAAAACTGGTGGACTGGCGACGAGTTTCAGGCTTTATTAAGGGTATTTGTGGAAGAGGAAACTTCCTGCGCGTTCGTCCCAGCCATCTCCCGGTCAATGTCCGCAATAGCTGATAACATACAAATGTTATATCTAACGTTAGCATTACGAGCTTACTGAACACGCTTTATCAGTGCTCGTCTCTTTTCTGCCACAGCTTTTATTATTAAGTCATTATGTTTACACATTGTCATCTATTGCAAGGCACTCCAAACCATGTTACAAATTTACTATAACAGGATTGAAATAGCGCTTTGAGGTTAGTAACAAACAACTATTTACAAGACTGTCACTATTTATGATTGATAGACGGGGTTCAGGCTTTTTTTTAAGCGTATTTGCGAAAGAGGACATTTTTTGCGCGTTCGTCCCAGGCATCTCACAATAACTGATAACATACGTTGTCTAATTTTATATACGCATACGAGCTTTCTGAACACGCTTTAGTATCAGTGCTCGTCTATTTTGTTATGTTAATTACCTCGTTAGTAAACCAATACATAACTGCAGCACAGTTTGAATCTCCTCCATACTTATTATAAATGTGGTGCTCAAAACTGATTACTGTCCGTCGCAGACTGGGAGGAGCAGTTGCGCGCAGTTTACCTTCCCGGTACTTTAGACCGCGGTGTAAACGCAGAAAGCAACCGGTCTGGGGCAAAAAAAGTTCCTGGGACAAATTGTTCCGGGTAATTTCGGTGGAAACGCGGCTAATGTCTGTAAGTGAAATGAATACTACTGTTAGACCATACTTTATTTGCAACTTTGTTATATTGTATTTATCTATGCTTGTAATTAGTGTATTTGTTCTTATTTTTTACTGACTGTTCACTTGCCTTTAATAATGTTTTGAAGTTTATTAGTTAGGAAAGTAGTTTTTGCTGTGGTATCGGAGTACTTGAAGTGTGCTTTAAGTAACAAATGGAAAGCAAAGTTTTTTTTTTTCTTGTTTTTTTTTTCTTGCTGATCCAAAAAAATGATCCAATCCGTATCTCAAAAAACGTAACATGATTCGAAGTTAGTGAGTTGTGTGATTTATTTATTTATTTATTTATTTATTTATTTATTTATTTATTTATTTATTTATTTATTTTTGACCATTAATTTACATACATTCCAGTATTCTAATTTTCTGTATGCATGAAATACCCTGATACATTTGCCAAAATGAGCAGTAACATCCTGAGCTCATTGTGCTCCCACAATACAATGCACTTGACTCATTCAAATAATAATTCAATAAAACATTAAAAAATTTTGATTAAAAGTGCAAAATAATGTTTTTTTCCCCCCAAGATAACCAGGTACCATTAAATTAAATGTGTAATATGATGAGATCATGTGACCATTATAGCATACTACTGTTTAAAGGGGTCATGATCTTTTGACATATGGTCTTAAAACGTCCTCCTTATTATAAATAAAGCATTTATTTAATCAAGCTCCAAAAACAGCTTGTTTTGATATTGCGGGATCTGTGACGTCACACAGGCAAATACATTTGCATATGACTTCCTCCAGAGCAAGAGATCGGCGAATGGTTATATCACATCATAGGCCCCGCCCACTGGCGTTCGTTTATTTATCGGCTGACATTTGCATCACGTCAAAATCAAATAGGACTCACTATATTCACTGTTGCTGTCTACATTGGATACAGTATACAGATGCACATTCAGATTCTGACATACTCCACGCGCTTGAGTCTGTCGTCAACTGGACAAATGGAAGAGTGAAAGAATGTTCGCTTTGACGCATCCAGTTTAAACAGCTTTTTTGCGTCTCTATATAGACTTTAGAATCGCATCGCTTCATGTCCCGTATCGCATCGGAGGATTATATGAATTTGAAGACTGCTATTGGATCATTGAGGATAAATGCCATGTTAGTTTTCACAAGCATTACTTTACAGAGAACTTAAGACTTACTAGCTACGTTGAACAAATGGTGCAACCAAATAAAGTACAGAGGTAGTTACAAACTAGATAGTAGTTACTGAGCCTGTAGTGGGGACTTTATGTTCCAAAGAACTTATGCATGGCTGATGCAATCCTACCCAGAATGCACTGCTGTGCACAAAAATCTGTGCTCAAAATGCCTGTGCAAAAATATTTGGACAGTTTTGGCATTGGATTTAAGTGTACTTCATTCCATTTATACAACTATTAACAAGAGGGTTGAATGATGTTGTAACTGAAAGATACTTGGATTACTTGTTTGTTTTTTTTGTGGCAGGCAATGGTGAATCCTTTGTAAAGCTATTCTTAGCGTGGATGGCTAATATATTCTTTCTGTGTAAACATTCCTTGCTGATAGGATATTGAGGACTCCACTTCAGTCTCGCTCCTTAACCTCGACCAGGCAGAACACACGCCAGAGGTGAGTTAATTCTCTTACTGGTAATTGAAAGGACTAACATTGTCATGAACTGTAATGCATACTTTCTTGGGCTTATGAGAAGAAGATTATCATCTCCACACATTTGACTAACACAATTTAAAACAAATTAAAATGTCAATTCAAGTAAATTTGTTAGTAAAAATGCATCACTTTTATCTGTCACATTCAGTGTTATTTATGTATTATTAAAGTATGTATTCATATTTTGTATTGGCATTTATTTTTGAATTTTGTTTACTTTACCCACTTACCACAAAATTACTTTACACTATTAGCTTGCATATGAAATAAATAAAAAATTTGGGGAAAAAAAAATACTTAAATGATATTCTAAATTAAATAGGAGTTGTTTCTGGATAAAGATCTAGGTGCCATCTGCTGGTTAGAAGAAAACATGTTGAAATTCGAAAAGTGTTTGTTTTTGCAATAATACCACATCAGTTTGTAAAAATATAACTAAAATGCCACAAAAAGCCCCGTAAGAGTCAGATTGTAGTCAGAATAACACTTTAGAATAAGAAATTATAAAAAAGAATGTTAATGAAACCAATAGCAATAAGCAGAAATGAAATGTGTGTGTGCGCAAATGCGTGTATGTGTGCATGCGAAAGTGTGTGTGTGTGTGTGTGTGTGTGTGTGTGTGTGTGTGTGTGTGTGTGTTAGGTCTCACCCTCTCATATCTGCATTTGTGGCAGATTTTGTTTGCCAAATATTTTACAAATACTGTCTGTTGCAGTCACACCTATATGTGTGTGAGAGCGAGAGAGCAAGCATGTTTGTCCCACATTGCATTCTTGCTTTAGCACCAGGCCTGAATTTCTGTGTGAAAATTCAGATTTATGCTGGATTTATTTATTATTATTTTATTTTTTTAACCCTTGTGCATTGTTCAAATTCACTACCCTTTTGTTATGTTCGTGGCTGAAAACAGAAACTAAGCTTTTTTTTGCACAGGCCTATCTAAAGGGTTAATGGTGCCACCTGGTTATCAACAGTAAAAATTAAAAAATGTACCTCTTCCCAGGTAAAAACCAGCCACGTACATAACAAAAGGGTAGTGAATTTGCCCACAGTGTACTGTTGAGTTTTTGAAAATTTTCAAAACATTTTCCCAAAATATGTGTCAAAATAAGATTTGTCACCAAAAATCATTCCACTGCTGAAACACGGAGAAAGTTATGGCCAAATTAAGACTCAAAAATACCCCATAGTGGATGAAAACATCCCCAACAGCACATAAGGGTTAATGAAAGGTAAAAAACTTAACTTTTCGCCTTTCCCGTTCATTTCCAATGTTTTAGTTTTTTGTGTTTAGATCGAGAATGAAACAAGTCACAAAATCTCATGCCAGTGAGAGGAAGGGAACAATGCTTTTGAGGGAAACCTCAAATGGGGTCTGAACGGACAATATGAGGGTTAAATAGCAGAGATTATATAACATGACTAGAATGTCCCGTCACCATCAGGTTAGTCCTCAGACGCGGCGGCGGGCTAGAGCTTCTCTGTCAGATCTGTCCTCCCTCGGTGACGTGGAGCAGTTGACCGTCAGGCAGCTGAAGGAGATCCTTGCGAGGAACTTTGTGAGCTTCTCCGGCTGCTGTGAGAAGTGGGAGCTGGTGGAGCGCGTCAGGAGGCTTTACCGGGAGAATGAGGACAATCGCAAATCTAGTGAGTGCTAACACTGCTCTGCACTAACACTTCTCCATAAATAAAGCAACACACAGTCTAAAAATAAACGTTTGCCACACCTGCCAATTGTGAGAGAATTGAGAATAGTGTTGGGACAAAAGTTTTATTAAAAATTCTTTAAAAATACTTTAAAAAGTCCTTTTTATAAAAGCATGCTATTTTTTTTTTTCAGTGGAAAATGTGAGCAACCCCATCACTGCAGGTAAGAAATTATTTCACCTCACAGTTTGAATAAAAAAATTAATTAAAAGAGTGCAAATGCTTTTTTAGTTTTTAAGGTCTGAGTTGATTTCAGTAATGACCTGCTCAGGTTACACAGTAAATTAAATGGACTGTTTAACTAATAATAACGCCTAGCTGAGTCTAATAGCTGTGCTTTGCTCCTCCCACTTAAGTGGTAGCTTATCCCCCTCCAATCTGCAATGGTGGAATCGGAGGTAAGGCTTGTGATTGGTGGAAATGCTCCCTGGTCACACCCACCAGTGCACTGCAGTTTGTGATGTCATTGCACTTCAACCCCCTCCCTGCATGGCCACTGCCAGATAGCATGTATTCTCAAAGGAAAAATGTAAAGTGTCATTGTTTACACTGCCATAAATCATTCATAATGTAATAATAATTTTTGACGGTTTACCCCCATTATCCCATTTCATCCATGCCCTTCATCAAGTATACACGTTATTCGATTTTTTTTGTAGGGCTAGAGTTTCTATAAACTGCACAATGCAAGAGTTGGCATGTAGCGATGCACTGAAGTGAATGTTTTTACCGAAACGGAAAATAAAGTTTCGATAATTGGTTCTGGGTAATTTTGTAATTGAACTGAGTGTGCTGTTCATGGTGTAGTTCACGGGGAAATAAATCAGTCATAGGGCCGGTTCACACAGAACCTGTTTTTTGGCTGTTAAAAACGTGAGACGCAGGTCAGTGGAATGAGTCAAAGTGCAAGGTCTACAGATGCACATTTTAAAACTTATTTTAACTTCAAGACAGTGTTTTTATGCAGCTTCATGCGTTAGACCTGCAAAAGACATAAGCGCAACGGTTAAAGACTTTTGCCTACTCTACTCTTTACATTGAAAAACATTGGAAAAGTAGCGCAGTAGAATGGAAAAACACGTTCTGTGTGAACGGCCCCTTTCTTCCTTGTGTTGTGCATGAGACACTGCAAAAGATGTGAGCACAACAATTAAGGATATCTTATTTAGAGTGTTTACATTGAAAAACCTGTTGTATGTCATTGAAGAAGAGTTAACTGTTTTTAGGCAATGATTTAGGCTGAAAAATGCAGTACATTTTTAAAAAAAAAATTTTTTATTGCCATTCGATTCTGGTGCATCACTAGTTGGAGGTATCTTACTTGAGTTATGGCCATCTCTGGTTGTGATTGGTTCTTCCCCAGACAGCAACACAGTGTCGGCCCAGATCCGGGCCACATCTGGTACATGTGGATTTAACGCATACCAGATGTGGGCCAGATCTGGGCCGACACTATGTTGCTGTATGGGTTAGAATTGACGTGACAACTCAAGATCATGTTCTTACAGGCACACGTTGTAATGGCTCATCTCTTTTTCCTCTTTCTCACTGCAGATGGTTGCAGGACCCAGTTATCAAATGACGACAGCTTGTGTCGCATCTGCATGGACGCTGTCATTGACTGTGTACTGCTGGAGTGCGGTCACATGGTCACCTGCACTAAATGCGGGAAGCGCATGAACGAATGCCCTATATGCAGACAATACGTTATCAGGGCTGTGCATGTTTTCAAGTCTTAATACTTCTGGGAGTACGTCCTGCATTAGGATTCGGTGAGGACGCACCCAGCAAGTGCCATCTTCACATCGACTTAGTGAGGAAGATAAAGTTCTCTGTTTAATTTGTCACGACGTTTGAGGAAGACTTCAGACGGTGGGCCACAATGGCTTTGTCAATAAATGCTTCAGTAAAAACATTCCACAAGCTCTTCTCTGTAATAATATGCAATTGTTCAGCTGCAACACCTCACAGCCTTGACTTGATGTCCTACAGCTTTGAAGACATTCTGCTCGCAGTTCACATGCAAGCACTGTGAGAAACTCAAGAAAATAAAAATAAAAAATATTACTCCAGTGGGTTCATCCTCATGCAACCATAACTCAGGATGGAAGTATCCGAATGTTCCTATTGCTCTTTTATTTCCTTTTTTTGTTTTGCAACATCTGTGAATGGGCCTTTGTTTCCTGTTTGTATTGTGTTTTTGAACAAAGTTTTCCCTACAGGTAACATTGTACCTCCTGCTAACTTGACAGTGGTACCATTCAACAAATTATAAGCGGCATTGGCTGGTTTCTTGAGGATGTGACTGGAAAACCAGCCTATAAACCTGTTGTTAAAGTGGTGACAAACAAGAGAGGATGGAATGTTTTTTTTTATGCACCAAATACTTGTGTATGGGGTAAATATAATAATTGAAAAGTAACATTTGATGATGTGCATTTTATGTATGTGCAAAGTAACCATAACTTCTAAAATGATGCGCGGTGTAAAAAAGAGGGATGATTTGGGTGCCAAAAGGTGCATTTCTGTCTTTTAATGCACTACAGTTGTTGTTAGTACTTGAATTAACGTAAGTCGTAAAACCTTAAAAAGTCGCCTCACTTGAGTGATGACCCAAACAAATGATCTACCCATATTTTGTAACCATTATTAATGTGTATGATTAAAAGTTGCATCATGGCACATTGCATAGCGCTGACAAGCACCAGCTGCACTACAGCAATACCAGCCTCTCTTTTTGTGTGATATATTTGAGATTATAAGGGATGTTACATGTAACATTTAGGTGTATATTCAGATTCATTACATCCTTGTTTAACCTGTTATGTCTGACATGTCTTTAATTCCTGTGTAAATGCCTATTCAGATCAGTTTATTTTTCTTAACAAAAAATTACTTTTTCTTTTGGTCAGTTGCTGTTAACAACTTTAATATAGAATTAACAAGCGAGTTATGTATGTTCTTAGTTACTTGTGATACTTAAATAAAAGTGCTAAGAAAGATTTTCACTGGACTGTACTGCATTGTGATTAAATGTCAATTTGTTGTTCCGGTTCATCATTTGTGAAGTCAATATAAAATCAAAATTGACAATTTGAAAATGTCTTAATTTTTCCCACTAGGAAATATCTAAGATTATGTAACTAAAACAGATTGCTGTGCCATTAGCAATCTGTTTTAGTTACATAATCTTAGATATTTCCTAGTGGGAAAAATTAAGACATTGACACACAATGTTCACATTGGCTTTAAATTGTTCCCTGCTTTAAGCAACATTTTAAATTTCATATTTGAAGTTATTCTAATACAAGCACATTTACATTTGTTTTTGGGGGGGGGTTGAAAAATAACTTCCTTTTTCAAATGCCTCACGGTACATTTTTTTAATTACATACAAATATAAATAGCCGAATGTACATTACAATGTTTTAGATGGCAAAAAACGCCTTAATTTATAGTGGTACAAGTATGGTGGCTTAGATCAAATGGCAGACTCCCTCTTTCTGACAGTAAATATCCTGAGACAAAACTCACAATAATACACACCATTAAAATCATCTGTCATCATAACAGTTACCATTTTACAATAATAATCACTGTGGAAGGAATAAAAAGCACATGATGACTCCGACAAATACTGCATGGAGGTTCAGCAAAGTCTTTTTTGACCTCATGGGGAAAAAATGCAGAACTACCTGATATGTTGAACAAAACAAATTACTTGCTAACAAGATTAAATGATCAGCAATTTGTTTGGTCTGACACTTGTAGAGCCGTGCTCTACACAGGCATAGCTATGAAATATAGCCTTCTGTATGATAGCTGAAGGCTTGCCTGTTAGAACTTTAAAACAACAGATGGAATATGGCACTGGTTTATAAATAGACCTCATAATAACAAATTCCACTTCTATACCTGTTTGAGATAAGAACAGCAAGTACTTGAAATTCAAAGCAGTCAAAACTCATGACTGAAAATGCTGATCAGACTGGAACGTTCCAATACTGATTACATAAAATGGACAGAGATATTTAAAAATTCCATTATATTAAAAAACAAAATAAAGAACAATACATATATCCAGGACTGAACCAAATATAGCACAGAAATCTGAACTGATACATCTTTTGTACAAAAAAATTGTTTGGAGGGTTTTGAATAATGTACAATCATGCTTACTCTCTCATTGATTAAGTGTGTGTATATATACCCATTGCTTCCTCTGCTTTTTACTACACCACCATTTAAATACAATTTCCTGGTAATAACACATAAATCTCCTCTTAAAGATTAACAGAATTTGAAGAATAAAGTCCATCATCATTAGAATCCACCATTCAGAATAGGAGCAGAATTATGTGCCTTTAAGTACAATATGTCTGCTCTTCTCTCCAGTTTGAAAGAAGATGACCAAACGCTTTGTCCACATACGTGTTGCAGTGCTTTTTTTTTTTTTTTTTAAGTGTGCGAATCCAGTTTCAGTCCGAACACATGAGTGCACCTGATACATGGTATCATTTTAGACTGGTGTTCATTTCCTCCCAGACACTAGGGGGTGCTGTGTAGTTTTTGGAGCAGTTTATCCTCTTGCAGTTTGAAGGGAACGATGACCGACATCTCAGCAATGAAGCGCTCACATGCCTGTCGGCTCACCTGCTTGGAAAATCGCAGGTCAATGCGGCAGATGCTTCCGCAGCGTTTGAAGTAACTCAGTGACTGATCAGTGACCCTGTTGCACACTAAAGAGAGAATTCAGAAAGAAGAGATCAGTAATCAGTGAGGGGGAATTAAGAGTTTTACAGCATTAGACTCCTATGGTCCTAAGTAAACCAATGCAACTCCTGTGGTACACAGATTTAACATTTAAGTAATTGTTTTGATAGGTTCCCACAGAGTAACTGTTATGCATTTTTCACTGAAATAGTGCTGGTGCCTGGGGATCTCACTCTGAACAGGCCCACAAATCTTATGAGCCAAATGACGTAACCTGCCCACATTGGATGCTTCCTGAGTTGACAGCTTCACTGATTAAAATGATTTTAAGATGAATTTTTTGTGTCAGTGTAGCCAGACTGAGTTGTTGTTTTGGAAACTTTTAAGTGATTGCTGTATTTTCTCGCCTGCTAGCTGCTAATGTTTTTGGTTCAAGACCAGTTCACACTGCAGACACCAGATTTCAACCAATGTGACAATCATCAGGGGTCAGTTGCATAAATATAGCCATTATGTCAAGACTGTGTCTTAAGAACTAGTGCGAACAACTAGCAGTTAGTTGGGGTAATCAGTCTTACTTTTCGTTATCAAATTAGACCAATCTACGTTTTTATGTAACTGACTTGAAAAAGATATGAACAGTCTTAAAGAAAAAAATGTATGACTAATTTGTAAGACTAGTCTTACCAGTTTATGCAACTGGCCCCATTACATCACTGCCAAGACATTTTACGACTGACAAATGCAGATTAAACAACTTCAATTGGTGAAAACATACGCCGACCAACTGCAACACACACCAACAGGGGTAACATACTGACCCAATCAAACGCAGTGAACATATCTTTTGGTGTTGGAGCAGTGTGAATTAGCCTTAAGAGAACAATAAGAAGCCAAATTATCTTTGGTGGAAACAACAGTTCAAGATCGGACACTGGCACCAGCACTGTGTTGGTGAAAAAGGGATATTAACTTGTGGTGAATATTAACAGTTTGAAAGCATTTGTAATAGTATTACAAATGGGATTTGTGACTAAATATTTAAACAGTGCAATTACCAGAAAGGTTGACATCGGTTAGGGAGTCTCTAGTGGTGGTCCCTGCAGCAGTCAGCAGGTTTACTGACTGGTCATTGATATGGTTGCAGTAACTCAAGTCCAGAAGGGAGAGTAGAGGCATATTTTTAATTATGAGACGCAGAGAGCAGTCCGTGATGTCCAAACCAGCCAGACGCAGGTTGGTAACATTCCGTAGTTTGCTGCGTGTGTCCATCTGACCTGTTAGAGAAAGCCAAATTAGAGAATATGCCATCTGATTAAGTCACTGTATTGTATGCATTTGATTCTGGGTCTTGGATATGCGCATATCAATCTGAAGTGTTGTATAATACCTGGTCTGTTGTCAGTCGGAGGGGATAGTAGGTCCCTCATCTGGGGGTCTTTGAGCCCCTCCACCCACTGCAGATCTAGAGTACGCAGTAGAGGACAGCTGGATGTGCAGAGAGCCGAAACGGCCACCCATGAACAGCCCGATAGGAGGAGCACCCTCAGTCCTGTATCCAAACACACAAGCATTTAGTGATAGCTGCACAGATTTGGATGACGTGGATCTACATACTTGCTCAGATGAACACTGACCTGGTAGTCGGTTAATAAGCCAGCTTAATTGCTTCTTGGAGATGTTGGTCCAGCTCAAGTCCAAAGTGATGGGCTGTCTGCGAATTATCCCACTCAGCATGAGTGGTGTGATGGACTTACAACGCTTCAAATCGATATGAGTCCACAATCTCTTGTCACAACACCTAAACAGATAAATAAAAAGATGTTAATTAAAACCACAAATCCACAGCTCTAAGAGTGACCAACTATAAAATGTCATTGTAATAATTGTACATAGGACCTGTCCCAAAATGGTACTTCCAATTCTCATGGCCTTTGCTTGCACATGTGTGCTTGGAGCTGATGAGTTGAAACAGGTGTTTGAATAGGAAGAGTTCGAAAATGTGTTCTGTTGGTGTGCCACTAGGAATAGAGTTGGGAAACACTGTAAACTAAACTGTCCTTGCAACATTATGTCACCGAAGTGTAAACTAATTGAGAAAGACCGGAAGAGTTGAGGGTGACATTTGGGACAGGGCCAGAGATAAGAAGTCTCAAGTTTGAAGTGTGAAAAGATAAACCAGTCTTTAGGTTTTCTTACCAGCGATTCCATGTCCTGCACACGCGCATGCACACACAAAGTTCACGGTGGCTCAAGTGACTGAAGATAGCCAACCACGCTTCTCTGGGAGCAATGTGATTACGCCCATCAGCTAGTGGTAGCCTATCAGGTGGAGGGCAGATTGGAGGTGGCCGGATCACATGCCGCTCCATCTGAACACACTTGGGAGGGGAACGTGCAGGAAGTGGTCTGACTGTAGGTGAACTGCGGTTCAAGCCAAGTGGGGTGATCTGAGGAGGGTAGAAGTGCCGCAGCTCCCAAGACGTCCCGTTCATCTCCCTTGCTCGTAAGTGTGGTCGCTCCCCTCCTCCCTCTCCGCCTGCTCCCCTTTCTACTCCTCCACCTCCTCCTCCTACATTCCCTGTAGTCCCGTTGCGTAAGCCTCTCTTTGGTTCCTCGTTCTCGCTGTCCTCGGGTTCACTCTTGAGTGGCTGCTGGTTCTCATTGGCCAGTGAATGCTCCGTGCGACGGATCTCCATGTTAAGCTGCTTGCTGAGTTCTGCGCTAAGCTGGCGGTTAGGGGGCTTGCGCCGGTGTCGCCTCGCCCGAGGACGTGGTGCCTTTTCTTGCGTCTCACTGCCTTCACTGCTCGGCCCTGCCCTTGGGGAGCTGCACCGTGATGCGTCACTCTCAAGCGATAAAGAATGGTTCTTTAGTGCAGGGCTGCTGTCCCTGACTCGCTTGCCATTACTCTCATCCTCCTCTTCCTCATCATCTTCGTCTTTGTCTTCTTCTTGGTCTTCTTCTTTCTTTAGGGTGTTAAACTCCTTTAGGGATCTGAAAGGTGAATCTCTCTCCTCCCGTCTCTCTTCTTCATGCACTTCCTCTTTTCTCACTGTGCTGTAGTCTTTCTTAAATGAACGGCGAGGTGGTTCTCGCTTCTCCTGCCTCTCTTCCTCCTCATCAGAGTTGTCTTCCTCCTCTTCTGTTCTCATGTGAGAGAGTTTGGGAATCAAAGGCTCTTCAGACCTCCAGGGTTTCTTCGGCTAAAAATGTGACAACAAAGTTACTAAATGAAAAACTACAGCAGATTTGTTTATGCAAATAATGCTTGTCTGTATAAATGTTACCTTCTTTTTAGAACTAGCTTCCTCTTCCTCTTCATCGTCGTCAAATAACTTCCTCTTCTTCCTCAAGAAGTTGGGAACTTCGGATCGTGGTCTTGGCAGGCCACTGGGGGTCAAGAGTGGGGGTAGACGTGAGGGCAGATCCTCATTCTTCAGCCTGGGAGTTTCCTCCCTCTCACTCTTCCTTTTGATGGATGCAGCACCGGTCAATGTCTGGTCCCCTTCCTCTCTACCGTCACGACCTGCTTTTTGCTCCCTCAGCAGGGACCCTGGCAGGTTGGATGCGTACTTAAAGCCTGGGCCCCGTTTTTGCTTGCAGGCCAAAGAGTGGCAAGAAAATACAAAAGACAACTTTATACCTTATGATTATTATAAACTGTTCAGCAAGCATGAATTAGTATAATATATGACATTTCCTATTTAATTGCTAAAACATTTCAGAGTTTATATTAAGAGAAAGAGCTTGACAACCTGTCAGTAACTTAACTGAATTAAAATGATCACAACACGACTATTTGCATTTTATTTGCATCTAGATTTGGTTTGGCAGTTTGCTTATGGCCTTGTCATTCTGAGTGATGCTTAATGCTTTTTGTAAGAAACTAAAACAGGAACAAAATATGTGAGGCAACAAGTTAAAAAAAGTTACAAAAAAATATCACTGCAAACCACAACTCATAATAAAGGACTTTGATAAACACTCCAATATTCTTTTTAAATCTTTGTATCTCAATTTTTAGAGTACCAAACCACTGTACTGCTGTTCCCCAAATACTCACTTTTCCAGTTTTCCCAGCATAATTGCATTTTGGACATTCCCAGCAGTTAGGAAGCTCATCATTTACTACCCCGGCTGCATCCTTCACCTGTTTAGGCAAGAGACCGAACTTAGAGCAGAAGAGATGTCTAAGAACGTTTATGAAGACACACTTTAGTCAAGTAATGTGAATACATTACACCCCCACACACTAAAGGGGAACTAAAGAGTGTTAAAAACAGAGCCACCCACTAACATGCACTTCACGTCTAATCTCTTCCTTCCCTTTGTGCCCACGCAAAACAAGAGAGCACAGTATACACTGCAATCCATTTACTTTAGAACAGTTCTTAAGTCAGTGGTTAGGTTAGGGTTCGGGCAGTCTGACCTTGAGGCAGTTTGGGTGGACAATCTCGTTGCAGATAGAGCACTCCATGAGCATGGCGTTAAATTTTTCATCTTCATCATCAAGTGTGTCTTCTTTGCCGGCTTCACCACACACCACACACACTGCTGTGTGCGGCAACACAGGCTGTGGAATCACATGCCAACACATTAACATCCAGAATATCAACATTTTTAAAAAATTGTGGTTACAATTTGGTAACACCCTTGGTCTAAGCTTGGCCACCCCTCTCACAACTGCTGTTTCTGTCTCTTTTTTTATTGACAAAAATTGTGTGTTTAAAAAACGTGAGACTTTTCAGTAGCACACTCCAACTTCACCTCAGCGCCAGGCGCAAGTCAAACGAGTGCGGAAATGTGCAGAACATCAGACATTGATATGCACATAGTAAATATAGAGTCAATCTTTCTCAACTGGTGGGTTGCAAGACCGTTTTGAGTAAGTCGAATAGTGTGCTGTCAACAACAAACATAATTCTCTTTTTTTCTGATGCTACTTTTATTTTAGAAGATGTGTGGGAAAGCTTGTGACACTTCTGTCAGATGCTGAGAAAAGGGCGCTGTCCTTATTCAGTTGGTTATCTTTGGTAAGATGAGATGTTGTCAGGCCAAATGTCAGTAAAACTTTTCTGTCATACGGCTGACAGCCGTTGTACTGTGCTTGCGGTACGCACATCACGCGCAAATGCAGCGTGCTGTAGCCGTAGTTGTCGTCAATGAACTCATGTAAGAATCAAAAAGGCGATTAAAGCTGTCAAAACTGCATGCATGTATTTGTTATATATGCGTCACATGTGTCTGGATTAAAATATTCTGCTATGTGAGATCACAATATAAGGCACAAACTGATATGTAATGTTTTAATGTCCAAATAAATGTGAGCACTGTGCATTTGTACTAGACGATAGGCATTCATTTTGCGTTAATTTGTAAAGGACAAACAAAAATGTATAATTTTTAAATCCATAAAATAACTAATTTTACATTCTGGCAACATTACATTATGAAAAACATAACATTTTACATTATGTGCTGTTGACTTACGCCGAAAACAACAGAACTTTTGTTATCCTTTTTAATTTAGGTATGACAGAACTGTTGCAATTATTTATTTTGACAACTAATATAGAAAGTTAAACTTTTTTTTGACAAACTCAGAATTGGTTGAAGAGTTCATTGATTATATAAAACGCATTGAAGGTTGAATAATCTTTGGACTACAGTATTTATCTGCATGTTATCTCATCCATGAAGATGCAACAATGTAGAACAAGCTATTGGATATTTTGAGAACCAGAACCAAGCTAACGGAGCAAGTTGAACTTTAGCTATAGTGTGTGCCCTTTTATTACCATTGAATTAATTTTAATATGAGGTGGTGGGTAATAATAAAAAAAATATATAAAATTCACTCAGTATTCCATGATTCCTAATTCACTACTATCTCAATTACAATTAAGTACAAATTAACTTTATTCAGTTGTGTAGGGACTAAAACAGTCCAATACATTATCAAATTATTTTTTATGATAAAATAATTAAGATTTCTATGCCACCCCAGACTGGTTGCTGGCCCTTGCCTGGCCACCCCTATGAAAATAGTGGCTCCGCCACTGATTACAGTTAACTTAATTTGGTTGTAAAGTTCAGGCATATATTCTGGATCTCAGTTTGATGAGATCAACTACATCTACATCTGCCAGTTCCTCATACATTTGCTCTATGAAGTAAGTGGTTAATTTCAATGAAATTAAGATAAACAGCGCTGAGGTCTGGCTAAAGTAGATTCCTCACAAAGACTGTTCCTACATCATATTGAGTCTAAAAATGGGTGTCTCTCAAGGAAAAAAAATCTGAAATGGGGTTTTGATTTAATGTATTACATTTGGTTCATGAATCATCTCAGTGTTGGTTTGAATTGAGTTTCTTACCGCTATACATTGTCTCATAATGCAAGACTGTTTCATTCGACCAGGTCCTCCAAACTTCTTCATGTCCTTACAGAAGTGACACTCTCCACATTCCGTCCGCACACATGCCTCGCACTTCCGGCATCGTGTGCGCCTGCGGCGAGCGCCAGAGGAGGTTCGATTGGATGGGAGCTTGACCGCTGTAGCAGTGGATGAAGATGTGGTTGCTGCTGGAGTTGTTGCTGTTGATGCAGCCATTTTAGGCTTGGGTCTGTTGGGTAGCCGTTGCTAATGGAAAAAAAAGAATGGAAATTAAACTATAAAGTTAAAATAGAAGACAGCCATGTAGAATAACTGCTTCCCATCAAACACTAAAATAGGGTCCAGCTTCAGTCCAAAGGCTAATTTGAGGCCTAAAACAGAAGAATCTCCTACATGCTTTTAAAAGTACAATCTGACAATTTTGATGATACTTTTATTTAGTGTATTGTTTTACATTTGCATTTCAAACTTGCCATGTTATGTGTACTAGACACCTGGGAACAGGGCTGAAATTGGTTCAGAATTTTGTTATGAGCTGGTATATGAGGTTTGATAGTAAACACCTAATTTTGCTGTATTGTTGGATGCTAATAGGCTAAATTGGCTGTTGGTTTAATGTTGCTAATAAACATAGCAAGAAATGCATCCCACATGGTCTCCTTTATACCATTTGCTTGGCAAAAATATATAAAATGGCACAGGCACCTGGTTCAAATGTGATCAGCTCACTGGTAGAAATACGTGTTGAGTTTCACAGGTGCTCTTCTGTCAATGACTTCATTCTGCACATTATACAGCTCTCCATTGTTTCAAAGCTCTTTCCAGTCCCTCTTGTTTACCCACCCACCATCCCTGTATGAATCTACTGCACTATGCTCTATATGCTTCAAATCAAAATAATCTATGTTCATATCCTTTATTCTTCCACCCTTGAGATTTCCAACATTTGAAAGCTATTGTTTATCATCACTTCTTACTCGACTGTGTATCTCTGTTGAATTGCATATGCAGCTCAGCTATTGAAATATAACCCATTTAAAAACTTAATTATGCTGCTCTGTTATTTGGATCACTGTGATTGCTCTCTAATGTAGTAATAAGCAGCAGAAATGGTGGATTCCAGCAAATTTGTTCTGGTTACAGAGGAGATCGTGTGAAATAGTACTTTGGACACGTAATAATATTTAAAATACTACCTAGCTGCAAATACAGAAAGTGAAGGTCAGGACTCTGGTCTAGCATTACTGTATATTAATCTCTGACTCACTGAGCCATGGTGCAATCGGTACTATTTCGATAAATGAAATGGCCAACAAAGCCAAATCAAGATAAAAAATTATTTCCAGATAGCCCAGTATAACATATAGCATATAATATACTGAAAACTAGCATTAGTTCGACATTTACATTTTCTTAGGAGAGTAAATTACGTTGCATAGTAATGTGATTTAATCTTAATTTACATTACATTTAGCAGATGCTTTTATCCAAAGTGACTAATGATCCAATTACAGATTTAGCAAAGGGTTTCTGCAGTGTTTTTTTAAAGGAGAAAAGGGATTTTCACTGGTACCCCGGTGCTACAGATGCATATGTGTGAGAACAATTTGTTCTTTATTACGTCAAGCTTGCATTTTTCTTTCCCACTGTACAGCATCTTGCTTAACATTACTATGTCTGATATTAGCATCATCATCATCCTCTCTAAAATACTCCTAATATCAGCTTTCTCCATTACACAGTGTCACTGTCTTGCCTCCTCAGCTCAGATAATAAATACATTACAACACAAGCACAAAACTGCAGTGCAGTACTGGAAGTCTGTCCTTCTGCAATGTAACCATGGCAACACAGTGGTTCTTGCTGACTGGTGGAGTGAAGGAATACTTCTATTCAACATTTAATTGGCTCAGAACGGGGAAGTGGTTGACGATTGGGTTAAACATCCTGTTTTTATGATTTTGTTTCCAATTGCATTTCATCTGTGATATTTCCTCTGAGATATTTCCTCTGAGGGACTAAATAGAAGCATTGTAAAACTGAAATACAGTCAAGATCAATGGTGTTATATTCATCTTAATGGAACATTTCAGACATTGAAAGCAAATACTGCCGTAGAGGTATTCTTGCCCTTGCAAAACCCTGTTTTCTTCCATACAACACCATTTCCTTCACACCAAAACAACTAGAACACAACAATTCCCTGGCACTATGTTTCATCACAACAGATTCAGGGAACCGCAGAGCGGGACAGACTGCAGACTATAAGAATGCTTACTATAGAGCACAACAGTGTTTTTGTGCTTTGGAGTGATACATCACAGCTGTGACCTCTATTCCTGCTGTCCGAGTGTGGAACCCAATATGAAAGATAGTCATTTCAAAAAGAATGCTCTATCGCAAGCAGTATTCATCAGCTGTCCAATGGATACACATGTATGAGGATCTAAGACGTAATCTCTACCTCAAACAAATGACTGTTTGGACCGATGAAGCTGATCCTAGATTAGACACCAGCTCATTCAGATGTTCTCCAGTTACTCTTCCATTATACGTTGCAACATCAATAGGCTAGATGTGAACTTTAGATCCATCTACATAGATACCTCTGAGTCCAGCAAAATACATGAATAAACAAATAGCACAGACTGTACTTTCTGAGGAGCCTCATTCCTTTTATTGTCTTCTGAAGGCTGGTCGTAATATTCCACCAATCAATAGTCTTCAATCTATGATCTGTAATTGGGTCTTGAAGGAATCATTCTGTCACAATGGTCTACACATAAGGACATAATGTTTCCTCCTCAAGGCTCTTCATTCCTGTCAGCATGCAATTCACCTAGACATGTTTTATCCAAACTAAATCCACCTATAATTATTCTCCATTCTGGAAAATCCACTTGCATCATCTGTTGCGGTGGCATTCAAGCCCTCATGGGAAGATCCCATTTATGAGTTTGGAAATAATAATTACACTGTGATGTCCATTCAAGTGATTTTATTTATCTGCCACAAAGAATGATAGGAAATGAAGTTTGGTCACACAATGTGACTAGAATGCATCACAAACAAACACGCTATTCACCAAAAACACTCATTCATGTTGTAGATGAGATCAACCACACATCATCCCATGTACACACCAATGGAAGCATAATTACAGTGTGTGTGAATATGTTTATAGGCATGGGTGAGAGTTTATGTCTAATTCTTGGAAATGTATAATGCCCATGCCATGACACAAGTCAAAGGACCCAATGAGTCATAAGGCCTCATTGCAACCAGTGATCTTGCAGAAGAGAGAAAACTACCGCCTCTGCACAATAGTGATGACCAAGTCAATGAAAACTTTGTTGAACTTTGTTGAGGTGCTCTGTGGAAGAAACAAATATTTGAAGATCAAAGCACTGTGCAATTTGTGTAAATCAGTCTAATCTATTAAAGCTTTAAGGTGCGGTCACATTTACCGGTGTTTAGCCAAATTTCTAAGAAATTCTGTCATTTCAAGACGAATCCATTTGATCAGGCCCAAAGATTTCCCCATAGGTTCAAGTTGGTCTGGTGGATTCACTATGATAACCGACAGAAAGTTGCTAGGTTTGAAAGCGACTTCTGAGTGAAATGTACTTACTACATCACTTCACCAATAGACCGCTTTTCGTCCGTGAAATTTCGCCTAACTAATATGACCGCACCTTTAGACCAAAAAGAGTCTTAGCAAATGTATCATTTGACTTATAGACTACCCAAGATGAACCCAGACAGGGGGCCCAAGAGCAGCCAGGCATCCCCCCTCCCTCTATTGTCCCCCCAAAAACACACACTTTGCTCCTCCCCTCCCCCAGTCTTCAACAGCCAAAGAAACTGTTTTAAAGATTCAAGACCCAGTTATACATCACAACAGGGATTAAGAGATTTGAAATGCACACATTGTTAGTGAGCACACGTGGCCTACTTGGTTCAGTGATATCCATATATGTGCATGCTACCTCACACCAAAATATGTTTATATATGTCTATGTGTTCTATATGACTGTTATCTATACTGATTATGACTATATGACTGTTGCACAAATCAGCATGTTATGTTCACCTATGTGTACCTAATTCTTTTTTAACCTTTCAAATGGGTGCAAAAGAAAAAAAGTTTCCTGGTCTAGATTTTGTCTGCACTTAAAAACAACAAACCAAGCATGATGTTCCATTTCCTAGAAAACAGTTTAAGCAGCAATGCATCATGGGAAGGGAACTTAAGGGCAACACATGTCCAGTCATGCTGCTGCTTGGAGGAACTTTAGTCTTCCTTTAATACAGGATTCACTCCCTAAAAACCCTGCACATGTGTGAAAGTCAGAGTACATCACAACCCAAAAAGTCTACTATCTACAACATTTCAGTTCTCCCAACCAAACAAATGAGACAAACCAGTAAAAACCACATCCAAACACAAAGGTAAAGTGAAAGGAACATGCTTTTTTCCTTAAAGCAAGTCTTTCTGAAGAAAGCATGCATGTGTCAAACCAATCAAAACTGATATAGCGGAGGCTCAATGGAGACAAACAATAAGACAGCGGCTCAGTGGTGATACCACTCTTCTCTATTGTATGCGTTTTCTTTCCTGTCGCATGGAAACCTCTCCAGTCTTATTACTACACAATCCTACACTGTCCTATTACTAACTGTTTCAGGGAAAGAGAAGAAAGATGGTAAGGAAGGTGAAGAAAGTAGAAGGAGGTGGAGAAAAAAAAAACATGCCTTGTTTCAAATGTGGGCATGGTGCTACGAGGAAGGGAACCTGAGAAGGCAGCTAATTGTTTGTGTGTATGTGGAGAAAGAGAGAGAGAGAGTGTGCTGACCTGTTCGGCCGTGTCCGAGTCGTAATCCTCATCGTCGGCGCTCAGTGACATGGCCATGGCTGCCTGATCTCATAGCCAGCCAGACAAACAGAAAATAGACATGGCTACCACAACCCCCCCCAATCACAGTCGCCCTCCGTCTCCTCACCCGATTTCCTTTCTCAATTCCTCTTCCTCTAACCTTCCCCAATGTCTCGCTCCTGTTTCTCTCCCTCTCTTTTCCTGTCTGGAACAAGCAGCTGCACAGGCACACACCAGCCTGCTATCTCATGCATATGCACCAGAAAAAGAAGACGGGGGAGAGAGGGCCCCGTCTCAGCCAATCACAGACTACCTGGCGTCCAGTTACAGGCTTGCCTACAAAGAGCACACATTGTACTGTGTGGGTCTGGGTGGGAGATTGAGAGGGGGAGGGGCGGCACTGCTGCACACAAAAGGACTACTGACATTACCATGCGAGAGCAAGGTCTCGCTCTGCGAGTGATTCAGAGGGTCTGATGTTGTCTTCCTCTTACAAATACAGGAAGTTATCGGTTAACTTGGGTTTGATTGCTTCGGTCTAATGTGTTGCTGTGTTGCTTGCCTTTCTGCAACCATCAGTGCACGAAAGTCTTACACAGCAGTGAAACATGGTGGGGTGCTCATTTGAATGACAATGGTCAAATGCATCACATTTAAGGGCCTCTATTTCATTTAGGAAATCTCAAATAAGTCTAATTTAAGGAAGTGGGCTTTGTTTGGATCAGTGCATGCAACCCATTCTGCTGAATGGCAGATGTTGATGTTAAAATGGTATATGTTGTTTGAACTAAAATACAACTTGTATTCATCAAATGTTAAGACTGAACACACCAGAACAACATCTATTCAGAAATTCTCAAAGATGAAAAACAATAAGATGTCACACAGGTACTAGTATAATATTAATGTAAATTAGAAAAGTTCAGTTTTTATAATAAAAAGTTCCCTATATATATACACACACACAACATCGGGCATTATAGGGGAGGTCGGGGCTAGTTGTCACACAGCAAAATGGTTACATTTTAGTCATTTAGTAATACGTTTTTGTCGTAATTATTTGTATTTTTAAAGGTCAATAGTGTTTGTATTCACTTTTATTTATAGTTTTCATTATTTTAGTACCTCAAGTTAAACTAAATGAAAATGAGAAATGTTGCCTTGGTAACTAGTTGAAAATAATTTTTCATTTATATTTTATTTTATTTAACATTTATTTTATTTAAAGTAACAGAAATGTTTTAATGGTTTTAGTTTTAGTTAAGTATAATAACCCTGAAATAAATTCCAATTACACAACATTTGTTTTCTTATTCTGTGTATTTTAATCAACACCTTAATTAGAAAACTTGAATTCCGCCCTCCAAACTGAAATTCTAAAGACTGAATGGATGAACCATTTGAAAATAAATAGGGCTAATTATGGTCTCATACAAACTCAAAATTTTTCAATTATAAATACACGATTTATTGGCTAAAACATTGCTTCATTATTTGTGCATACTACATTTTTTGACGTTTTATAATATTTGTTTCCAAGATTGTTTCTCCAAACCAGTTAAGCGCAAAACCCACCCCACAATATATCAGGATGTGCTACACTAAGGTTGAAGTTAAGCTGTAGGTGATGCTCCAGAAGGAAACAAGAGCAGGGGGGTGAACACTTTTGAACAGGATGAAGATGTCCAATTTTGACTTATTTTGTTTAAATATAATTTTTTTTCATTTAGTGCTGCCCTTCGGAAGCAACAGAATATATGTACATGTTTCCCGGAAGACAAATTAAGTACAATTTACCTTCAATCTTCAAATTCAAAACGTTTTCACCCCCCAGCTCTTAATGCCACTGTGTTTCCTTCTGGAGTATCAGTGAATGTTTGAACCTTTTTTAATTGTTGTGTTTTTTGAGTCCCTCAATTGTCCTCAGTGTGAAAAGATGGATCTCAAAATCAAAGTCACTGCTGGAAAGGGTTCAAATATGCTAAATATTCTGGAAAACTAAAGAATTTGCAGGAACTGAAGGATTTTTCTTAAGAACATTGGGCAGATTAACTACTCAGGAGGACAAACAAGGGACTCAAGAACAACCATCACAACAACAAAAAATCCAATGTGGAACATCCAGGTAACAACACAGAATCAAGGGTATGTATGTAAACTTTTGACAGGGTAATTTTTTTTTGTCTTGTGGACTACATGTAAACATAATTTATGTAAAATATTTAATTCATGACAATATCTTATTATGACCCCTCTTATTTTGTTAAAATAATTAACATTCTGCAAGATATAGGCTATGCACGACTAGAGGCCTACTAGAAATAGCTATTCAAATGTATTTCCAGTCAGTCGTTTCTAACAGCTGAGGTAGCCTAAACATTCAAATTTCAGAAATGAAAGAACGCAGTCAAATTTAAAATAAAACAGCCCAAATTTCATTTCGATGAAGACAATATGCTACTGCATAATATTTTATTAAATAAAGCTAATAAAAGTATCCTTAAGTAACAGTGTTGTCCTCTTACACATATCACATCATCAGTGCATGTTATATTATACAATAACCAACAACTACATAATGGTGCAAAAAGATGGGGACTTTGAGAGCGTAATCGTTCGCGCGGTGCCGGTATACAAGATGTATCCGCGGGAGGCGGCTATTGTTAGGTGTCCTATTCCCGCTAAAGTATCGGCCAGCGAAATGATCAGGGGGGGCTAGGCATCCCATCACATTTACATCCATAAACTGACTGCACTAACCTGTCTTGATAAAGAACATTTTGACAGACTGATTTAGTAGGCCTAGTTCTCCTGACCTCCCTCTCCTTCTTTTCATGACGTTACTGGTCGTACCCAGATCCCTCCCCCCCCTCCCCCCCTTTTATTTGGCCACTCTGCTGTCTGTCACTGACTGTGCTGAAATAATTAATAACAAGCGGACTAAACAATTTTTGTGGAGGGGAGAGACAGAAGATATTTGGATAATTCTTATTTTACATTTGATTACTTTATTCAATTTAGGTATACCTGAAAATTTTGATTTTTACGTGGCATCTAAACATTTTAACCACTGGCCCAACTGGGCCAATAGAAAAAAATCCTCAGCGTTGAGCCCTGCTAAAGAGCAGCTCTAAATATTCACTGTGCTATTAAATTAATGATAAAATATGATAGAGCAATATAATGAACAGTGAACGTGAAAGTAACAGAAGTTCCTAAAAGACATATTTAGGCCTTTTTAAAACGTGAAAATAACTGAAGGAAATATCTATTTGCTAAACGAATTAAGCCGACTAATTTGATTCATATTCTTTTGGTTACTCTACCCAATGTTTTTATTTATTTTTTTATTGCAAAATGCAATGAATTTACAGGTATCAGCACTCAGTATCGGCAAGTACCAAAAATGAAAGTGTCGGTATTGGACTTCTGGAAAAAGGGGTATCGGTGCATCTTATGATGGTCTTACTACAAACACCACAGTAATGGTTATAATGCCAAATTGTAAATTTTAAAAGCAGATAAGACATAAAACCTCATTTTAGTATCTTACACACAACAGTATGCAGTAAAGCTGCTATATTTTGCTGTGTACTTCATAATCAGTGGTAAAAACATTTTAAAAAAAAAAGTTGAGGAAGAGAGATTACCTTAATCATTCATCATACAGATTCCTAATGCCATGTTCAGATTCTGCACCTGTTAGAAAAACAAAATAGCAAGACAGACATTGGGTATAAGAAAGAAATCTAATAAGGGTGTATAATAAATATCTAATATATATATTTCATCTTGGGACACTCATTTCAAGTGGCCAGAGAGATTTTGAGCCATTCCTCTTCCAGATCAGTGGCCAGGTCACTATGTGGTGCTGGTGGAGGAAAACATTTTCTGAATTGCTCCTTCAAAACACCTCCAAGTGTTTCAATAATATTCAGATCTGGTGACTGTGCAGGCCATGGGAGATGTTCAACTTCACTTTCATGTTCATCAAACCATTCTGTCACAAGTTTTGCTGTGTGTATTTGTTGCATTATCATGCTGATACACGGCACCACCTTCAGGGTACAATGTTTGGGCACATGGTTCTCCAGAATGGTTCGGTAGTCTTTGGCAGTGACGCACCCATTAAGCACAGTAGGGAATGCCATGGTATTGCAGCCCAAACCATCACTGATCCACTGTACTTCACTCTGGGCAGCAGCCGTCCAGGTGTTAAAGGAACACTCCACCGTTTTTTGAAATAGGGCTTATTCACCTTCTTTCCTACATTTAGATAGGTGGGCAAATGCATTTTTGTCTCAGTGCATGCATTGTTTTAGTTTGACAGGGTTGGCGCTAGCTTAGCTTAGCATAATGAATGGAATCCTTTGTTGCCAGCTAGCATGTCCTGAGTAAAAGTGATATATAAAAAAAAAAAAAACCCACCTAATTACTTCTTGTGGCCTGCGTATTCACAACAAGTACAAATAGCGATGCAGATTAACACTAGGCGATTTCCTAGGCAGATATTGACTTATATATTAAGGACTATATTAGGGGGAAGCACAGGCGAAGCACTGCTACTTGGGCGTGATATCTCTGCGCCCAAGTAGCAGTGCTTCGCCTGTGCTTCCCCCTAATATAGTCCCAAGTCAAAATCTGCATAGGAAATCGCCTAGTGTTAATCTGCATCGCTATTTGTACTCGTTGTGAATACGCAGGCCACAAGAAGTAATTAGGTGGGGTTTTTTTATTTTTTATATCACTTTTACTCAGGACATGCTAGCTGGCAACAAAGGATTCCATTCATTATGCTAAGCTAAGCTAGCGCCAACCCTGTCAAACTAAAACAATGCATGCACTGAGACAAAAATGCATTTGCCCACCTATCTAAATGTAGGAAAGAAGGTGAATAAGCCCTATTTCAAAAAACGGTGGAGTGTTCCTTTAAGCCTCTTTGTTGCTTCTCCACACTGTAACTAAAACAGACGTGTAGGAAAGACAGTGAAGGTGGACTCATCAGAGAACAATACATTTTCAAATTGTCCACAGCCCAAGATTTGCACTGTTGGCACCAATGAAACATTTGGGTAATATTATCTTCCTCTTTCAGACAGCTTCCTCTTGCGTCGATAGCTACTCCTGTTGGATGGGGTTTGTCCTACGTGTTGGTATGCTGACATTACCCTGGATACCATAGCTCTCGATAAACCACGAAGACTTGCTTTCCTGGTCGATGAGCCAGTGAGACACACAACAACAATTTGTCCTCTTTTGAACTCTGATATGTCTCCCATTTTGTTGTGTGGATTGCAATATTTTATGCACAACTGTGCTATTGCTCTGCTAATTCTACCTTCACGCTCTGCTCTTACTGATCGAATGTAAAATCAGGTAAGATTGGCTACCAGATTGACCAGCTCCAACACTATATCAACAGTGTTTGTTCGCCCCTGTCTGTGTCTGTGTGTATATACTCCCTGCAGCAACATACAATCAATTGTAGGACATGACAGTTCAAATACAGCATGAAAAATGTTTTGGACTACAAATCCCACAAACCGTCAGCTGCGCAGTGATCGTCAACGGTGCGTTGTGGGTAGGTCGACTTGTAGTTTCTCGTGGAACAGGCTGTAGAACAGGGTAACTGGAGTTAGTCATCTTACAATCTGAGTAAATCACATCGGGCTGAAGGGCTCCGGGAAACGTACGAAGGGTAATCAAGAAGATACAAAGGCGATATCAGATTAAAACATAAAGTTTCATAACTTTTGAACTAACATCAAAACGCGCGCAATGAGTTCTAACGAGCACTCACTTCAAGCTTTGTCATGGAGAAAACTTTACTTGAGTCGAGCTAAACTTAAAGCGACCAGCAGAACCTCTGCCCTGCTCTCCGGCTTTGCTATGGTGAGTAAATAAGAAGGCATTACTTAACACTTTGTATGTAAAGGAGAAACGTACATTACTCGGAAGCCTGGCAAGGTTTTCGGAGTTATAGCGTTGTAATATGACGCGTGACATGTCAATCACTTTGATATGCAAACGACACCTGTCATGGATATAGCGTAATCAGAGAGTAGAGAGTTTAGCCTTTTACACTAGCCTTAGTCTTACTTCGACATAACTCGCAAAAGTGTTAGTTGGTGGTGCCCTCAGTGGTGGGGATTTTGATTCATTCCATTGATTCGAATCTTTTGAATCAGTTGACTAAAAAGATTCATTCTCGTTCAACGATTCTGTGGCCCTTTCTGTACTTTACATCGGTATGCCTGTGTGTGTGTGTGTGTGTGTGTGTGTGTGTGTGTGTGTGTGTGTGTGTGTGTGTGTGTGTGTGTGTGTGTGTGTGTGTGAGTGTTAGGAATATTGAATCATTCACTCAATCGATTACCTGACGATCTATGAAGCATCATCCTGAACGAACGTCGTCTCACTATCGTTCAGTCATTCTCGTTTGCTGTCATGAGTTCATACAGTACACGAAACTTCATGAAAAGAATTCTCTTTTAGTGCTGCTCCGAAAATTTTGTTTAATTAATTAAAAGTTAATTTAATAGATTAATTTAAAACATCAATGACTTTATAATCAAAACACCCCTAAATTCAATTTACATTCCAGGCTTAACTAATTTGTTTTGTCTTTTTCCACAGCAATTTTTGGGTAATCACAGTATACACCAAAATTACTACAGTAATTGTTACAGTAAAACAAAGAGGTCTTAATTTTCATAGAGAACGTGGTATTGACCACCAGTAATATCAAAAAAGAAGAAAAAATATTAAACTTATTACAATGTTGAGAGGAGGCGTCATATTAATAATTATGATTGTACAGAAGTTCTAGCTGTATTAGCAATAGCATTTTGTCAACAACTGCGGTTACAATGAACGTTTGTAAGGGCCCCAATATCTTCACTGTAACAGATTTCCGTTTACTGGAAGATCCCTTGCAGAACATTACATCATGGCAACAGGAAATGTGCTTCCTTTGACAGTGTTGTGTTAAGAAAACTGATAAAACAAATGAAACGTGAAATATAACTATGGATACTAAGTAGGCTAGTTATGTTATCCTTTTACACAAAATTACCTTCAGCGATTGACTGCTAAACTAATTGTGCTGAATGTGGACAATTAGGCGGTATTATAAACATTACGCCATGAATTTCTGTAAAGTTGTTTTGTTCAAAGCACTATACAAAGTTGGCTTGACTTGAAATTCTATTAAATTTGTTTTTATAAGAAATTGACATTTGTGTTTTAGATGAATACAGCTATTCCCTGATGGCATTTAGAGTTTTTCACAATACACAACAACGTTTTGCCTTAGTGCTTATATAGAAATGGTGACCCAACACAAAATTTATACACACGATTAATTTACACTGAAAATCTGTAGAGTTTGAATGCAACACAGCCTTTGATCACAATGATGAAAGAAATGGGAAGCATTGTCTCTTCCCCTTTAAAAGTTGAAAAGCACATTTATTTAGTTCTCGTAACTACTGTTTCCCTGCTGAACAGAGAATCCACCTGAGAACCAGAAATGTTTTTCCGGGAATATGTGTGTAAAGTGATTGGCAAAAGGTGTAATATTTTTTCAGAGGGTGATTACTGTGCTTGAGCTTATTCTCTTTTCTATAAGCGCTCAACACAGGAAATGAAGGTACTTTAGGAGTGGCTGGAGGAAACTGCAGTTCACAAACGTCTGTCTTTTTACAGATCGGTGTAAAGTAAACATAATTACACATTTCAGTGGTAGTTTTTTATTTAGATGTACTCACTGCACAAGAGTAGAGCACTTCTACTGTAACTTGCTATTGACTTCGAAACACATTTTCATATCTGTGGCTGTGAACTTGTGCTGCTTTCTGGCCTCATTCATGGACTTGTGGTCTGTGGTGTTTTCAGAAGCATGAGAAAACCAGCTAGGCCCTATTTGCAAAATTAAAATGTGTCGGCCGTGCCAAATCCAGATCCAGACACAGACACATTGAAGACGTTGCATACAAGCATTAATGTTTTAATCTAACAATATCTGATAGCAGGGTTATTATAGTTAACTAAAACCATGAACAACATTATTGTTAATAAAATAAAATAAAAACTATATATATACTTTTTTTTTTCATTCACAATAATGTTTTTCATGGTTTTAGTTAACTATAATAACCCTGCTATCAGATATTGTTAGATATTGTATAATATATATATATATATATATATATATATATAAAATAGTAATAGTATCTCAATGATACTAAAATAACGCTGCCATGTAATTTAATTTAGTACTGTACTACAATAAGATTTGGTTATCTCCTTATTTCTTGATGTATCCTATGCCAGAAATAAATCTGTGAATAGCCAATGATTATTGTAAACAACTGGTAAAAAAAACAAAAAAACCTCATAACTATAGGAACATTTTTCAGTATAATATAATTACATGAAGTTACTTCAAAGCTGTGCATATGGTCTGATGTATTAAAGGTACAATATGTAAGAATTTTGCATTAAAATATCCCAAAATCTCAAGGCCAGTGTTATATATTTTGTTAAGTTGATTACTTACAATATCCCAAATGTTTCCAACTATTTTTAAATAATGAGAAAATTGCGATTTTAACCAAGGAAACGGGGCGTTAGAGCAGGGGGGAGCTGGGAGTCGCCAGTCAATTGCGTCATATCCGCGTTACCCTCGGTTTCCGCTCGTACTGCGTGGAGTCCTGGACAAATGCGGAAGTTGTAGTTGTAGCGTCTATCAAGCAACAAACGTTAGCTTGTTTCGTGCTGTCGTTATGGAACACAATTATTATTTACTGATTGCAGCTGGTTCTGTCGACAAAGCATGCTTAATTTTATATTTTCCAAATGTAGCATTCGGTAATAGTTATGTTTATGCAAGGAAAGTATTATTGCTTTAGGTTTGTGTTTAGTTTATTGACATTGTTTATCACGTCTGGTGTTTATGGCCATGTAAATAAATATAGCATGTGTTATACATAAAGATTAATCAGTATTTTGGCAAATGATGTGGGCATGTTCGAATGTACTTTTACAACAATTGTTTAGAACACGTAAAACTGCGCAACGTTATCACAACAATGAATTCGACAAATACAGTAACATCTATGATAACCAATTTAGTATTAAACCTTACTTTTCTTGCTGTTAATTCATTTTAATGAAATAAAAGTGTGATGAGGTTCAAGAGTCAGGAAGAAGACGGGTCGGCGTGAATGGGACTCGTACTTTATTAAAATAAAACAAAATAAAAAAAAGTCGCGCACAACACTGTGGCGACGGCACAAAACAGTTCAAAAATGAGAGCTCGGATCCACCGGTTTTCTTTCTCTGCGTCCAATTTTCTCTCCAGTCTCTGATTCCAGCACGGTCTCTCCGCGCCAATAATACTGCAAAAAGACACAGGTGTTCGTCATTTGCACTTGACCTACTTACGTCCCGCTCGTCTTGTTTCTATCTCTCCCGTTACAGACCGCGCTGAACCACGCCCCCCCCTCGCCACAAAAAGCATGTCATTAAACGCAACATTTATAAAAATAGAACATCCATGAACATGATTTTTCGATTCCCGTCTGACTGATTTACATCCACGGTGGAGTTGAAAACAACAGTTCCCATCATTCTACGCTCCTTTACATCGTCATCAAGCTACGCCGTTGTTTGGAATGTAGCGGCAGAAAATGTTGCATATTGTACCTTTAAGTTTTTCTCAAATTAAGGTAGGGGGACACATCAAACCGACGCCAAAGAACTAGCGCTGATGAAAGCCGACTGTGTTGTCGCCTGTGTCGGAAGAAAAAAATCGGTGCTTGAACACACCAAAAGGACCACAGGCGACTGACAACTAACGTGTGTTCTGCACTTGAGTGTAAAGGAGATAACCGTCTATTTAAGTAAAAAATAAAAAAAATAAACAAAGCAGCGCTTCCTTACCATTTTGAAATCAATCAATCAATCATGCTGATCACGTTCTTTATTCCACTCAGCTCATGTTATTATGAAAATATTCACACGGTAAGATGACGTAAAATTATATCAGCCTTCTGTCTGTGCGTCATGACTTCTGTGCTCGCTTTCATCCCTTTTGCTCATATTCTCGTGCACTGACACGTTCGCTAAACTGAACAGCCAATCAGAGTTCTCTCTCTCACCGACGACCTGACGGCGATTCAACATATTGAACCAGCAGAAAAAAACGGCCGCTCAAAAAACGGCCCGATTTTGCCGGACGCCTTGGTGTCTCTGGCAAAAGTGTCCTAAGTTTGTTGAATGTGTTTTTTTTTATTGTATCTTCAACGTATTTTTTTTTTATGTTCTAAGCATCAATCTAACAAAACAGAATGAAGTTTTTGCTTAAACCAATTGTTGAGGTCGACTGTGATGTCTTATGTTACCAAACTTGTGTTTTCAGGTAGCGATGGTGGAAGTGCAGTTGGAGAAGGATCACTATTACCCACCTGGCCTATTGATTGCTTTCAGTGCCTGCACAACAGTGTTGGTGGCCGTCCACCTCTTTGCCTTGATGATCAGCACATGTATCCTGCCCAACCTGGAAGCCGTGAGCAACGTCCACAACCTCAACTCCATAAAGGAATCGCCACACGAGCGGATGCACCGTCACATCGAGCTGGCCTGGGCCTTCTCCACCGTCATAGGCACCCTTCTGTTTCTTGCAGAGGTGGTTCTTCTCTGCTGGGTGAAGTTCCTTCCTCTGAAGACTATAGATCCTCCCCCGGAAAGGAATAATACTAGTATGACCCCGGGGGAAGCCGCAGCAATCGTCTCTACCGCCATCATGGTGCCCTTTGGCTTGGTGTTTATCATTTTCGCTGTGCATTTTTACCGTTCACTGGTCAGCCACAAGACAGAGCGGCAGGACGAGGAGTTGGAGGTTCTGGCCAAAATCACACAGATGCAAAACCAACTGGATAACAGGGGAGAGGCAAATTTTCCTTAGTCTACGCACAGATGAGTCCTTGTTCTCACACCAAACACTTTCCCAAAATATGGAATGTTGTCACAGATTAATGGACACTAGATGGTGGGAATCAGGGATTCTCCAATATGTTAGTATCGCAATATTTTGATGCCTTGTGTTTTTCTTGTTAACATACAAACCTTGATACAGATGGGGAATCTGACATTTGTAACACCGCGCTATTGTAAACTGCCATCATCTGCTCGGCCACAAATAATAGTAAGAAACCATTTTGTTGCAGATACAAAATTCCCTGCTGTTTGTTGGCTGTCTAAACTCGCTGAACTTTTCATTTCGCTCTCAGCGCTTTAGATGCTTCCAGCATATAAAGTGTCAGTCAAAACCAGTGACAGTTACTGAAAAGTAATAAACATTTTCAAATGTAGGCTTTTTTTACATCTTGAATCAGTAGTTAATTGAATAGTAAAACCAACATGTTTGCCAGAGCTGTTTGGTTATTACAGTTCAGTTTCCGTTAGGCCAAATTGTTATATCCAAATGCATAGTGAGCTTTAATAATTTTTTTCAGTATTATGATAATAGATTCATTTTCTTTTCATCTTAATTGCATAATGCGGATAAGTCCAAATACCAGTAATGCATATAAGTCTAAATATAAGCACACTGTGGGACAGTTAATTGAAAATGTGATTAATTGGCTCAGAGATTTACCCTGGAAGTGATTTTAAAAAAGGCTTTTCACATTAAGCTTAACCCCACATTATCTTGGCTCTAAAGCAAGCTTTTAACCCCAGGCAAAAAAAAGTTTTACAGTTGTAATTAAGCAGGGTTAATCAAATTAGTCAAAATGTAGAATTGTGACAGAGAATGCGACAGTTGGAGTGAAAAAGAGACCGTTTCATTCTTGCCTTTTATAGCCCATACTGAGTTCGTCCAATCAGTGACACTTTCACCACAAATATGCCAATAGGTTAGCCCAGGGTTTAGTCATTGTAATGAGTGAAACATTGGTTAATAGGTTTGGGTATCATTTAAATGTTTGCGGTTCCAATTCTGCTTATCGATTCCGATTCTTACCGATTCCCAGTTTCGAAGTCAAGAAGTCAAACATTTAGATATCAAACTTATTTATTCTGTGTCTTTTTGCAGAACATTCTGTTGCAGCTGAATACCTTGAACAAAACTCAGGAGCATACAGGACCTTTTGCCTATGAGCCAGGGACACACCAACGACGGGCCGTTTTAGCGTCGGCCGACTTAGTTTTTTCGCTGTTCCACACCGTTGGCTCTAGTCGGACGCCGTCTGGGTTTTTTCATTGGGTCGTCGTGAGAGAGAGAACTCTGATTGGCTGTTCAGTTTAGCGAACGTGTCAGTGCACGAGAATAAGAGCAAAAGTGATGAAAGCGAGCACAGAAGTCATGAGGCACAGACAGAAGGCTGATATAATTTTACGTCATCTTACCGCGTGAATATTTTCATAATAACATGAGCTGAGTGGAATAAAGAATGTGATCAGCACGAGTGATTGATTGATTTCAAAACAGTTAGCAAGCGCTACTTTTTTATGGACCTGAAGTCTTATTTTCGATCTCCCTTTTGGAATGACGAATATAGATGAATATTTCTGCTTAAATAGACGGTTATCTCCTTTACACTCAAGCGCAGAACACGCGTGTTAGTTGTCAGTCGCCTGTGGTCCCTATGGTGTGTTCAAGCACTGATTTTTTGCCCGCCATATATGCAGGCGACAACACAGTCGGCTTTCATCAGTGCTAGTTCTTTGGCGTTGGTTTGGTGTGTCCCCACTCCCTACCTTATGGTTTAACAAAAATACCACAGCAAAAACAAGTGCCAACTAATATAAATTTCAAACATTATTAAAGGGATACTCCACTTTAAAATGAAAATTCTGTCATCATTTACTCACCCTCATGTTGTTTCAAACTTGTATGAATTTCTTTCTTCTGCTGAACAGAAAGGAAGATATTTAGAAGAATGTCAGTAAACAGACAGTTGCTGGTCCCATTGACTTCCATAGTTGGAAAAAATATATACTATGGAAGTCAATGAGACCAGAAACTGTCAGGCTACAGAAAAATTACTATTTAAATTGTAATCAAATATAAAATAATGACTGCTGTCAAATCGATTAATCGCAGCAGCAGATGTGTTACACTGTGTCCTAACCAGACGCGATGCGATAAGATTCCAATGACAAATAATTTGTCTGTCCACACTAGACGCGACGCGACTGCGAGATGTGGCAAAATCAATCAAAACCAATCAAAACCCACAGCCAATCAGAACCGCGTGTGGGTGGAGTCTCGCGGCAAGTGCACAGCACCAGAGATCAATCTTGACGGCAATCGCAAGAAAATGGATAAGTAGGCTACATAATCAAATACACAAATATTACACCATTTAAACATTATTAAAAATACATAGGCTACTGAGTTACTAAAACAATCTTTGTCAAAGAATACACTTGTTTGTTCACAGTTTGAACCTTCTTGTTTCCATTTGTTTAATTACAAGACCTAAGGTGAATTATCCATTGTTGCTTTTAAAGCTACAAAGCTGGGAGCACTAGATATTCAAAGTCACATTGCATGCTTTTAACATTAAAGGGGAACTATGGAGTTATTTTTTTAGCTTAATTTACCTTAACTGAACAGCTTCAGAGTCATTGGAATGGTTATATGACTTTTTTTGGGTTGAATGGTGGCCGTCTCGCTTCCCCCTAGCGCCTGTGAGCGGAAAAACCACCCTTGCAACTTTGGCCTGGCGCGCCGTCGGCCTCAGCGTCAGGAAGTATCGCGTCATATCAGGTCTCGCAATGTAACGAATTGCTTTACGGCACTGCACACATACATTTATATGCGAGCCTTCTGTGTATCATACATACCTCAGTGGACATGGCTCCGTGCGTTCGCCGGCTTCTTTGAAAACAAATGCACATGACCAGAGGGAGAAGATGGGAGAGAGGAGAGTCGCCAACGAGTTTTTACGACAGTTGTCAAATATCTATTCCGGAGCTGTAGGGGAAGCTCTATAGAGAAACCTGCGAGCAAAAAGCGAAAATTGACAAAACTGCATAGCGTTGCTTTAAATAAAGCACATAAACAGTCCCTGAGATTATCATTGCCACACTTTGTGTTTGTTGTTCCAGTCGCGACATCGCAGAAAAATAGAAACCGTTTCGAAAATAGAAACCGTTTCTGAAATAGAATCGTCGCCGTCGCGGCTGGTTAGGACAAAAACTCTGATTAGCATGGAAAACCTAACTTTTATCGCGCGTCGCGTGTAGTTAGAACACGGTGTTAGGCTTCTGTCACTTTAAGACCGAATGCACAGATCCAATATACTGTTAGTGTTACATATGTGTTTATATTGTGACATAATTCTGTGTGTATTTGTCCGTTCAAGCGTGCTCGCGTTTGGATGTGTGCGCAGCACAGAAAACAGCATGCAAGCGCTGAATTTAGTTCTCTTTTGTGTATTGTTGTGATTGAATGGTTACATTAAATTGCACACACAGGAATCAATAAGTGGAATCGAAATAAGCGAAATAAGCCTTATCTAAGTCACGATTGTTGGAAATTTGGAACCGGTCCTCGATATCCAACCCTATTAATAAACCCCCAGGAAAGACTTTTTACCCTGGGTAAATTATGAGCAGTGTGAAACGTGAAGCAAGATAACCCAGGATTCCATTAACCTGGGGTCTAGATTGACCCAGGGTTCATTTAAAAGTGTGAAAAGTACTTAAGAATAAAATAAAAATGCTTAAGCTTTTATTTAAAACGCAGCTTTTAAAAGTGTCATTCAAAATATTGGATTTGTTAAATTAATGTTTTTTGTCGACCCGGTTTCCTATAACCTGTTTCCAAAAAATAATTATGGAATTTTTGCTAATTATATTTTGCAAACAGTGGGTTACGGCTGGTTTTATTTAAATCATTTATGTGCCATGCCACATAAAAACATATTTACTTTGTTGCTGTTTAGGCCATTAAGACCAGAATTTTTATTTTTTTTTTTTTTAAGGGAGCGTTATCTTGCTCTTGGCTTATCTATATCATAAATATTGTATATTATTTTGTTTGTTCAGCATGTTTTGTTTGTGTGAATACAAAATGTGGATTGATTTTTTTTTTTTTTTTTTTGAGATATTTTAAAAAGCCTTTTGCTGTGAAAAGGCTATTATAACCAGAGGCTGGTATCATTTGTTTACAGATGTAGTCAGTAAAGAGTAATTTCAAGAGTAAAACCTTTTATAGGTTTTTGCACATCTACTGTAAAGTTATTTGGAAGATTTTTTGAATATTTCAAATGATTCAGGCCACCTCCACTTGTGTGTTACATCTTGTATCTTTTGCTAAGTTGGTTAAATGTCTTATTATTTTGAAATATGTACAAATGCATGTTTGATATATATATATATTTTTGTCCTTATGGCAAAAAGGTACTATTTCTAAAACTAGAGGTACTGTTTTACTGGCAGACATTTTAGTTTCTGTGCTTTTTTTCATAGTGAAGTACTTCTGATGTAGAGAAGTTATGGAGATAAAGAAAAATCAGAGCATCATATTTTTATATTTTATATAACAAATAATTTGTATCCTATAAGTGTCTGGGCTGCTCGTCTTTGTGAATCTGTAAAATATCCCCACTTAATGGGGTTTAAATAAAGCCTTACTTTCATATTTCATTATTTTATAATATGCTAGAGTTGGGAGATGACTCTATTTTATGGCACTTTTCAACAGTCTGCCATCATTTCACTTTTCTGTGACCTTGACAGGTATTTGTCAAATAGGAAATGAGCATTTGCCAAATAAAAATGTGCAAGGTGTTGACTGTTTCTTATTGTGTGCAGTTTTAAGAGGATTGTCTGAGATGTTTTGTTTTTTTTCTGTAACTATTCCAAATGTTAAAGAGCCCAGAACTTCTGTATTGTCTCTAGTTAGGTTTACTCTTTATCTTGCAATTGGGCAAACATGTAGCCTATGTGTATAGCCTTTTGAATCATGTTACACCGCTAAAATCGGATTTATTATCATTTCTCATCGACATGGCAGGATGAAACGAAAGCTACACAAGTGTGTTTTTGCTGGTCCCTATCCTTTATAGTCTTCTAGTGCGCAATTTGTACAGAACAAAACAAAATATAATAGAACAAAACGTCCAGAAAATGTCTTGTGAATGCAGCACAATTGAGGATTGGACTTTCTGAGCCTTGTACGCCCTCTTGAGGAAGACTGAACAACTGAACATCTATTATAAACTTCTGTCTATCATACACTCACCTAAAGGATTATTAGGAACACCATACTAATACTGTGTTTGACCCCCTTTCGCCTTCAGAACTGCCTTAATTCTACGTGGCATTGATTCAACAAGGTGCTGAAAGCATTCTTTAGAAATGTTGGCCCATATTGATAGGATAGCATCTTGCAGTTGATGGAGATTTGTGGGATGCACATCCAGGGCACGAAGCTCCCGTTCCACCACATCCCAAAGATGCTCTATTGGGTTGAGATCTGGTGACTGTGGGGGCCATTTTAGTACAGTGAACTCATTGTCATGTTCAAGAAACCAATTTGAAATGATTCGAGCTTTGTGACATGGTGCATTATCCTGCTGGAAGTAGCCATCAGAGGATGGGTACATGGTGGTCATAAAGGGATGGACATGGTCAGAAACAATGCTCAGGTAGGCCGTGGCATTTAAACGATGCCCAATTGTCACTAAGGGGCCTAAAGTGTGCCAAGACAACATCCCCCACACCATTACACCACCACCACCAGCCTGCACAGTGGTAACAAGACATGATGGATCCATGTTCTCATTCTGTTTACGCCAAATTCTGACTCTACCATCTGAATGTCTCAACAGAAATCGAGACTCATCAGACCAGGCAACATTTTTCCAGTCTTCAACTGTCCAATTTTGGTGAGCTCGTGCAAATTGTAGCCTCTTTTTCCTATTTGTAGTGGAGATGAGTGGTACCCGGTGGGGTCTTCTGCTGTTGTAGCCCATCCGCCTCAAGGTTGTGCGTGTTGTGGCTTCACAAATGCTTTGCTGCATACCTCAGTTGTAACGAGTGGTTATTTCAGTCAAAGTTGCTCTTCTATCAGCTTGAATCAGTCGGTCCATTCTCCTCTGACCTCTAGCATCAACAAGGCATTTTCGCCCACAGGACTGCCGCATACTGGATGTTTTTCCCTTTTCACACCATTCTTTGTAAACCCTAGAAATGGTTGTGCGTGAAAATCCCAGTAACTGAGCAGATTGTGAAATACTCAGACCGGCCCGTCTGGCACCAACAACCATGCCATGCTCAAAATTGCTTAAATCACCTTTCTTTCCCATTCTGACATTCAGTTTGGAGTTCAGGAGATTGTCTTGACCAGGACCACACCCCTAAATGCATTGAAGCAACTGCCATGTGATTGGTTGATTAGATAATTGCATTAATGAGAAATTGAACAGGTGTTCCTAATAATCCTTTAGGTGAGTGTATAATCATAGTAGTAGTAACTGGATGCAATTTACATTGCACAGATACAATCCTGTAATTACAATTAGTGAAACAATGAAAACAAATACTGATCAAAGATATCAAGAATTAAAAATAAATAAATAAACATTTTTAGAAAGCACTGAAAAGATGCTACCTGTTGTTGTTGTTTTTAAATTATAATGATCATTTCTCTTCTTCGTGCCAGGACGAAATCGAGATGTGCAAATCTCCTCTCCAAGCACATTATTGTTAATTAAAACTAAAACCAACACATTTTTTCATTATGCTACTCGACAATGAAATAGACATTAACTTAAATAAAATATTTATCAAACCTAAACATATTTTATTCCAGCTAGTTGCCAACATTACTCATTTTCGTTTAGTTTAAGTTGAAGTAGGCCTACTTCGATTACAAAAAATAAATAAACTAAAAACTAAAATTTAATAAAAAAAACTATTTAGTAGGGGTGTAACAATAGCCTCATGTCACGATTCGATACATATCACGATACTGAACTAACGATGCTCCAACAAGACTTATGGGAAAAGATTAACAAGGTGACTTGGTGCTGGTAACCCTAATGCACAAGACATGATGACAATATTCACGATTCTGAAGCTGAAAATACCAAAAAAAATTAGACGAATATGCTTGAACCCTGTCACTGACTAGATTCAAAATAATGTAGGCCACTTTTTACTGGTAACAACAGACATTTGGCATTATCTGGAGCCACAAATACTCCCCAGTTGCATTATTATACATTATATTCAAAATTATAAATAGTAGTTTATTGTAGTAGTACTGGCACTAAACCCTGTAAACTTTAAAAAGAAATCTCACACAGTAATTTTCATTTTGGGTGAAGCTTCATTTTGAGCTCACAGTGAGCAACATTGTACATTTTATAAAAAATAAAAATAAAAAAAGATTTTCAGGAAGGAAAGTAAAAAATGGCCTAGCAATCATTATATTGTAGATACAGTTATTTGACTTTAATAATCTAAAGAAGCTATTTCTCTATCTCTCCCATGCTAACTTCAAACACACATGCTATAACAGTTAGCTCAGTGATGGCTGTTAGGGGTGCGGATAGTTGTAACAGTTCCTTAAAATGTTACAAGCAACTCCTTATGATGATTCCAGTTATAAATCACATCACTGTTAAGACAAAATCATGTGAGTTTATTGTTGTGTATTGAGGAATTTATTTGGTAAATATATTTCCATCATAGTTTACCTGCATGCTTATCAGATTAAAAAAAAAACATAAAATAAGTGGATGGAAACACAATGAGTGAACTGTTGTGACATGAATACAGTACACACACACATGATCACACATGATCACACACACAAACACATGGCAATTGTTTTGTGTTAAATTTAAAGTCCTTATAGAAATACAATGTTTGTTGTTACTTTAAATTGCTCACTTTATTCAAAACTGATTATTCTTAGTTCTTCAATAACATTCTTGCATCAATTTTGTGTGGATCTTATTTCAGCAAATTAGCTCTCATTGTTAGGCTACATATCCCAGCCTGTGTTACAACTCACTCCAGTAGTGGGGTAGGTTGTAACATCGGAACTATTTGTGTTTGACATGAACTCACATCATTTGTGATTGTGTTGTCCACATGAGTTGTATTTGTATCTGGCAAATGTGGCCACAAATAGCGTCACAGTCCAGCTTAAGTAAGTTCAGTGATGTGTAATTTTTGTTGTAAAAAAGTTATTCATTTTATAGCCACTCTGGAGGAAACCGGATGTCATCGTCCAGCTCAGTTCAGTTCTCATATATTCGTGCCAATGCAGGCAGATCAATATTATTACTGAATATTATATTAAATTAAATGTTAAATTTAATGTCCCCAACTAAGCAAGCCAAAAGCCAATGGCAACAAAGGTGTAAAAAGGCGACAGTGGCAAGGAACCAAATCTCCATCAGGTGACAGAATGGAGAAAAAAACCTTGGGAGAAACCCAAGGCTCAGTCGGGGGACCAGTTCTCCTCTGGCCAATGAACGAACAGTGTATGATTATGATTCAGGCAACATTATAGGCCAGAAGTCTCAGGGTTGCCAGATTTGCATAACACCACCAGTCAATTGATATTCAAAACGAGGACTTGGCAACACTTTGCTGTTTAATTGCTAAGATACTAGTCAACTTGTAGTACATTGCCAGGATCAGCAGATGGCAGTGTTGATCTGGCTCAGGTCAAGACCTGGAAAAGACCTCAGTGCCTAATTTATTTAATAATTTGAGCTGTAGCTAATTAGAAAAGCTGGAAACCCTCATAATACTTAGGCTTAATAGTTAGCTGTAACCTCTGTATCAATTAATATGTTTTATGGATAATATAAGGAATTGGCTTTATCTCCAACAGCCTTGTTCTGCTATCACATAATCATGAAGTAGCTAATTTAGCTTCTTTGCTTCTTCTTCTTCTACATGTACTTTTTTCATGTAGCCTCTTCTCTGGCTCCTGGCTGATGTGCTGTGATCTTTCTGCTGGAAGTGCAGGTGAGCCTGAGTTCATGACTGCTTCATTGTAGTTGCTCAGATGCGTACAAACCCTTAAATGATGCTCGGGTTGATCAGTGATGTCTCTGTTAACTAAAGCATGACCGTGTTGGTATGCTGCTTTGCTTCTCGAGACATTCAGAGAGGGTCATCTCTCTCTCTCTCCCCCTTTCTTTATCTGTCTCTCGCTCTGTTTCTGCTCACTTCCCGTCACTCTATAGCTTTGATGGGGTGCCATGTATCTCTCACACTGGAGGTCTTTTCATTGGGAGCACCTGTCAGGAGGAAGTGGGGAATGGCGGTTTGTTGTTACAGGCTGCAATGGCCAGATGAGGCAGACGTGTGTGTGTCTATTTGTGCGTGTGTGAAGGGAAAGAGATGTCTGCTAGGTGACATGAAGAAAGAGAGGTGAGACGTTAAGGCGTTTAAGAGAGCTCTAGTCAATTTGGACACAGTTTTGCGTGTTGGCCATTTTGACTGAATTTAACCGGACCACGCACACACACACACCCACACACCCACACACCCACACACACACACACACTGTGGTCCAGGGACCCCTGAGTGCTAAAATTTGAGGAAAGTTTTCAAGAAAAAACATTGCAAAAATACACAAATAAAAAATAAAAAGATGAACTGTTGTACTAAATAGATTACATTTGGTAGATTACATGACAAAAATTGTAGTAGTAACATAATCCATTACTTAAGGTACACATTTAAGGTAATATATTCAGACTACTTTTAGATTACTTTTAGATTATCTCTAATTTAGATTATCATCTCTTTGACCTAACTTGTTTATCTCATTGATTTGAATACGATAATCTTGTACCATATTGAAATAAAAATACAAAGAGAAAAAAAAAATATGTTCCATTCTTTATCAACAACGTGAAGAGCATTAAATATTACATTATGTCAGGTTTTCCCAGCCTGGGGTTTGTGAAGGAACTGCAGGGTGTTTGTGAATTTAATGAAAATCTAATAATTGAATAAATCATAAAAAATGTAGATTAAAACCAATAATTTTAAAATAATAAAAATGATAATAAAAATGTAAGTAAGTAAATGATTCCCTGAGTAATAATTCAAATAATAATGAATGTGTTCGTCAGGAGTTCATTCGATATGCAATGTTGAGAAAACACTCCTTAAAAGTGAAATGATTTCTGTAAATCCAGTGATCAAATGCTGTCTGGGTCTCAGTTTTCATGTAATTATAGCCACCTGACTATAGTGGCTGGTCTGTGTGTGCAATTACACAAAACATGAAAAAGAAGAATTAGGGAGAATCAATAAGTTATGAATAATTTACTGCCATTGTGAGAATGAAGTAATCATGTAATCAATAATAAAAAAAAAAACTGTAGTCTGATTTCGAGTAAAACGTAATATAATATGATTAAAATACATTTGTGAAATCTGATTACGTTATCCAGATTACATGTAATCACTTACTACCCAGCACTGTAAATAAATAATTTAAACAAAATCCATATAAATTATTCAAATAAATAAATGGATTTAAATAAGTAAATGAGTTATAGTAAAAACATTATAAAAAACATAGTAATGTAACATATAAACTAAATATTTTCCAAATTATATTTTATGTATATTTATTATATTCATTTTCAAAGTAGAAATTGGAAATAAATAAATAATTTGAATAAAATGCAAAAAAAACTATTAAAATAAATAAATGGATTTAAATAAATAAACAGTACAGTAGCCATATACTATAGCCAGTTATTATATAACAATAATGCGGTAACACTTTACAAAAAGGTTTCATTTGTAGAAATTGGGTCTTTAGTGATAATAACGCTGCCTTTAAAATTTTAGGATGGGGGTCCCTCGCAGCTGGATGGCCATACAGTATGGAGGTCTGTGATGTCTAAAAGATTGAAAACCCCTGCCATAGACTTACATTGTTTATACAACCCTGACTGAGGGTTTTTGCAATTCAAAACAAAAACAAAACATTATTGTTATACTGTTTTTTTTTTTTAGACATCAATCTTCTTAGTATTTCTCAATGAATTCATTGTAAACAATATCACCAGTGTTCAGTGAAGAATCAGTGTTTTCCCATTTATTTTTTTAAAACATTTTATAGGGGTCACTAATGACCAGAGGTGTGTAACAGTGTATGTATATATTTTTTCTGCACTACAATAATTTAATCTTTGATGACTGAATAAGTGCAGTTCACCTTTATTCCACAAGGTGGCAATGTCTGAAACACAATGATGAAGTGACGTTTCACTCATAGTTACCGCAGGCAGAAAACAAAAGAATAGGAAGAATCATCAGCAAAACTTGAAATGGCTCAGTGATTTAGTGCAGAGCAAGTACTGAACGTAATCAAATATTTGTGTCACTGTCACTTGATGGTGGATCTGGTGAAGAAGCTGTCAGCGATCAAAATATTGATTTTGAAGATATTGAAAATTGATAGTTTTGAGAAAATGTTTGAGATCGTGAATATTAGCCAGATGTTGAATGTACTGAAATTCGCTCTGATGAGGACAGAGATGATGGTATAAAACATCTGCGCAAACTGAACCCTTAATTCCAAGCTTCAAAAGGTAACAAAATATGCTTTATTTTATTCTTCTGTAATGGTTACTCAGATATCAGGAGAGTTTTATATTATCGCGATCCATCCGTGTTAGATATAGATCCGGGTCTCTAAAGACCCGAGTATGTAATAATGATTGGTGAAACATTCACGTATTTAAGGGTTAAAACGAAATGCGAAAAAATTTAAATATTCATTATTGGTATGAGAATATCAGTAGAGTTTTGTGAGAAAATAAATTGCAATACAATAATATATATCCCCCACAGCCTTACTGTTTGTCTACTCTTAAAGATAAAGGTTTTTTATGGGCATTAATGGTCATGAAGAACCTTTAACATCAGTGGAATCTTGCATTGCACCAAATGTTTTTTATAGTGCAAAAATGTTTTTAAGGATGATTCAAATGTTCGCACACTAAGACAATAAATAGTTCAAATTGGGTTGAAAGGTTCTTTGGGGAACCCAAAATGTAGCATCAGTGTAAAACCCCTCTTTGGCACCTTTATTTTTAAGAGAGCTTAATAAAGGTGTTGACCCAATTTTGTTAGTGAACAAAAAGGAGACTAGGAAAGAAGAGGAATGCAACAGCACAAATTTAGCCTGTTTGAACACCTGTATGTGTGTTGAAGTGTGTAAGGCCGGATCTGGATGCAGAGACGACTCATCCTTCCTCCTGGAGCTACAAAGAGTCCGTTTAGGTGCTCGTGAGAGGATGGCATTGTGCGGACCGTCCATCCCTGGCTGCCCGTTAGAAAGCTAAACGATTCTGCTCTCACTGCCAGTCCAGCTGGGCACTCATACAGACACACTCATATAAACACACCACATCCTCCCGCCAAAATCACCATCGGATGCAGACACATCTCCCCGAGTGAAAGACAGACAGACAGACTGTGGTTCATGCATCTTGTGTTTAAACTTTCATGTTGTAATATTGTCCAATTATTAATACTGTGCAAAACCTCGTTGTGGTATAGTGGTATTATGATGTTGCAGTAGTGCTGGGTGTGCATTTTCTGCACTTTAACCTCAAATGGTGAAATCCTGACCCAGTTGTATAGCATCCTGGGGAAACAGCATGTTTTATCCATTAAGAAGCACAATGTGAGAGGAAGACCCTCTAGGTCTTATCACACACACAGAGACACGTATTCACACACGGAGCCCGCAAACATCATTCATGGAAGCTGATGGAAGCTCATTTTACAAATGAATAAATACACATGCAGTTTAATATAAAAGTGCTAACAATATTAGCAGTGAAGTTATTTAAAAAAAACTACAGTAAATATTAAAATTAAATATTATATATTTATTATATATATATATATATATATATATATATATATAGTTCTATCTAATTGTTGAATAATGAAAAATCACACTTTTTATTGAAATAAATTTAACCTAGGCTACATTTTTCTATTATTTTGTTCAACAAAAATGTAAATTATTGTTGGTGATTGTGTAGAATATGGTTATTGTATGTTATGTGCATATGCAGTTTAATAAATAGGAGCTAACAATATTAGCAGTGAAGTTTTTTAAAAAAACTAATACAACGTTTAAACACAAAACTGCTGGGAAAAACATGAACAGCACTTTCATTCATCTTTATATCACTTTTTAGATAAGTTTTATTGAAATGTTTTGTTGAATAATGAAAAATTCAAATTTTTATTGAAATAAATTTTACTTAAGCAACAAAAAATACACACAATATATCAATTAAAAAAATTATACAGCTTGGAGCAATATTTTAATATCACAAAAATTATGCCTCACTTTATGTCACTCCAAACCAATATGATTTTTTGTTTCCATGCAACACAAAAGGAACTGGATGAGGGATGGTGTTTTTGGTGTACAATATGGTTATTGTTCTGCTTGCTGTGCTATATATTATCTTTTATTAGCCAAACATTCAAACGCACAGGCACATACAATGAACACCTCAAATGTTGCCTGGAAAACTACACTGAACTTGAATGGAAGTCAGTGCAAACAAGTTTAGTTGGCTTTTGTCACCACTTGAATGGAGAGGCCACTTCAGTCTTTGTCTGATCTGAATTCACACATGGACAGGTTTGGTCCTCTCTGGGTGTGGTCACTGGGAGTTGTAAAGAATAAACACATTCAACAACATGCTTTTACTTTGGTTTTGAGATTGTGTAACATGATCATCAACGTCATCTGTGTGTATTGCTTGTCTCCTCCATTATAATGGATATCACTCATCTATTTCTTCAACTGCGAGATTTGTCTGAATAGCTGCAGTGGGCACTCAAAATACGATATTGCAGAAAGGAAAAGCAGTCTCACCCAGAGAAATGTCCTAAAGCAGGTCTGACCCCTTAGACTTGCCATACAAGCTTAGATAGTAAACAGCATCTGCAGCTGGAGCCAAATATGTAGCTATTCATGAATGAAAGATCACAGACACCTGTGTAAAGAGAGAGTGCGTGTGTGTTTCTGGCTTGAATGTAACATCTTATGTCGTCTGTTTAAAAAAAAAGTTTGATAAACATCCCGTGTCACACAATAACTGCAAGCTCACACGCAAGACGTTTTTCAATGCTCAAGTCAAACACTGTAGATTCCCCTGAATAAAATTTTCCAGGACATTTATGGGGTGTTTACAAGACACTAAAAATGTAAAACTTGTTATGCGTTTTGGCCCTTCATTTACACGACAATGGCATTTTGAGTGCCTGAAAACGCAAACTTTTGAAAACGGTTTCAAAGTCCACGTTTTTGAAAACGATACCATTATCGTCTCCGTGTGAACTACAAAAATGCGAATTTGTGAAAACGGCGACATCATGTGTATGCGTATTACGTGTTCAGTCTATAGCCGCTAAGTGTTTCTTTACAAAGTGGCATTGCCATCTACTGGCCTGGCATGCACAATACAGTGTTTTTTAGTCGTTTTCCGTGTGGACGGGGATCGTTTTGACAACGTTGTCGTCTGTGTGTGAAAAACGCATTATTACATCGTCGTCGTGTAAACGTACCCTTACGCATAAACACCATTTAATAGCTGGAAAATGCTCACATTTTAGGCTTACATCTTCACAAGGCTTTTGTAGATTATTTATGTTAAGTATAAGAACTTAATACAAACAATACAAAAACCCCTCAGGCTGACTAGACATGCTGAACATGTGCCAGCAGAATGATTCAGAATTTGAATCACTTTGTATTATTTTGTTGTAAATTTCACATATTTTCTTATCTGGTCTCTTGTCAAACTTATTTTAAATAACCTGTTCTAATAATAATAATAATGATGTGCTTCAATGAAGTATTTACAATAACTCTAGAGGGTTGCGTTGAAATTTTCATCTTGACTTTAAGGATCGGAAATATAAAGCCAAACTCATTGGCAGTGACTTTCATAGTAATAGACAGGTGCTATAAAACAACTAATCCTGGACATATAACCTCTTTGTGGTAAAATTGTGTTTATCCTTAGGCTAATACTTTCTTTTTCTCCCAGAGCTCATTACAGCTTAAACAGAGGAGGATAAATCACATTAAACATCAAAAGAGCCCAAACCACAGGGTTGAACAAAGAGGGAAAAAGAGGAGATGAGAGAAAGGTGGATAAAAAGTTTCACAGGAGTTTCAAAATATAGAGATCATGATTAAAGGAACAAATCCAACAGCGGACTAGTGGATTTCAGAATGGAAAGAAGATTCAACTCTACCCATAAATGAGAAAATGTTATGACAGGGAGGCAAAAAGTATGATTTCTTTTGACTACACAAATGACGAACCTGTGATATATATAAAAAATTATTGCAATAAGACCCATCTGGCTTAGTTTAGACACTTGATCTGATTCCAAACGTCATATGTGATTTATCTGGAGAAACCACAATAGAAAATGTAGGAATTCCCAGTGTAGACATTACTCTCATCTGTCATATGGACAGTTGCATAACATTCACACTCAAGGCAAATCCAGGAGCTAATGTGTTACACATTCTCCGAGAGCTCTGCGCTCCATCACAGTAACAGGAGATCCCACAACTCTCCCGTCATTGTTTTTCGCACATGAGTATGTTCTTCTGTGTGAGTATGTCTTTCAGGAAACCTCTGCTCAAAGATGGCCTCTGTGTTTTGATAGATGAGAGGCTCCATTGTCAAGCTGGCCCAGACACATTGCGTTATTGACTTGACACTCACTGTGTCTGTTGTTCTACATGTGAATGTGTGCGAGTGCGTGATTAAAGCAGCTGATGTCTGCCTGTCCTTAAGAGTAAAGAGAACTGACAGCAGTATTAGGCCTGACAATAAAAACAGCAAAATCAGAGAAAATTTGTGTTTAATGAGAATTTAAAAGTAATGGGAAATAAAGCATGTATGTTTTTAAGGCCTTTCTGTATGCAATGATACTTTCCTTCCATGAAATACAAGATACCTCTAGTTCGTTTGTTGGCCAGAGGAGAACTGGAGCCCAGACTGAGCCTGGTTTCTCCCAAGGTTCATTGCAACTGTTGCCTCTGACTTGCTTAGTTGGGGACACTTAATATTCAACAATATTATTGATCTGACTGTACTGACCCTGTTGCATGAGAACTGAGCTGAGGTGGACGATGACATATTTTTTTGCAGAACTGCTTTATAAATGAAATTAACAAATTTAATAACTGATGATTTTTACAACGGAACTGAATCGACACTAAACTGACTTTAGCTGAACAACAGCCAAAATGCATAGCCTAATTTTCCTGATGTCAGTTCTGTAAAGCTAGCCTGGCAAGCCAGACCTACATCAAAATGTTATGTCTGGCAACTCACCATGGACACGGCTCAATCCGAGGGGCGGGATAAACGGCTGTCTTTCAAATTCCCTCTGCACGTAATAGGACAGCGCTTCAACCAACCAGAGCGTTTTCCCAACAGCGGAGCCAACGTCAGTTGATAGATTCAACTTTTGAATCTGGCCGGCAAAAGTACGAACACATCTTCCTTTTTAAGAATGACTTAAGTGCCGTTCTTTGCTCTTTTCTCAGAGAAAAACTTAACTCCAAGTCCTCCAGAGTCGCGGCCAAAGCCGATTCGAAAGACTGTTCTCCAGCAACAGCAGCTCTTCTTTGTTTTCAAGTGGCAGGGAACCGTCACAACTCTGTCGTCATTATGTTAAGCCCGCCCCGCCTACTCTATACACGACGTGATTGGCCTGACCCAATTTAGGTTTTTCCAGCACGAAAGTCAACGGAGAGTTGCTAGACTACCCTGGCAGCAAAATACATTTTGCTGCCGCTAGGGTGCATCTAGATTTCTAGGCTACTGTAAAGCTGCTTTGAAAAAAATATACATTTGTATGTTGAAAGGTTTGCAGACACGGAATCTTTGTTTCCAGGCGGACTGATAAAGAACGCTAGACACAAACGTCTCCCTGACATCCTGTAGAATTTATCCAATCAGATGACGACTTTGAAAATCCCGAAGTGGTTCCAATTTTGTGTGCCATCCCAGACAGCAACATAGTGTCTGCCCAGATCCTGCCCACATCTGGACCGTGTGGAATCCACGTGTACCAGATGTATGCCGGATCTGGGCCGACACCATGTTGCTGTCTGTTAATTGCAGATGTTCAGCCAACGGTCCGTGGAGCTAGGAGACACAATGACAAATGAAAAAAAAATATGTGTTAAAAAATTGGCTCAAACTTTCAAACATGGTTGATGTGCTTTGACTTGATGGAATCATTGTCTGAAGTTAAAAAATCAGAGCCTGTGCACATCATACACTACGTGATTTTCACGCCCCTTTCACACAACGCGTTGATCCCGGGAAATTGCCGTAAAATTACTGGAGTGCCTTCTGTGTGAACGCAAACACGTCCCGGGATTGATGCTGGGATGGGGACCTAGTAACATTGAGGGGATTAGTCCCGGAACGTGCCCTGTGTGAACAAAAGCCAGGACCAATGCCTGACCAAAGCAAAAATCTGGCCGAAAGTCAAGTAGTGTATTCCAGCCTTAATTCTCAGTGTGAGATATAAAGTCACAATTGGGAAATATGAAGTCATGAGAAATAAAGTCATGATTGCGAGAAATAACATTGTTGTTTTTTTCAATTAGGCAAAAAAATTGTTTTCATAACTTGTTGCAACACTTTTCAACATTTTAATATAAAACATAATGACACAACTGATTATAATGACCTTGGATTGCAGTACATCATCCAATCAACATCATTTTGTCAGGAATGAGAGTACGGTCAGATAAAGTGCACCCAAGCCTCCCGAGAGCTGTCCATCGTGGTGCATTTGGACAGTTGTTTAGTGTAAGTTTGAAGGCATGACACAGGATGCCCAAGTGACTGCAAAATCAAGTGAGGAAACACACCTGTCGAGGACTGGGGGATGTGAGCGAGTTTGAGTAGTGATGACAGAGGGTATGCACTTCTGCTCTTTATTATGAAGCTTAGCAGCTGGGACACATACATGCATGTATATCATAATCTAACTCTGTGACAAGGTTAATGGTTTATAACAGTCCTGAATACACACTCCAACACTGTTGTAGCTCCGCACCTGCTGCTGTTTCACACGGAGGCTATTTGAGTGTGGTTGTATTTCTGGATTTGCATACCTGACCAAACACACAGTGTCAGTAAAATCATTAAAATGCTCAGCATGATGACATGATTTAGCAAAGCCATTTCTCAGGCCCACATGTTCACATAGCCTATTTTAACGGTAAATAAATGACAAATCACCGTTTTTTTTTTTCTTTCTTGCGGTCTCTAATGGATGGGCACAAGCATTATTTCCCCCTGGACCTAATTAACGAAATACAGGTGCAGCTGGGTTTCTGAAGGGATGCCGGAAGACTTGTCGAAGGAGTGAAGAAAAGTGTGTTGTGATTGGCAGGATGAAATAAGCACGTTATTTTTCATTTGAAACTTCTTTTTGAAAGCTTGGTTTGTTATGTTTGGCACAAAAGCCCTGAAACATGAGATTCCCATTAGGTCTGATTGAAACTGAGGACCTCAAACATAATAATTTAACTATATATATTTTTTGTATGTAGGCTATGTATGTATGTGTATGTATGCATATATAAAAAAAAAAAAAAAATGTGTTGTTATATGTATATATGCATATTATATATTACATATTATATATACATGCACATAGAAGTTTACCTATCACACCACTCAATGCTCTTTTACTCTAGTTTTTTTTTACGCACTTCTGCTTAAGCTTGTGCAAATCTCTAGTTTAGACATGGACATAGACATTTAGTTCACAGCAAATATTATTTGTTCTTATGATAAACTGCTTGTGATGTCTTCATTTCTAAATCCCTGTTGAATAAAGCATCTGTCTAATGATTGCAAATGCACTTGAGTGCACTATGTGCATTTACTTTATGCTACTGCGATTACAGTAAACTGTCACAGAAAAGAATATATGTGAAATAGCTGCTTAACATTTAGTGCGTTGTGGACAAAATGCACTGGGCTTTTAAGGTTTGTTAGGTTTTTTTGAGATGACATCACTGGTCTGGTTTATCCAGCTAATGAGATTATCTCATCATATCTCTCTTCCAGACAGTGTGTATATCAGACAGTCTGCCAAAAACAATCTGGCGATATTTATCATTGGAACTCTGTATGTTACGAGAAGCTTCGGCGACTGCTCAAGTTCTTTGTTTTCTGTTACTCTGTCCATTCACTTGTTTCTCCGCTCTCTTTGATTTACTGTAAAAGTGCCCGGATCCAATTGGTCATGTCGGTTCTGTTGTTATTGGTTAATGTCCCTGTATGTGTGTGTGTCTTTGTGTGTAGCGTCCTTTTCCCCCTTCTTTAACGGTCATCTTTTCAGAAATATTGTTTCACTTGCCCCATAATAGCTAGCTTCAGACAGATATGTATCCATAGTGTTTCATTCTTTAGAAATCATAGTGGCCTCACAATGTCACTGTTAATTAGTCACTATCATTATACCACACGCTGTGTGTGTGCATGTGTGTGTGTGTTTGTGTGTTCCAGGCCTGTAAGACTGTAAGGGAAATCAGATATTTGAGGGTTTTTTCAATATTTGAAACTCTCTGTATCTTCACCAGACATAAGAAAAGTTTCAGTCTATCTGCAGAACCTGGAAGATTTTTATGCATCTTTGTTTGTTGTTTTGAAGCATGCAAACACACAAGGATAACTTTAGATTTCACAGGCCCTTGCGAAAAAGAAGTACATTTTAGCATACTAAAAAGCGTACTAGTTCAGAAATAATATACTATATATATACTATAATAATAGTGCGATCTGAATGTCACTTAACTGCATGCTATTCACAATTAAATCAAAATGTATTTTACTTTATATTAAATGCAATTAGTTGATCTTAAGAGTGCTTCTTTGACACACATAAGTAGAAATTAATAATAATAATAGTAGAGGTAGTTATCTGTGGATTTTGCAGGCAGGTTAAGATGTATTGTAAGATGTACGTGTAAATGTACTGTAAAGGAATTCCAATGCTTTATGTTTGACAAAAATAAATTAATAATAATAGTAATAATTAGTATTATTATAATTGCATGAATATTTAAATCTGTTGTATTTCACAGGTAGTTTAAGACTGGATTTAGATTTTTTTAAATGTACTTTAAGGGAATACTAATATTTTGTATGCTTTAAAAGCTATTACAATTATGACAATATAACAATGTTTTTGGTGGTTTTATAATGTAATACATTTCTCATAATGTAAAAATTGTTGTTACATTATGAGCTCAAGATTTTATTATGTTTTGAGAAAATCATTACATTATGAACATTTTATTACAATAATAATGTAACAGTTATTACATTGGTGCAGTTTTTGTTTCTTTAAAGCACAACAAAATATTAAAACACTGATTTAAATTGTACTTTAAAGTAAAACGTTTAATTTGACTTTATTACAAAGTGCACTTAAGTGTCTTAAGAAACACAGTCATGAAAGTGTACTCTCTTTAAATACACTTAAGTGGCCTTTTATTGCATTAATATTATATTACCTGCAAGTACAGGTTTTTAAAAATATACAAGATTTAAAGTTCACTACAAGTGCACATTCAATACAATTAAGCGGAAGCCGTTTGGAAAAAGGATGTATGGACTATCAATGTGAACTCCCTTTGAATTGCATTGTGTACACCAATACATACCCATAATCATGTTTAATGACGCTAAGACGGTATTGTATTCAAGGAACATATTTAATACAGTTGCAGTAGTTAGTTACAGAAGTTTAAAAAATATAACATTATTTCATGAATATATATCAATTTACACCCCACAAATTTGTTCCCTTCCTCCACTTGTCTTCCTTTATTTTCCCAGAGACATTTGTCACCAGCCATCTGTCTGTCTGTCTCCCCCCACCACCCCCCCCCTCCCCCAACCCCAAACCCTGACTCTCTGTCTGCACTTTAAACTATCTAATCAAGCAGCATCATCTTTGCACTGGAACACACTCACACACACTGATACGCTCATCAAAAAAACAAAAAACACACACATTCATGTCAGGGAGTAACAAAAATTATAATTTTTATATCTCCTCTTAACAAGTGCTACAGATACTGAACACATTTCTGAACATAGCAAATTAGCAGAAAGGAAAATAGTATGAAAATACTGTACAATTTGCATCTCTACACCAGTGTATACAGGCTTCAACACAATCACACACTCTTACAACAACACTAGTTCATCCTCAGAGCAGAATCACTGTGGTCAGCATTGTTTGAATGTTTTTGACAAATCTGACCTCCTGTTTGCCTGGATATTTCTGTGTTTTTGAGTGTCAAAGCTGACGAAAAGGTGTCAGCGAACATAAATTCACCCATGCATTCAGACAAAGTCACATCATTCCAGCACTTCATCCATGAATACAGTAGAGTACACCAAACTATGAGTGTTATTTACAAACATAAAGCAATATGTTCTCCAAAGTCCATCAGTTCACCATCAGTCAGAACGGACCAGCCGTCAGTAGATCTCCACTTTTTTTGAACCCCTTCAACCCAGTGTTTTCTCTTCAACTTCATGTTTTCTGTTCTTCTCATTGAAATCCCTCACACTTTGGTGGCCAGCGACTGCACCTCCGACTTTTGAGTCTGGGCGCTGAGGGTCGAGGACATGGAGCTCATGTGCCCATGCATGGCCTTCTTCAGGTTCAGCAGACACAGGCACTGCGAGCGGAACCGCAGGTCAAAGAACGCGTAGAGGAACGGGTTGAGGCAGCTGTTGACGTATGCCAGGCACGTGGCGTACGGATGAGCCAGAAGCAAGAAGTGGAGGAAGCCACACGAGGTGGGTGCCAGGTCCAGGTAGGACAGGGCATCCATGCTTTTCAGCACATGGAAAGGCGTCCAGCAGAATGCGAAGACCACCACCAGGGTGGTGATGATCTTGAGGAGACGCCGCTTCTTCTGGTCTTCCTTGCGCAGGTGGCTGAAATGGCGGGTGACCGTGCAGCCGATGAAGCAGTAGCAGACGGTCATGGCCAAGAAAGGCAGAAGAAATCCAAGAGCAGAGGAGGAAAGGCTCAGACCCGCAATCCAAAGGGATTCGTGATCCTGATTGTGAGCGACCAGGCTGAAGTCCATTGCACAGGTGGTGCGGTTGTTCCCGGCATCATCCACGGTAGTGCGGAACAGGAGAGTTGGAATAGCCAGCAGGCACGAGAGGAACCAGATGGCACCCAGTGAAACCAGCATGGTGCCACGGGATCGGAGCCGGCCGCTGGACAGAGAATGGACGATTGCAAGGTAGCGGTCAAAACTCAGGCAGGTCAGACAGAAGACACTTGCATACATGTTGACCAGCACCACGTAACTGCTGATCTTGCAGAGAGCCACGCCAAACGGCCAGTGGTAACCCATCGCGGTGTACACAGCCCACAGCGGCAACGTGATGACGAACGTCAGGTCCGCGAGCGCCAGGTTGCCGATGTAAACATCTGCCGCGCGGCGTTTGGATTTCGCGCGCCAGACAGTGAAGATAACCACGCCATTCCCGGAGAGACCGAGGATAAAAATGAGCATGTACAGCACGGGGATGAGAGAATATGACGGCTCCCACTCCGAGAAGTCGCATCCAGTCTCATTATAGTCATAATAGTCATACGTGTCGACGTATTCCGGCGTTGGCTCCATTTGGTGCAGCTTTGAGTCCTTCAGGATTTTTCTTTTTCTTTTTCTTTTTTTGTGCAGTTTTATCCGAATCTCTGAGAGTTCAGTGGGAATGTTTGGATTCCTATGTCTGAAACGAGAGTCTGGGGTAAGTTTCCCTCACTGGAAGCTGAAGCGCGTCTGTGTGAGGGAGAGAAGCGCCCTGTCTTTTTAAACTCCAGACTTCTCACCCCTCCTTCTGAACCCGTATATCGGACCCCTTATCTCCACACACACACACACACACACACACACACACACACACACACACACTCCCACCCACCACGGCCCCCCCGGGCCACGCAGTCGGCAGGAGCGAGTGTGTGTCAACAAAGTGAGCTTAACTCGTTGTTTTTCTTCTTAATGAAAAAGTAATGGCTTGCTCGTCTTTCAAGTTAGATTTAGCTTAAATTGTCTGACAAAAATATGTTTGCGTCACGTCTCATTTACGGCACTTTTTAAATAAAAAAGAGTCACAGTCGCAGAATTTCAATGGATGTTGTTAACTTTTCCACACACTAACATTTGTTCATTCATGTCATAGCCTACTTAAACGTCCTGGCCGAATAAATAATAGCCTAAATGAATTAGGCTTACATTATAGGCTATTTTTGGTAGCCTATTGTTCCTTCAACTATATGAGCTTAGTTAAATTGCTTCCTGAAAGTTTTATGTGCTATAGCAAAAACGTATGCATAAAATTTGTCCGACACTTTTGAATTGAATTACTATGAAGAATGAGGGAGGACTCATTTAATCGAGCGTGACAGAAATGATTGAGACAAGTTAAATGGATGGAAACAATGATGCTATATAAATGGAAAGATTGTTACAGTAAAGCATCCAATGTTTTGATAAAGGACTCAAATTGCGTGTAAAAATAATTGAACGACATTGGCAGAGTGTGTTGGTATTTTATATATAATTTCGCATTCAAAACGAACAGGAAAACTATAGGCTAGGCTACACCTAATTTATTTATTTTTCCTTCATCTGAAATGTTATCCTTGAAGTTCTCATGAGCTTTCTGTTAAAGCCTCCGTTTAGAGTCATTGCATGTAAAAAAAATAGCCTAATTGAACGACATTGGCAAATAGTTTTGATAGTCCTACTATTTTTTATTTTTTTTTATCATTCAGTTTACATTGTAAGTCTAGTTTTAATTATTTATGCTACTGTCTACAGTTTACACGATCGATCTGACTACATGGCACTACAATTAAACTTAACCAGCCTAAACATAGCAAGCCTAAACAGGTTTCAGACAGGTTCCCAGTGAAACCAGCGCCTGCGACCAAATGATAATGTAAAAGAGGCATTGCTCTGTGATTTCCTCTCACTCAAACATTACATGAAGGTGACATGCAGTCACTTCAAACACTCGACTTCCACTACAACACATCACTGGAGCCTCTTTAATAGGAACAAGAGATTTACCTGCAGACACATTATTCAAACCCTTAAACGGAAATACAGACCCATATACGTTCCTTTGTAAATATTACGTTTAACAATATGACATCATATAGCCTAACTATTTATTTATTTATTTAGGCTATGGTGCACTTCTGTAGGCTACCTAAAAACGTAGCCTACTTTCTTTCGGAGATCAAATTCAATTAATTTCAGCGATTCTTATGAAAAATACATTGTTCGCTGTGTTATAAAGCGTTCTGAGTGTCTCAAAGACACTCAGAACGCTTTATAATACAGTGATTAGATTACATGTCAGCAAAGGATTTGGATATGTGTGAATTTAATTCGCAATTTCTTGCATTTATTTGCATGATAATAGCAGACACAAACTCGCAAAATAAACAAAAAACAAAAGGAAACGACGCATTTGACATTAACGAGTTTCTCAAGGACGCGCTGTTCACGCGTTACACCCAATTTGTAGCACCTGAAAAAGGGCAGTTAAAGCGAAATAGCTTAGGCTGAATAGAGAGCAATTCACATCCAAAACAAACAGGAAAACTATAGGCTACACCTAACTTATTTTTCCTTATTCACCTGAGGTATTGGATTATCCTTCAAGAAGTTCTCATGATCTCTCTGTTAAATTGGTCGTTGCATAGGCTATCTGCACCACTATTTACACATACAAATCTTGTTTCACACACTACACTCCTTAAATTAATGTGCAATCACATTAAGCAGGATCAGTGTGTGATCCATCAATCAGAGTGTCTCTCTCCACAACACTGATGAAATCATCATGCAGATCTTCTCAATCACTTCACGAGCGGCCAGTATCTTATACTCAAGTGCTACAGGATTGTAACTATTTTTAAAGGGGAAAAAAGAATAGCTTATATAACACTTCAATGACAGTGTGAAGTAAATGTGTGACTTACGCTGAGAACTAATGTAAAGAAAACAGAGGCATGTAATGCATCTCTGGCAAATGTGTTTAAATGCATCAGATTAGATATAAAATGTGTGAATAGTGGCACTTATGGCATACATTTGAATAAAAGGATGTTCGCCATTTATTCTGAGGATACTGTCTGCACATGTCCACTTGTGGCATCAGATTTTGGCATCATTCTAGATACAGCACACTGAATCTGTGGTATGATCTTCCTTTTTTTCCAGCTTGTAACATCTCAAGATTTAGATTCAAAACTCATTTTGAATGACATACTCACCGGACATTTTAAGGTGGACTTGGTTATTTGAAAACAAAATAGCACATATCAAACAGATTGACCAATGATAAAAAAATGCTACTCTTTATTGGCATCAAAAAAAGTTCTTCTTTAGTTTGTTAAAATGTTCATCACACTTCACACGTTTTTTTTTTTAGGGAACCCAAAATGGTTCTTCTATATCAAAACTCCCTTTTGCAACCTTTATTTTTTAAAGTGCATACTGAAAGTCATCATAGGTATAGGCTAAGTAGATTAGATCCCTGATGGGTCTTTACCCCTCAAAACACCTGTTAGTTGATTCATTCACTTCCTTATACTTTGAAATTACTTAAAAAGCAAGCAATACGCAAGGTCATGGTTCATATTTTGGCATTATTACTCATGCCGTTCATATTTATTGAATTATTACTTGAAGCCATAAATTACTGTAGAATTTCAAAGTTTGCATAAAGTGAGCAGCTCCTGCTGTGCAAAAAGGCGACTGGGTTGCTCTCTGTGCCCCCATAATCCTTTGCCCTGCCCCATGCAGTCTGCCCCTCACCCCTTCCTCTCTGCATGTTGTTTTTGTTGGACCTCAGAGAAACTAAAACACTCCACACACACACACAGCAGACAGCCTGGCAAAAACAACAGACAGTTTCCTGCTTAAATCAAGCTGGTAGGCCCTCAGATGAGACGGCGCCCTCTAGTGGATTTCTATATAGACAACACACACGTTTCATTGCATAGACTTCCATTGAATTTATATCAGGTTAATGATATTTTCTATAGCCCAAACCAACCCCCCCCCCCCCCCACACACACACACAGGTTGGTAGGCTGCTATCTGATTGACTGTGGAGAGATGTGGCTGCCTGCTGCTCTAATAGATCCTTTAGATAAATAAATAAATCCACACATTTTAAAAATAAAAGAAACACTGATAAGAAGCAGATGGTCAGATTAGCCAGACGACTTTCAAACACTCAACACACACCTCTAATTGCCAGATTAGGCAGATGAAATTGAGATCTTCACCAAAAAGCCCTTTGTTGTAACAAATAAATTTTTTTTAGTGAAAGCTTTGTTTGAGCATGATTTACTCATGGACATTTTATCACACTGATAATACCGTATCATTAATGTCTTAGTGAAGCCAAGCGGACAGGAGGGGGTAAATGGGGGGTTAGAGGTCAAATGTAAATTCAGAGGTTGAGTTTGATATAAAAGTGCATGAGCATATGAGCATACACACTGCCATACACTGAGGTTTATTTTTTTTGTTTGACAAGCCAGCCAAATCCTGAAATGTAGCAAAACATAACAATCAGCATCCTTAAGAGAATCATCATAAATCATCAAATCATAAGTGAATCAACAAATCATCAACATACCAGGTATAACACAATTTAAGAGCACAAAGAAAAAGAGTTCATGTCTTTTAGAGACATATTTTTCCTGTAAAAATGCAATTAAAGTAAATGTAAGGTTTCCAATAGTTACAATTGTTGTGAGATTTTATTTTTCTATCAGCTGTGAAGAGTAAGACCACACAAGAAATAGCAACTTTGCCTGTGAGTGAGTGTGTGTGTGAGACCCCATAGCAGCTGTGTTGTTTTTTGCCCTTGTACAGCTGACCGGACCGCTGCTAAATAGCAGATTAGAGTGGTCCTCCATTTTATGAGTTGCGATGTTTCATTTACACACACACATCTAAATGCATACACACTTACATTCACACACAGACCAAGCGTTTTGGCATGGCTGAAGCCAGCAGAGGTGAAGCTACAGGAGGGGTGTTAGCTGTAATTTGGGTATTGTTTGAAGTATACAGCTGTCAGGCACCTAACACGTCAGATTTGATCTCACGGCTTGATTTGTGGAACTTCAAACCCCACAAATCACGCAAGGTGTGTGTGTTTCTGTGCTTTTGTGTGTCACCAGAGGCACTTCAGACAATGAAAAAGGATGGTGAGTTTCAAGAGGCTGTCCGCTTAAACTGAAGTGGAGAATATTCCCTTGTATGTTGTGTATTGGTTGTTTGGATCTCTCTGTTGTAAAAGAAACGTCCCAAGTGTTCATATGGGTATGCTAAACACCAAGAAACCTCCTCAGACGATATCACACCCATGTGCCACTCAACACCCCACTTCTGGTCTTACACACACACACACACTTAGATCACCATCTTTCTGTTGATTTAAGCCTGCGAGGTAATTCATTGAGATTTAAAAGGCAATCATGATGGTTTGTTTGCCTTTTAGCTTAGCAGGTTAGCATTCTCCTCTGATTTGATGTTGAGAGTCCTGTGAGTCTTTGAAATCCCTAAAAACATGTGTCTGCTCACCCACTCGCTCTCCCCCATGTGTACTCTGTAATCACATAGTAGGGGATACCGACAAGTTGTTCCGTCAATGAATGTGTTTTTTCACCTCCTCTTAAGTGAGTTGCCAGTCTGTAGCTCTGGGTCGGTCCAGCCCAGCTCATTACTGAAGGCATGTTTGAAATATGGCGCCTGCGGGCAGCCGCCCGACTCTTTGACTCTTTACCCCGAGACTGCCCTCACTGATGAGTCTGATAACACACATACTCACCTGGACATAGCCAAGGGAGTTTTAAAATGGTGTTTCTTTTTCGTGGTTTCTTGGCCTTAAACCTAGAGGCGATAATGAAAATGCCACATGCTTTGGTTAATGTTCTGGCAAGGAGAAAAAACGTTCTCCCGGTAACATTAATAGAATGTTATCTGGTCTTTAATAATGTTCTCAAACGTTAAAAACTATTTTTTTATACATCAAAATGTTTTAGTTGGAATTTATGTAAATGTTACTACTTGTTTTAGAATGTTCAGAGAACACAAGCAACTTTCCCATACAGGTTAAAAATACAGGTTTCACTTAACTTGAGTGTTCTAACTACGGAAAAATCAATGTTCCCAAAACCATTTACCTGGGGTTAAAGGGTTAGTTTATCCAAAAATGACCATCATTTACTCACATATGACTTTCTTCTTTCAGCCGAGAACAATCAGAGTTAAAAAAAAAAATGTCCTGGCTCTTCCAAGCTTTATAATGGGAGTGAATAGTAATGAGATTTTGAAGCCCCAAAAAAGCACATCAATCCATCATAAAATGAATCCATACAACGCCAAGGGGTTAATAAAGGCCTTCTGAAGTGAAGCGATGCATTTTTTTAAAGAATAATATGTTCTGAAGCATTGGCCATGCTGCTCATGTGGGTGATGTGAGTTCGAGTGTGGCTTTTGACATTTCCTGATTTTGTTCTTCCTTTTCATGCCCAAATATTACCAAATACAGATTTTTCAATGGCCAATTCTTTAACTCTTATACCAGTAATGGAGTAAATGTAAATAATTTAAACATTATTGAAAAATAATAAATCATGACATTTTTCTTTCAAAGTGTGTTTTATACCAACACTGTTACATTCATGATGTTTCAGGGTTAAATGTTATGGGGACGAAGGTCAGTGAAAAATAGCAGCATGAACTAGCAAATGTTATTGCATTTACAGTCAAAGCTTGTGCTTATTTACTGTAAAAAATTAATAACTAAAAAAATGTATAATTAATTTAACAATGCTGATATAAGCACAAATCATAATGACATGCATATTGACTGATATTCCACTTGATAAAAACAAAACACCTAAAATGTTATATTTTTCATTATTACACACCAAAAAAGAGTTCAAATAAAGTCACTGAGTTCAGTATCCTGCTAAATATATCAGTAGTATGTAACAGGGACACACATAAGACACAAATGGTACTATTTCCTGAGAATCCTCCATAAATTAGGTGGCTCATAAATAGCTTATCTTCAATGGACACACATGCTGGTGCATGAAGACACACACACACACACACACACACACACACACACACACACACACACACACACACACACACACACACACACACACACACACACACACACAAACACACACACACACACACACACATAGACAGAGCTAGCAGGATTGACCTCAAATGGCCGCACATATACAGGCACACCTGTGTGAATGTGGAGAACTGGATCAGATAAGACCATTGTTATGGAGGAAGTCATTGCATCAGGGGATCAATGATGGCTGACTCCTGTTTCTATTGTAAATGGTACTGTACAGTGTACAGTGCATGGTGATAATTGTAATCACACCATTGTACATAAAACATTACACTTGAGAGGCTGAAAAGCACACGTATACCACTACAAATAAACTCAAATACACATCAGTGACAAAAATGAACTTTTCCATTCAGGGGAGATTTTTCCCTCTTAAACTGATTTCCGGGGTCATTGTAACACACAACAAATCGAACCTTGAAGCAGATGGGAACACACCGGGTGCCACTCCTATCAGCTAAGATCAAGTAGGGCTACAATTTGCATGGGCTCACCAAAATTGGACAATTGAAGTCTGATGAAGTCTGATCCAGAAGAAGTCTGGTGAGTTCTGCTGCGACATTCCGATGGTAGGGTCAAAATTTGGTGTAAACAACATGAAAGCATGGATCTCTCCTGCTTTATGTCAACGAGTTCAGGCTAGTGGTGGTGTTTAAGTGTGTCAGGGTTTTTTTTTTTATTTTATTTTTTTACCACACTTAGTACTAATTGAGCATTGTTTAAATGCCACAGCCTAACTGAGTATTGTTGCTGACCATGTCCATCCCTTTATAACCACAGTGTATCATCTTCTGATGGCTACTTCCAGCAGGATAACACACCATGTCACAAAGATCAAATCATCTCAAACTGTTTTCTTGAACATTACAATGAGTTATTACATTAAAACACCAGATCTAAATCCAGTAGTGCACCTTTGGGATGTGCTGGAACGGGAGATTCGCATCAAGGATCTGCAGAAACTGTGTGATGCTATGTCTATATGGACCAAAATCTCTGAGGAATGTTTCCAGCGCCTTGTTGAATCTATGCCACGAAGGACCTCTCATGTGTGGGGTTCCTCATGGCTCAATTTTGGGACCACTTTTGTTCTCCCTTTATATGCTCCCATTAGGATCGATCTTTGAAAAATATGGTATTTATTATCATTTGTATGCTGATGACTTCGGGATACATTTTCCATTCAGTCTCTATGAATGTTTGGCTGAGGTTAAGTGTTGGTTGGCTAACAATATTCTCCAACTAAACGAGGATAAGACTGAGTTTATTTTATTTGGTAAAAAGGGATGTGTGGAGGTTGACTGCCTGGGGTTGCTTTCAGGGAAAAATCTTTCAAGTGTAAAAAAACTTGGGGTCATTTTTTACTCTGAGCTCAAATTTTATCTTGAAACTGCAAAGGTGACCTTTTCTGTTGTAGCTCCAAGGCTTTGGAATGACTTTCCTGTGTCAAGTCAAGTCAGGTCACCTTTATTTATATAGCGCTTTTTACAATACAGATTGTTTCAAAGGAGCTTTACAGAGATAACAGGAAAATAATGGAACAAACTTTGTCTGTAAAATCATCTCCTACACTTAGTGTATTTCAGAGTGCACTAAAAACTCATTTTGTTTTCTTTGCCATTTGAAAATGTTTTGTAAGTTGTTGTTTGTTGTAGTGTGGTATATGTTTTATTGTTTCTATGTTTGTTTTTATTCTTTTATGTATTCTTTCTTTACAGCACTTTGGTTCCACATTGTGGTGTTGAACGTGCTTTAGAAATAAAGTTTGAGTTGAGTTAAAGCAGTTCTGAAGGCAAAAGGGGGTCCAACCTAGTATGAGCAAGGTGTACCTAATAAAGTGGCCGATGAGTCTGTATTGTGTGTATATATAGCCTATCTTGAATTTTGGGAGCATTTTTTAAGATTAATTTTGGTGGCATTTTGCCCTAAGCTCCAATTAATTTATTACCCAGATACACCCACGAAAAATACAAGATAATTTAAGTAAAGAGAATATATGGAAAATGTGAAATAAACTTGATACTTAAATTAAGCATAACCAGTAACTAAATTCTCTTGAGTTATGAAGAAGCAACAAAATTGTCATCTGGGAATATCTTTCTGCCTTATATTATTTTTAACCAAATAATCTATATACCATTCTCATAAACATGGACTCTCTCTTCCTCACCCTCTTAAAATCTGAATCAGGAACAAACAGGGTTCGCAAGGTGTTTCCCTGCTTCCACTGAGGGTTTAGTGACCTCTGACCCTGCCTCTCTCCCGTGCCCTTCGGCCCCTGAATGGATAAAGCAGCAAGCAAAGCAGGAAGAGCTCTGGACTCAGGATAATGGAAGATGCTGTGTGTGTCTTGTGTGGGGTCTGCTTCCACATAAATAACAGTTTTTTTTATAGAAGGTTTTTCAGATAATATAGGCCCAAATATTGGTATTTTAAGGGTATAATAGGCCATAGTGTTGTCTTTGGCTTATGTTTAAATGTGCACAGCAAGGTTAAATTCACAAACGCCCACATGTATCCCACCACACACACACACACACACACACACACACACACACACACACACACACACACACACACACACACACACACACACACACACACACACACACACACACACACACACACACACACACACACACACAGAAGAATTTGGAAACAATCTGTGGTAACACTTTATTTTAGTGTCATTGTTACATAATGTTACATGTAGTTACTATAGTAATAACTATAAATTATGCATAATTACATGCAACTAACCCTAAACCAAACCAAACCCTAATCCTAACCCTATAGTAAGTACATGTAGTTAATTAATATTACTCCGTACTTAAATGTATAGTTACAGTGTAACAACGACTCCTTAAAATAAAGTGTAACCCAATCTGTATTGTATTGTTTTCTCTAAAAAGTGCTGGGTTGAAATTGCAAACAAAGTAGAAACTATATAGAATCTGTATCTATAGAAATCTATAGATGTACCAAATGATTAATTGATTAACCATTAAGATCAGTTGGATTAAATAATAGACAAATGCATTAAACTGAGCAAGAAGAGAAGCAAATCAAAAGTTTGATAATAGCATTATTAAAGGCAGTTACTGTGAATTTAACATTTATATAGATTAAACACTTATTTTGTGTTGTGAAAAAGATTGTTGTACTAACACAATTGAAAGCATGCTGAAAAGTTTGGGAAAAGTGCACTTTTGATGATCTGTTGTGATAATATTTCTATGAGTTTTGAAAATGTACACCTTACTTGTGAAAATAGTACCAAAGCGAATTAAAAAAAGGAGAAGAAAAAAACCCCTGTAAATTCTAAGTGGTCAAATTAGGTATTTACACTATAAACAGAAATGCAAGGGGGTAAAAATAAATGATTTCTTTCTGAAAACAATGAGTTTCGATTCAAGCGAACTAATTATGTGTACGTGTTCTCACGCATGATCATTGGGTGCATGTAATATCATAAGTATTAACCTGATAGTTATGTTAAGTATAATTTCTATTAGAATAGCCTTGGGGTCTCTCAGACCCCCAACCAGGCCATGCGAGTTAAAAGGCTTGAGAAACAAAAGACAAGCGGATGCTGCTGTTTTTGCTCTTCGGAGGAACACATCTCTGAATTATTAGGAAGTGCCTTCTTTAATCATTATTTGTATACCTAGCATTTATGTGGAGCCCTTGGGCTGTGGATCAGGGAGAGGTGGTGATGGTGGAAAGGAGGGAGAGAGGGAGGAAACGGGCGGGAAAACATGGGAAGGAAAAACAAGGAGAGGAGGAAAAACAGAGGTAGAAGATAAAGGTGATGAGAGGCAGGAATGGATAATGAGCAGGATTAGAGAAGGACTAAACACATGAATACTCAATCTCTCTTTCTCTCTCTCACACACACACACACACACACACACACACACACACACACACACACACACACACACACACACACACTTGCACAATGTGCATTCACACCATTGCACATTTAAAAAATAAGGATAAAGCTTACCGCCTATCTGGTTACCTCTTTCCTGGGGGCCTGAGAGGAATTTGGACACATCTGGACCCAAATCCTGCAGAAAACAAAAGCTTCTCAACAGCTTTACCTAACACACACACACACACACACACACACACACACACACACACACACACACACACACACAAACACACACCAGTTTTACACACTAGACGGATTGTGTGAAAAGAAGGCAGAGCACAGTTCAAGAGTAAACAGAGAACTATTTCAGACCAGTTTCCAAAAAGAAAGGAATAGTCATCATGTTGAGTTTGAGTTATTATATAGAGTTATTGCTTGTCATAATGTTGAGTGTCATAAAATATATCACAAATTTGTCATTCTCAGGAAACGGTTACATAATCTTAGGAGAATTGTGTATTTTTAATCATTCCAATTTAAATAATTCATTGCTAAACTTTCAAGAAGTTATCTACGCTCTACAGTACTTCAACCCTGTCACAGTAAGTTTGGAAGTCATATGCTTATAATTTTGTATGCCTAATAAATCAAATCACCCATGATATTTTTGCTCCAACATTGGTTGTCTCAAACATATTACATTTAGTATGGGAGCTTAAGATTCCGGAAAATACACAGATAACATGTCCCGGGATTTGTCCGGAATCTGTGAGTGCGTTCACACACATCCCGTAAAGATCCCGTAAAGACCCGTGGTTATCAAGTTATCACTACGACACACTCCTTACGGCATTGGTCCTGGCTTTTGTTTACACAGTGAGCGTTCCGGGACTGATCCCGACAATGTCACTAGGTCCCCATGCCAGGAATCGATCCTGGCATCACTCCCGGGACGTGTTTGCATTCGCACAGAAGGCACTCTAGCAATTTTACGGCAATTTCCCGGGATCAACGCGCTGTGTGAAAGGGGCTTTACAGTAAGTATTTATATGCTTTATGCTGTAAACATTTTATCTGTGAAAAAGGGATCATCCACCTTGTATCAAGATGCATTTTGGTTGTCCGATCACAAGTAGTCAGTGCGTTCACAGTGCATATTTGCTTCCCACGACTCACTGACAAATGAAATATGTACAAGTGAGAAGTGAATCATAAAATGTCAATAAACTTTAAAGATTATTTCAGTGTAATAGGTAAACTATGCAAATACCACCTCAAAATATATGAGTTATATGCTCATGCATTCATCAGAACGCTGGGAATAAATACTACCCTTACACAAACAAAAACAAGAACATTCCCTTGAGTAGATTTCTGACTTGCCAGACAAGTTTTCCCTAAAGAGAGAGGTGCTTCATAACTTCGGACTGTTCCCACTGAACATTTTCTAAATATGTACGTGTGTGCTATTCATGAGCCCCTGAAGGGCTGTTTCTGTTACGGGCCAAGATTGTTTTTACACTCAGTCAAAACCTATTTCGCCATATGGTTTACTGTGACCCAAATGTGGCTGTTATTGAGCAGCCACTTTAAACTAATTCTGTGCTTGTGTGTATGTGCTTTGGCAGACCCCCAAAGTGGCGTCCCGCTGAGAGGGAGAGGTGTCACAGTTTGAGTGACAGGTGCATTTTAAACATCGCATACCCTGTTTCACCAGATAGCTGTGTTTCTATTCCAGAGATTTTACTGTAGCTGTAAACCACACTAAATGTTAAAGACAGACAAACTTGCACTCCAAATGCAGCAAATGATCAGGATTTAATGGACAGAAAAATGGCAGTTGAAAGAATGAGCAAATGTATTTGTGAGCCTAAGATTAAAAAAAATAAAATAATTTAAATTACCCTTTTAAATTGATTTAAGTTTTATTTAAAGGAGTTTACTAAAAAAAAAAAACTTTCTTTCACCATTTAATGGCCCTCTTAAAAATAAAAAATAAAATCTCTGTTTTTAGTCCTTCCTTTTTGGTTCATTGCTGTTTTGGACCCCATTGACTTTCATTGTATTTTCACAAAAACAGAAGAAAGAAAGTCATGCAGGCTTGGCACGACATAAGGGTGAGTAAATAATTGCAGAATTTCCATTTTCCACTATCCCTTTAAGCAATTTTAAAATATGAGATTTCATCCCAGTGCTGTATGACAATACGACCTTATTTATGATTAGTCTGTCCTATGATAAATGAGCACTTAATGTTACAGCTTCCTGGCTGCATTGTCGTAGCTGGCCGTCTGTTTTGCTCCTGTGAGAGGCACAATCATCATCCTGTTGTCGAGCACAATGGCTTCTGCTCTTATTGTTAACAGGCGCGTGCTAGCATGTGAATTATTGGCGGAACGAAATCTCTTTGCACGTGTGTGTGTGTCCTGGATTTCTTAGTGCTCGGTGGGCAGTCAGTAAAACACAACAAACAATCTGTAAGACCATGCAGTCATTGACATCCAGTAGCTGTGTTTATGTTCTCGTGTGCTTGTGTATGTTCATTCTAAACTTCCTTATCTTCATCCCCTTTAATCAAGCACTGCAGCCAGAACCAATCAAGAACTGGCACAAATCACTTTCCTTCCACTCTGGTATTTTCCTTCTCAGCAAATTGCAAGGCTTTCTCTTCCTCACGCTCTCTCCTTCTTTCCTTTTTTAGTAGTTGAAGGCCAGAACACTCCTTGTGAAAAAGGGGTACAATATAGCATATTTTAAAACAAGTACTTAAAGGGATCCTATTACGCCCTTTTACGAAGTCTTGATTTTGTTTTTGAGGTGTATCAGATTATGTTTTCATGCTTGATTGTTAATTTTTTTTCTCACATATTTAACAGTACCTCTCTTCCCAGTCTGCTGAGTTTTCGTTGTTTTCGATGAAGCACCTTCCTTCCCAAATACGAAATGTGCTGTGATTGATTAGCTGACCAAGTGTGTTGTGATTGGCAGCGCCTACCGAGTGTTTGGGAAATGTCATCCCCCTACATAACCGCAAGCTCTACTCAGATGTAAATATTAACGATGGCATCAATTTCAAACCATTTCGAGCCCGATTCAGACCCTGACAGTGTTAACGAACAAGAGGATCGTGCAGAACGGATTTCAAGTACGGACTTTGCAAGCACGGATTCCACAGGACGTTTTAGAGTGGTATGTTACATTACATCAATGTAATGTTAGTTAGCAGGCTAGCGGAGGCAAAGCTTTGCCCTTCGTTTACATCTATCATAGCAACTACATAAAGCTAATAATTGGAACTGTTAATTGAAAACACAACTGCAAATAAAGTTGGGATCCATAGACAACAGATTATCCCGACAAAATGATAATGGCTCCATCTTTTAGCAAAAAAACCCCTAGTTTACCACTTTATTTGCAAAATATTAATCTCCATTTCATGAGAACACCACGACGCATGCGTGTTGTTGATGCGAGAGCAGACATTGTTGCGTGAACGTGCGTTGGAGATTAATATTTTGTACATAAAGTGGTAAATTATGTGTTTTTTTTGTGCAAAACAAAGCACTTGTGTCGCTTCATAAAATTGAGGTTAAACCACTGGAGTCACATGGATTACTTTTATGATGTCTTTACTACCTTTCTTGGCCTTAAAAGTGGTAGTTGCGTAGACTGTCAATGGAGGGACAAAAAGCTCTCAGATTTCATAAAAAATATCTTCATTTTTGTTCCGAATGAACGAAAGCCTTACGGGTTTGGAACGACATGAGGTTGAGTAAATAATGATAACATTTTCTGTTTTTGGGTGAATTAACCCTTTAAGTTTCCTTTTTATTTCAGTAATATATTATCTGCAGGTACAGTAAAAAAATTAATAAAAAAAAAACCTTTAAGATGCTCACTACAAGTGTTCATTCAATACAATTAAGAAGACTTCTTTTCACAAGGGATGACAGAGTTCTTCAGCATTTCTTTCACAACAGCTGATTCTATTATTACCTTCATTATTTATAGATGATTAAAGCACACATGCAGTCATTAAAGGCTAAAAGGTTATGGATATTATCGTGCCAAGCAAGGGGATGTGAAAAAGGGTCAAACATCATACTTAAAAATGTATAAATGTATGGAATTAATCATACTTCAGAATGTAGGTAATTGTAACTTTATATCTCACAAATGCAACTTTATTTCTCACAATTGCAACTTTGTTTCTTACAGTTGGTACTTTACGTCACAAAGTGACTATCTTCCCAGTTGGAACATGACTGACCTTCAGCATTGAAATTGGTTGAAATAAAGCAAGTTCTGGCAGGTCACGTCAGTCAAGATATAGCCTCAGCTGACTCTCAGCTGATCCACGTCTACCAATAGGAATACGATGCCTATCCCAGCATCCCAATATAAGGTCCATTATCAGCAGCTTTATTGCATTGCTCAGGATCTAATTACCCTCCTCCATCCCCAGCTCCTCCTGTCATCCACAGTCAGGACTTGACCTTCTGATATTCCTCTTCAAATCAGACTGTCATCTATCTTGATTTATGTTGTTACATTAAATAAGTGTTATTAAGAACATGAATAATATCTGCAATACATTTATGTCTGTTATCGCTCTGCTCCCTGCTCTTATCTATGCTAGGCTGCAAGGATGGTTAGGGAGTTCTTGCCAAGAACAGAGCCATATCGCCAATCCAAACTGTATGCTAATTGTCAATCATCTTTGACGATAGTAGTGCTGACTGAAACAATGTCAGGTTGTCAGCATTGACAAGCAGTTAAAACAACATTTAAAGCTAAATGGATGTAAAAAACAAATAGCCTACTCATAAATCAATGTTGAAATTCATTCACACATGTTGAAACACTGTTGCGATAACCTTGATTCGTTTAGCAAAATTGAAACAAAATTCAACAGTGTTTTAACGGTTAGTTAAAATTGTGACATATCAGATTGTCACGTTCTATCTCAAGTGTGACTTCATGTCACATTGTGACTTTTTTGCTAAATGTTTTGCTTAAAGAGTGCAAATTTTTCTCTTGGTTTGATATTTTATTATTATTTAAAGCAACAACATTCATATATTTTGAGAGTGACCAATATCATATATTAAGTGACCAAATACTTTTTGGGACCACTGGCACATATACTCTCCAGAAGGTCAAGTTATGGTCTGTAACAAGCCATTATTAGACTCTTTGGTGCTCTAAAACAGGCAGAGGTTAATCTTTTAGAGCACTTTAGACAGACCCTCATGTTTACGTCTGCCTTCTGCTGGTGCGCACTGACAAACTGCCCTTTAACGATAGCATATGGGCTCAAAGCCAATGTCAAAGCCATGTATGCATCTCTCATATGTACACAAATAACAAGCACCACTAGTCACTGTGGGAAAATATTTGCACTGGATACTTTCTTTAGACATATCGTACTTGTATAGACCACCAGTCAGTATTCACATTAGAGGTTGGAGTCACTAGAAGACAGATTTAACAAATTGAAGAAATGTCCTCAAAAATGCTGATTTGAAAAACAATAAGGGACGGAAAATGTAATAGTCTACACACACACACACACACACACACACGCACGCACGCACGCACGCACGCAGGCACGCACGCACGCAAGCACACACACACACACACACACACACACTAATAGTAAAGCAGCTGACCTCCATCTTCTAAACGCTGACAGCTGCATTGCACCCATCAACACGCGCTCGCACACACACACATACACACACGCACACGTACGTACGGACACACACACATACACACACACACACACACACACCTTAAAATCTCAACAAACTTTTGGTTGAAAACATTCATACATTTAAGGTTATTTAGGGTTCTGTACCATTCAAAACTTTGCAGTCAGAATTTTTTTATGTTTTTAAAAGAAGTCTCTTATGCTCAACATTTATTTGATCAAAAATACAGTAAAAACAGTCATTTTGCAAAGTATTACTAAAAAAAAATTATATTTGAAAATATTTTAAGTGTTCAGTATCACAAGAAAAGAAAAATTACAAGAAAATAATTTAAAAAGAAAAACCTTACTGACCCCAAACTTGCATGCTATGTGTGTGTGTCATGTTTGGACAGAAAAACCTGAAATTCCCTACTTTTATGCGGGGAACAGCAAATGGTGTTTTAATAATGGTGGTTAATTATGTTTTAATTAAGACATATACAAAGTTTATAACTGTCAGGGTTAGTTGTAGCTTTAGGGGATAAAAAAATAAGTGAAGTAAATGGAAAGTCCCAAACTTTTTTTTTATCAAAGGGTCAGCAAATCATTTCCCATTGTCCATCTTTTGTGTGTTTGTGTCTGTGTGGATTTGTGTGCTGCTCTATGCTTTATGTTCTGTAATCCAAGTAAGTATTTAATGGACCATTTAATGGCCTGGTGGTCCAAAAAAAAAAATCAAAAGACAGAGGGAATGAGACAAAGAATGTGATAAAAAGACTTTACTGATGAATGCAAAAGATTCCTTGTGACAGGTGAGTGAAAGAAGAACTGACTCGAGCACTTAAAGAAGCTCTCAGCAAACAACAAGAACAAACTTGCTGAAACTCGCATCCTCTGCTTCTGCTTCACCTTGCTCTTCACCTTGCAGAGGTTGCCCCTTCATTGACATGTCAACTTTGTGTGGTTTTCTTCTGTTTATCAATGCAAATAAAATACTTTAGATAACTGAAAACAAAAAAATCTGAGTTCATACTGAAATCTCTGATGTTTGATTGCAGAGTTTTGTACAGGTCTGAACACAGTGTGTGACGTTGAGATCTCTTCTGAAACTCTAGATGATATGTGAGATTTCTGAGGTCTTTTTCTCAGGAAAAAATCTTAGAAGAGAGAGAATTCAGTATAAAAACTCGAACTGCTTAATATCTAATATCATTGCTGTTTGGGAGAAATGGGATATTAAAGAGGTCTTATTTGTGTGTGTGTGTGTGTGTGTGTGTGTGTGTGTGTGTGTGTGTGTGTTTTACAACTCTATTCTATTCTATTTCCTATAATTCTATATTATATTGTATTTCTATTTCTATTTTATTTTATTTTCTATGAATAAACTTTCTAATTGGAAAAAAAAAGAACCGGCAAAAAACGAAGGAATTTTTTTAAAATTCATTTTAGCCGTTCATTTACACGACAACGGTGTTTGGCGGCATTGAAAACAAACTTTGAGCAACAAAGTGCAAGTTTTTGAAAAAAAATACCTTTATTATCTCCATGTAAACTACACAAACGCTAATTTGTGAAAACGATGACGTCATGCACATGCGTATTGCGTGTTCGGTCTATAGGCATGTCGTTTTTCTTTACAAAGTGACATCGCCAACTACTGGCCTTACTGCAGAATACAGCATTTTTTGTTGTTTGCGTGGATTCACGTGAACGGGGATTGCTTTGACAGTGTTGACGTTTATATGTGAAAAACGCAAAGGAGAAACCTTTCTGCATTTAGTACATTGTTGTTGTGTAAAAGTACCCTTAGTCTGTGTTTAGCTATGTTCCTGTGTTTTGTTCTGATTTAGTTTCCCTCATTAATTAATATTTTCACCTGTGTCTTGTTTGGTTCCTTATTTTATCCCGTGTATTTATATCCCAAATTTAGTTCTGTTCTTTGTCCGTTCTCGTCATTAGCCCCTTTCACACAGCAATCCCGGTAAATTACCGTAAAATTGCCTGAACGACTTTACCGGTAAATTCAAAATGTGCTGTTCACACAAGCAACAGTGTTCTGGCTTTTTACCGGTAACAGACCATTCACACATCATTTCCAAAATACCGGTAAACTCTGTGATGATGTCATTAACCGGAAGTGACCTCTAAAGTTGTTGACAAATCTCTTCATCTGAGTTTCGGTATCACTCCAATTTGATTTTGATATCTCTCGCTCTCTCTCTCTGAGATGTTATTTTCTCAACCAAATCCTAATCCTACCCTAACCCTATAGTAGGTACATGTAGTTCATTAAAATCCCTCAGTACTTAAATATATAATTACACTGTAACAATGACACCTTAAAATAAAGTGTAACCTTAATTTCTGTAATCTGTAATTACACTGTTGACCCTTCCCTTCCATTTTAACCCACCCTTAAAATAAACCATTCCATGAAACCTGTCTCTAACCTTACCTGTATCTCACCTTGCACGTGTTTAGCAATACAACAACACAATAAGTATTGTACCTCACTTTTTTTTTATGTAAAAGATATGTAAGCTTGTTTCCGCAACAGAATAACAACTAAAAAGGGTAATTGTGACTTTTTATCTCACAATTCTGAGATGTAAATTCGTAATTGCGTGAAAAAAAAAAGTCTGAATTGCGAGTTTATTTCTCGCAATTGTGACTTTAGAATAAGATAAAGTCATAATAAAAGTCGAAATAAAAGTCTATAAAAAGTTGCAAAAGTCTATAAAAAGTTGCAATTATCTTTTAAAATGTTTTATTCTGTGACGGAAACAAGATTCCATATAAAGAAACCTAGTATAAAGTGTGACTGAAGTGTTTTATTCTGTAGTTCTTTCAGAAAAATATCTATGTACTGACATGTGGGGGAAAAAAAACCCTGAAGACCTTAAGTATATAATGCGTCACCAAGAAAGTTTTCAATCTCCAAAGAATCGTTGGAAACCTTGATTCTTAAGTGTGTATGAGCTTCTTCTTTTATGATCCCATTTGCTCATACATGCACTCTTAGCATGTGTTTTGACTGCACTCTGACCTTCATGATGGGGTTTTATTAGAACCAAGAAGAGAGGCAGATGTGCAGACGATTACAGGATATCTCTCGCTCTCTCTCTCTGAGATGTTATTTTCCTGCATCTTAAGATGGAAGGTGTTTCCTGTGGTAGTTCTGTCTGTTGCTGATTAGGCATCATAGATCTTCCATCTGAGAGAAAGAGCAGGACAGAGACAGACAGGGAGGGGGAGTCTGCTGGACAAGGTCAAGCCCTGCAACCACTTCCCTCCCTGACCACCATGCCTTTCCGTTCATATAGTAACCACACAAACACACACTCGCACACAGATATTTGGTCAGCATCATTTAGAAGATCTAGTGGTTTCATGGCTCATTTGAGACAAGATATGGGACAATAAACAATAGGAGACTGAAATATTTAAACTAGCACAATGATGGATTGTTTTTATCTGTCCATGAGTTGTTAGCTAAATTTATCAGCCAAAGTGATCTCACCCTTACTAATGGTATCCTTACCAACACAACTATTGTTCACAAATCAGTACTCAAATAAGCAAACACACGCACACGCACACGCACACACACACACACACACACACACACATACACACACACAGACACGCCCGCACACACGCACACACACACACACACACACACACACACACACACACACACACACACACACACACACACACACACACACACACACACACACACACACACACACACACGTTTACTTAGCCATCTAAATGGGGACATTCCATAGATGTAATGGTTTTTATACTGTACAAACTGTATATTATATCCCCTTACACTAACCCTAACACCAAACCTACCCATCACACAAAACTTTCTACAATTTTACATACATTTTTTTTTAAAAAGCGTTGACCACTTTATTTTTATACCAGATTTACAAATGAGAGGTTTTTGGAGATTTTGTCAGGTTTTGATCACACACACACACACACACACACACACACACACACACACACACACACACACACACACACACACACACACACACACACACACACACACACACACACACACACACACACACACACACACACACACACAGAGAAAGAAAGTCATACAGGTTTGTAACAACAGGTCTCTAACACATCTCTTACACAGCAACTGACACACTTTGTGACTTGGGCACATTCTCATAACGGGTCACAAAGAAATAGAGTTCAGGGGTCAGAGTGCTGAAAACAGCACAGAACCCCCCCTTTAAACAGTGTGGCAACAATAGCAGGATGGGAGAATTGATTGAAGTAACAGCACGCGTGAGTTAGTGTGTGTGTGTAGCAGAGAGAGAGAGCGGTCAGAATCAGTTTGTTTTGTCTAGAGAGGTGATTGGAGTATGCTGTGATGGATTTGCGTACGTGACTCTGATGTGTTTATGTGTGTTTTGATGTTCATATGTACATAGGCATTTCATAGTGCTGTGAATAAAAGTGCAAAATTGAATCTTTTATTTTATTTTTCCAACATATTTGGGCATATCAGATGTAGAATGCTCTGTTGAATTTGGAGGGACAGCCTGGCCTGGTCAGATTGCAGTGGTCTGAAACCTTCTTGACTTCTAGATTATTTTACGTACAGTGATGTAGTGGATTTTTAATAGCTTGAGTATTGATTTAAATCCCTTTCCAGACTCATAGGCCACTAATTCAGACAGTTCTTCTGCACTTGATGGTAACACATACTTTCAGCTTTTATGACCAAACCACGTCCGTTTATTGAGGTTCATATAAGGTGTGGCCTTTAATAATGCTGTGATTTATACATCATTCTAATCAAATGTTAGGCATTTAATAAAGTAATAAATGTAGGGGTTTACTAACTTTCTCAAAAGAAAAGTTTTCTGTTTATTTACCAATTCACAAAATGAACAGAATTCATATCTGATATTTAAAAAAAAATGGATGACTAGTAATTTCCTACTACTTAATTCTGAAATTTCTAATTATTGGACAAAAAAATAAATAAAATAATTATTGAACACTTAACACTTGATGTACTTGTTACATCGTAAGAAGAAGGGCATTTACACTAATATTAGAATACCTGTCCCGAGGTTACCGTAGTCAGCCGCATCAGGTCCATATCCAGATCAGATGGTGGACCTGCACCTAGACACGACTAAAACGCAGCCCTGAATGTCAGCAGAGACCGTGAAGGCCTCGGCGACTTGACTGCCATCGACACAGATCCTTAGCAGAGACCACAAGAACCAGACAGGTCCTCCGCACAGACCCTGTGGCCAGCTTCGGCTCCATACCGGTGGGATGAATCGATCTTCAAGCTATAGGGAACTGGATGAATATTTGAATGCTACCGATCCCGATCTGAATTCTGACTTGTGATGCAGCCTGAATCATAATGACACCTTCGTTCATTGGCCAGAAGAGAACTGAGCCTGATGGCTTGCTTGCTGCAGAAAATGATTCATTTTCTGCAGAACTGATTTATAGATGAAACAAACTAATTCAATATTTGATGATCTTTACAACGGACCCAATCAACACTGAAATGACTTCAGCCAAACAACAGCCGAAATGCATCATTTTCCTGTTATCACTGCTTAGAAACAATCTGTATTGTATAAAACACTACATAAATAAAGATGACTTGACTTTATTTACGCTAATCTGCTCAATTAAATGGCTTTTTATCTATTAACATTGGTGAAATGCCAATCAAATAGACGTAATATGTTGGGGAGTACATCGTCTTTCACAGCTCTGTATGTGTGTGTAAGCTGTGCTGTTGCTGCTGGTTGTAATGCGTGAGAGTGTGGGAAAGTGTATCACAGTTTACCTTAATTCAATAAATCACTCTCATGATAAAATACTTTCACATATTGCAATTCATCACTTCTTTGCTCTCATTTCCTCGCTGTCCTCCCGTGAAGTTGCAAACAAGGAGCTCAAGTTTTCCACTTAGTCTGAGGCCATTTTTCTCGAAGACAAACAGAGGTCGTATAAATAGCAATCGGCTCCCTAACACAGCGTCTAAACAATAAGAACTGACACGTATTTTTTTCTCCATTGACCCTAATTCTCAGAGCGAGAACGGAATCCGCTATGGGTTGTGGGACAGACAAGCTATGACCTGTACTCTTCCCCCCTTCTTCATTTTTTTGACGCGGGATAATGAACGTTTTCAGTGAGGCGGAGAGCTGGGGGGCAGATTGGCCTCGGCTCTGTCACAGTTTTAAGTTTGGTGTACAGCACAATGCCTGCAGCTTATGGGCTCATCACAACCACACACACACACACTGATCTGAATTCTTTTCTGTTGTATTTGACCCCTCACCTGTATGGTAATTTGTAACAGGAGGTCAGAAAACGGGGCGCCATAGACAAGCCCCAACACACCTGCTAACTCTCTGCTGCTTTCCTCTTGACTAACCTTTGTGTGTGTGTGTGGAAATTGCCTGACAAAAAGTGACTTATTAGACGGAATGGTGACGATGATGATGCTGATGATGTGTTAATGATCTCTTATAAAATAATGCTAAGGAAACAAGAACCATGTTGTGCAATATTGCTTCTCAAGTAAACTGATGCTGTTTTAGAGAGGTTTAGATGTTTTAACTGGAAAACAATGTGAAAAATACTGATTAAGAAAAATCTGCATGATATACATTACAGAACTCTGCAGTTGCTGTGTGACCACACACAGAGCCAGAGTCAAAAATGAACAGGGCTGTCAACACACAACACCACGTGTGTCTGTTTTTCCACACACTTGCACACATAACATGAACTACCATCTCTTCCAAGTCTCCCCCTACCCTGTGCATAAGGGACCAATTTATGTTTGGCACAAGTCCAAAAAGAAGGCAAAAAATAGTGAGAAAGAGAGAGCGAAAGGAGCAGAGCTGGAATAAAGGGAACAGAATTGCGATACTAAACTGATATTAAATAGTAAATGGGTCAGATTTGTGTCATTTCCAAATTACATCCCCTGTTTCAACGTCTCAATGTTTCCTGTGCAAATACACATTGGTAACTTATTAATAGTTAGTAAGGTAGTTGTTAAGTTTAGGATTTTATTGGGTAGGATTAAGGGATGTAGAATATGGTCATGCAGAATGATGCATTAATATGTACTTTATAAGTACCAATAAACAGGCAGTTTCCTAGTAATAGTCATGCTAATAACCAACTAGTATAGTGAGAATCGGACGCTAAACTAAAGTGTTACCATTAAAAATGTATAATAAGGTAAAGAAAAGTATAAATTAAAGGGTAACACTTTAGAATACCGTTATTAATGAACAACTATGAACAAATTAGTAACGCAATATTAACATTCTAGTAATCAACTTACAAGAAACTCTGATTAATGAATTAGTAAGTATCGCTCAGTAGAATGAAGTAGTTCACTATTAGCTAATCACTAATCAATATATTTTTCATACCTCCCAGAAGACTACTAAGAACTTATTATACAGTTCATAATTAATGTGAATAATGCATAATGTATTATTAATTCAAAAGTAAAGATCATGGTAATTCACTAGTAATGACTCAAGTGTTGCCAAATCCATTGGAAGGATTTACTAATTATTTGGATCAGGATTCTAAAGGGAAAAACACGATAACTCTCCAGTAATAAGCTTTTTGATGTTTCTGTAAGGTTTTGGATAGTAATTCCTTATTAAAGATTTGCACTTGAGTTATTATCAGTGGGTTACTATGATCTTCACTTTAGAATTAATTATAAAGTATGAAAAAAAAAAACATGTAGTTACGGATTAGCTAATAGTTCTTGTTTCTTGTTAGTTACTAGTTACTAGACTGTTAATAACAATGTTACTCATTTGTTCCTGTGTAGTTATTAATTAATGAAGGAAAAGTATTCTAAAGTGTTACCAATAAACGACACCAATTGGAATCAAATAACGTGCAATATAGTAAAAGTAAAGATTACATAATAAGTCAAGTCCATGCAGAGACCTTTCGTATCACTCACTGTACTTTAAATGTTAATAGATTCCAGTCAAACTCTTATTACACCATTTGTAAACCAGATATATTGAGAAGAACCCTTGTTGCTCCCACTCCAGTGTCATTCATCTCTTTTTCCCGTGCTCATAACTCAACCCTTGACTTCCTTTAGGAGGAGAACCCTCAAAGTACACACCCAGTGCTCTCCAATCCTCTTCTATTACACAGTTCATACACCCTAATTATAGGAAATGCACTCTCAAAAGCACACTAACCTCATTTCAACTCCACTACAAATTACACTCCTGGAAGTCTTTGGAAGAGCTTTAAGAGCCCAGTTGAGCCTCCAGGCATGTTTGAGATTATGGAAACACCACAAAGGCTCTTGTGTAATCCTGATCGATATTAACTTTTTATTACTCAAGCAAATGCATTTAAATCAATATACACAACCTCTAAGATACATAAGTGTGAATATAATGTATGACATTATGTTTTCTAAGAATATTTTCTAAGACTCAGAACACTCTAGCAGTACACTGTAAAAAAGTTGCTGCCTTAAATTTTTAAGTACAATCAAATTTAGATGTTTGTCATTTCAACTTAAATTACATTAAACTGAGTTAAAAAAAAGTTGAATTTGTATTACTTATAAAAAGGCTTAAATTGCTTGTTATTTTGATGAATTAAAGCAATGTAAAACATATGTTGTCATAACTTATTGATCATGCTATTTTTTACAGTGTAAAAACCACCAAAAACACCCGAGCAACCGCATAGCAACACCTTGAAAACAGCCAGAACACCCTAGCAACAGACTAAAAACCACCCTGACTAGTCAGAACATCTTAGCAAATGCAAAAGTGCAAAAAAAGCAAATCTAGTCTATATATATAGGCTATATATATAGCCTATAGATTTGCTTTTTATTTATATTTTATGTTTAATTTATGTCTGTTATCAACTATTTTCTCCTTTTTCTGTCCTTAACCTCCATTTCCTCTTAATCTCTTTTTTATCTTTCTATTGGAGGTGTAGGGGCCTCTCTCATGACATCACACAACTGGCTCACTGCCATAGCAACATCTGTGCAAACCTGAACCGCACGAAACCTGACATCTAACTTATAGCCACAAACTCGCTTTCGCACTCTCACACACACACACACACACACACACACACACACACACACACACACACACACACACACACACACACACACACACACACACACACACACACACACACACACACACAGTTGTGTAAGCTATCTTGCCACAGTTTTGGCACCCACTCATAGTTTAGGCAGCAGAATAAAGTGTGTGATGGGATTCCTCTGGGGATAAGAGGGAAACCTCCAATGACAGAGATGAAACCCTCCAGGATCACATAACACACAACAGTGTGAGCTTGTATTTGTGTAAGTGTGTGCTTTGTGTGAATACATGTAGCACAATTCATTTTGTTAACAAAGAGGAAATTGCACTCTACTGATTGACATCAAAGACATTTTCTTGCTGATTGCAATTTGTGGATTGAGTGGTATGTGTCTCAATATAGTGCTTACAATCTCTCTGTGTGATGAAATCTTATGCGCAATTGACCTCAAAGCAGTCAGATATGCACACACTGGACCCACATGCTCAATCAAGGTTTTCAGTGGCATATGCCTATAATTAGTGGGGGAAAAAAGAGCATCAGGTTTTATAGACAATCTGATTATAACCGGAAGGAAAGAGTGTAAGAGAGGCAGAGTGCACCTGTGGACACATCTTGAATAACCATAAAATTATGAAGCAAACCGGATCAGTATATCTGCCAAAAAAAAAGAAAAAAAAAGAAAAAAGATGAGCATGTGGGAAGGATGCTAGCAGGAAACACCTTCACCTTTTCACCATTAAACCTTGCATTACTCTCAAGTGCTCATAAGCACATTTGTTTTTTCATTATAGTGGAAACTTCCCATTGACTTCTATTGTTCTTATATTAGCAACTCATAGCTGTTCCCACAAGTGTGAGCTGCTTCGATGTCTATTGGCTATTTGGCAACTGCCTTCATAAAAGTATCATATAGTTTAACTTAAACTGAATGTTGATGCACATGAGCTGTGCAGGTAAACCTTGGTGTCCTTTTTAAAGTGCCTGCCTTCCATGCCGGAGACACCGGTTCGAGTCCCACTCGGAGTGGGGAGAGTAGGACCGGAGGGGTTATATTGGTGCCGTGACCCGGATGGAAGTGAGGTTTAGGGGGGTGAGTGTAATGCAAGGAACACACAAAACAACTATCTGAAACATTCTAAAGCTGAACTGAACACACTTACAGACTGTTTCCAACGACTGGACCAGATTTTAAACACCGACTGTGAACACCAACTGAACGCAACTGTTTCTGACTCACCGAGTTTAGGCATGATCAGTCGTAAGTATCAAATTTCATTTATAATCGGCCTTACAGTTATTGGGCCCTATCTTGCACCCAGCGCAATTGACTTTGTACACCGACGCATGTATCATTCTTATTTTGTACCCGCGCAAAGAGGACTTTTCCCTCCACAGACGCACGTCGGTAAGTTAGGAAATACACTTGCGCTCCCGGGGGGCGGTTCAGCGCAAAGAGGAGGCGTGTTCCGGCGCAAACGTTCCTTCATGCTATTTTGCAGGTTTAGAAAACAATTGCGCCACTAACCAGGAAAAAATAGTTTAAAGTCAGTGGCGCGTTGCGCATGTTATTCATATGCTATTTTAAGGGCGCATGCTTGGCCATAATCAATGTAGCATGTGCACAACGCGCACTTTGATTCTCTCATCTACACAGAAGCAGCAGTTTTCATTTTTGCAAATCATACATTATTACGATAGATAGATAGATAGATAGATAGATAGATAGATAGATAGATAGATAGATAGATAGACAGACAATTTATTATAAAAGCATACATCTAACTTACACATTTACCCAAATTATCATACGCCTGTTTAACCGAAGTTAATTTGGGTGGGTTTCTCCATCCCCAATGTCCCTGACGAGAACGTCGATCTCCTCGGCTGTGAACCGCTCCTGGTGCGCGCCTGGCAAATCCGCCGTTATAATAGGAATCCGCTTAAGAACAAGCACGCCTGCTCTTAAAGGGAATGTGAGATGTCGCTCTGATTGGTTTATTTCACGTCACGCCCAAACCACACCTATGAATAATGAAGCTACTTCAGACCAACCCCTTTTAGATTTGCGCCGGGCGCAAGAGGCATTTATCCCGCCGGGAAAATAGCAACAGCGCCCAAGACCCGCCCACAAAGTTACTTGCGCTTTGCGCTTGACACTTGCGTTTCAGATCGTTAAAATAGGGCCCATTAAGTGTGTCCCTTGCTTAACGGAGGCCAGCTAGTTAGAGCTGTGCATGCAAACCTCACTCCCCTGATCTCAAGAGGCGCACTAGTGACTGACGCTAGAGACTGCGGCATTTAGCGTCCATGTTAGCGCCCACCACCCATGCGGGAGATGCGTGCTCCAGTAGGAGCGGGGCGAGTAGGACCGGAGGGGTTACACATATACCTGGGTTACACATGGGCATCGATATTCAATTTAAGTTAGACTATGATACTTTGCAAAAAAACAAAACTCTTTACAAAAAACAGGAACTTTGAACAATGTATCAATGACTGTCTTTAGGCGTCTCACCTGTTAATTTAAATACTAGTATCCTCTACAGTAAACCAACACACCTTCACCAAAAAACACAATCACAGGATGTTTCATTGATTCACGGGCCATTTTTTAAACAAAAACATCTTTAAGAAGAGGAGCCAATTTGGATGAGACACTTTGGCTGGTGGTCAATAGCAGCAGTCAGATTTAGTGCATCTGCATTTAGTGCACAGTGTATTTCCTATTCTCACGGGTCACTGTATTTATTAATACATGTGCACACACACACTCAAGAGCTTCCCTGGACGTGTCACAGTCAACTCAGTATCCGCTCTCCTTTCCCAACAATGCCACTGTGGTGACCTTTGACCCTGGTGGGTCTGAGTTTACTTCCTCTGTTGTGTGTGTGTTTACTTTGATGTGACCAGAGGACATCTCTCTGCCAGCTTGTTTTCACACAGGAGACTAGGAGCTTCCTACTCTTCAAACACACACACACACACACACACACACACACACACACACACACACACACACACACACACACACACACACACACACACACACACACACACACACACACACACACACACACACACACACACACACACACACACACACACACACACACACACACACACATATACACAGGATAAAGGGGCACAATTTGTGCCATAATGGTAAAAGTTCACAATAGGAAAAGAGACAGTTGTTTTGTATCCTACAGGATACAGCTTTTTAAAGCGTTTACACTTTCACTGCACCCTGACAAACACACATACACACGCACACATTTGTATAGCACATCCCATATGAGATTCGCTCTGAATCAGAAAGCAGTCATAAAAAAAAAATTACAAAAAAAAAAATCTGGAAGATAAAAGGAAAGTGGAGATTGGAAAGATAATAAAAGGAAGACTGGGAAAACCCTTGCTGCCTTTTTCTTCTTTTTTTTTTCTTTTTTTTTTTTTTTACATGGACTAATTATTTAGATTAAAGAATACTATACATAGATATTTTAATACTTGTAAATTATTAAATTATACATACATACACACTACCATTCAAAAGATTAGTTTGAAATATTTTTGAAAGAAGTTTCTTATGCTCACCAAGGCTGTTTTTATTTAATCAGTATTTAATGAGTAAAAACAGTAATAATTGAGACATTAAAATATAAAATATTTTAGGAATAAATAAAATATTAAAATAACTATTTTCTATTTTAATATATTTTAAAATGCTTATTCAGATTTATTCATTTGATGTCAAAGATGATTTTTCAGCATCATTTTCCAGTCTTCAGTGTCACTTGATTCTTCAGAAATCATTCTAATATGATTTGCTGCTCAAGAAACATTTCTTATTATTATCAATGTTGAAAACAGTTGTGCCACTTAAATTACGTTAATCCATTAAACTCTATTCACGTTCTGACTGGTTGTTTCAGTGTAACTTCCACAGCCAATCGATTTCTTATATCCATTACTACTTCCCTTTATAACTATGACGCATCCAAATGAACTAACTCTGCATGCTATGCAAATTCTTATCCTAACCTTCCACCTCTCCAGCACCACCAGCCTAGATCTACTACGGGTGGTTTCCCTCTCTCTTGCAGACGTAGCGTGTTTCCCTTCATTTTATGTTCTGAGCATTTAGCAGAAGAATGTCGTGCTTCCTCTGCATCCCAAGTTGTCATGACTAAACTGCATTTATTTGAAATAGATTTCTTTGTAACATTATAAATGTCTTTACTGACTTTAATTTCTTTCTTTAAAAAAAAGGTAGTGTATACTTGAAATACTGGACCACTAGTTTGAATATGCAATATTGGGAGGATATGTCTCCCATACATGTTATCGCTGTTTACAGCTCTGTATACAAAATCACACATTTGCACAAAAACACACACAAACACCCTGACCAGCACAGCACCTTTGAGTACTAACATGTACAGGATAGAATTACTCCCTTAAGGGACCATGGAGACGGGATGGGGAGACAGGGTGTGTGAGTACACATCGGGGTGTCTGCTCCTCCTCGTGTCACTGATATCTACCATATGTGTGTTACTCATCACCTTATAGAGTACACACAAACACACACCCTCACATGCATACTTGCACACTGACACACTACTGAATGTGAAGCTCTGAAGCTCAAATCAATTCATTTCCAGGCATTATTTTGACTCATAACCTTAAATATATAGCCTAAGGCAGGTCAGATGTCAGTACAGGTTTATTGGAAGCCCATGGTGATTCATTGCTTTATTCAGGAGTCTTCCTCCATTTATCAGTTCTCTTATCTGCCACAGACAGACATGATGTCAGAGTCCAGGAGCTGCCATGCTGTGACAGCAACCATCAAGCGTCATGTGAAAGTTTGAAACAAACATGTTTTTAGATAAAGCCTTTGCCAAGGTTTGAGCTCTGCTCTCCATGATGGGGATTCATATTCAGTTTAAAGTCAGTCATCACATATTGCTGAAAGGAAAGTCTTCGTCAACATCTCATAGGCCTCATTTATAAAGCGTGCGTACGCACAGATTCAATCTTAGAGTGTGCGTATGCGCGTCTTTGACATGGAAAAGTGCTTAGCAGGGTCTAAGCACTTTTTTGTGGCAGAAAGTCGAGAGTAGTAGAAGTAAAGGATTTGGACTGGTTGACTGGTGCTACTATTATGCTATTTTAAAGTTTCCTAATGTTGTTTTGGAGTCTCCTACAACAGGTTTACATGCATCAAAGGTCAATTTTTTTTTACATTTCCTCATAATATACAATTGCACATCACCACATTTTTCAATGATTCTCAAACGACTCGTCAGATGAATCAATCTCTCTAAATCCCGCCTTTCCGCAAGCTACTCTGCTCTGATTGGCCAGACAGCTTAGTCGGTTGTGATTGGTTTACCGCGTACAGCGTGCGCGTTGAAAACAAAAACGCCCATTGCCATAACAATGTCAGTTGTCCTGAGGCTTCCTACACTGTAAACTAAACACAGTAACGAACAATGACGTCGATTTGACCATATCAATACGAGCGATGTCCGATGATGAAACACTGGAAGAACTAGTTATACAACCTGAACCTCTATCGCAAGGACGACTCGAGCAGGACGTTTCTTAGTGATATGCTACTCAGTTTGAGGTACATTATGAGATGTTGCAACTGTAATTCCTCACCATCAGCATTAAAAAGTGCATGTCCATCAACAAACCGAGTATTTTACTTGTATTCATTTATTTACTGAGTATTTTTGAAATATATTGCGGTGAACACGTGGAAACTGTATCAATAACAGTGCATGTATGCAATGTATACATTAGCCGAGCTCTAGCGTGAATGACTGATGCGAATGACTGATGTAACATAAACGTTGGTAAAACAAATCTTGCTCCATGCTTAATCTTTCCTCAAAGTAGTGAGAACAACATGACAATCTGCATTAATAGACACAGCTATAGGTAATAACTGATTAGCAGAAGTATTTCAGTAAGACAGTGATAACGTGAGCTAGCCAGTTAGCAGGAAACCTACACAATATAAAACTCAAAACGAAGTATTTTGAAACACCATCTTTCAAGAGCAAGCGGTTTGCGAATCCTGCATTGAACTCTGAGATTTAAGAAGCAGTCGTCAGTGAAATAAAGGGAACACAGCAAAAGACTGCTGTGATATCATGGTAAAGATGAATTTTAACCACTGATTCTTCACATGCTCGTCCTTGTGCAGTGAAAAAAAACTGGCTTTACCTTCACATTGTAGAGCAGCGTCTTCTCGACATGATGCTATCCAGTATCCACAGGAATCAGCTGTAGGTTTGAGGTTCAAGTTTTCCCTGGTGTCTGCACGCGCAATAAGTGGGCGGGCAATATGCTAATGTTTCATCTTGACGTCACAACAAAACGGCTTATGACTCATTTGAAAAACAATTAATTTAATTGACTCAGAGTCGACTCTGTTATCGACAATAACTTTATATATGGTGTACTTTCAGATTTAAAACTTTGCAGGATGTTTTAATTCACTTAGAGCTATGTTACACACTACATGAAAGGTCATTTTCAAAAATCCATAATGGGGCCCTTTAATGACATTAATTACAAAGCGGAGATCGGAAACCATTCAGCTGCGCAAAATTTCAATATCATTTGCGATTTCTAACTTTCACTTTTTGCGTGTACGTTCGTTCTCTAAAATCACACGTAGCCTACACACATTTGAGAAATGATCGTAAGATCATGTAGGATGGTTTTTACGCAACATTTTATAAATGATGCCCCAGATGTTCTACTCAAAACAACATTCTTGCGAAACAGAGACAGTTTAAAAACCAACACTGATCACTAACACTAAACGAACTCAAAGAATCTGAAATCAAAAGTTTTCAATTTGAGACATTTAAAAGGTGTACACTTATTATCAAACCCCAAATCAACATAATTGACATCATAAAGATTTTGGTAACACTTTATTTTACAGTGTCCCTGTTATGCATCTAATGTGTACTTACTACAGTAATAACAATTATTGTGCATAATTGCATAATTGCAAGCAGCTAACCGTAATTAATTAGTAAGTGCATGCATTTAATTAATATTACTTTAATCCACCTTAACATTTTGTGTAACCATCATGATTTATTGACATATATTTATTATTATTATTATTTTACTGTTGTGATGCAATGATCTGTGTTTTTTTATTATTTTTTATTTATTGCCAATAAATCATTTATTCATGAATATACTGTCTGCAACATAGAATTATTGGCAACGCTTTATAATAAGGTTTCATTTGTTAATATTAGTTAACTATTCAATAAACAGTGCTTCGACAGATTTTTTAAATCTTAGTTAATTTCAACATTTACTAATGCATTTTTTCAAATCAAAAGTTTTTAACATTTGTTAATGCACTGTGAACCAACACGAACAAACAATTATTGAATTTTTATTAACTAACGTTAACAAAGATTAATAAATGATGATAATAACTAATGTTAAACTAGAAAAAATATGTAGCGCTCCAAACATAAAAAAGTTCTGGTACTGCAGGTCCTTGTACTTCAGGTGCGTAGAGCCAATGGCATATAGAATGAACAAGAGGAGTGGCTGGCCGCACACTGATCAACTCAAGACTTGAAGTCTACAAAAGCATATTTTTTATTTTTCAAATTGCATTGTGCAAATAAAGTGCAAAGTGCATGTGGATTAAAAACAGACTAGACACCAGCAAACGTTTCAGCACATTGCTATCTTCAGTGCTCATTTAGCTAACAACATTCACCCTTTTAAAGTAAGTCAGCAATTAAGGATAAACAGCTGAATACAATCATCTCAATCTCAATTGTCTCAAGTAGAATTACAAACAGATATAAGTTTCAAATGAGCAGCTTCCAATGATAATACAGCATTGTAGACATACAGAAAGAAAGAATGTGTTTTACAAAAAACAGGAAAATTCAAGTTCTTCATTCATGCCTTCAGGAAATAAAGTTTTAAGTTCAAAGATCCAAAAAGCCTCCCTTTGCAATAATTTTCTATCTCTATCTCCACCTCTCCTGTGGGGTAAAATCCTCTCGATGCCCAGGAACTTCATGTCAGACAAAGAATGGTTAGCAGACTTAAAATGACGAGAAATTGAAGATGTATCATCCTGTCTCCTAATGGCACTTGTGTGTTCAATCATTCTTGTGCGTAATGCACGTGTAGTTTTGCCAACATATAGTTGTGGACATGGACAAATGATAATGTAAACAACATATGTACTCTTACAAGTAATCAGTTGTCTAATCTTATACGTTTTTAGTGTACGAGGATGTGTGAATGATTTACATTTGACATACTTAGTACAGGAAGAGCAATTGTGACATGGAAAATTCCCCTGGGCATCGACAAGAGTAGTTGGAGATGAGATGTGGGTGTCAGCATGGACAAGCTTGTCCCTCAAATTAGAGCTCCTGGAAGAGACAAAAAGTGGTTGTTCACTAAATACATTCATTAACTGGGGATCACTTTGAATAATGTGCCAATGGTTATTGATAATGGTTTTGATATCATTACTCAGTGGACTAAATGTGGATTTAAAGATGCATGAAAAATTCTTATTTCTTTTTTTCATAGTCAAGTTTCTCTCCTCCTGTTTTTGTAGAATGGAAACCTTTTCAAGTGCAGTATCAAGCCACTGGTTGGGATAGCCTCGTGATTTAAAGTCCATATACAAGCTCTGGGCTTTAGACTCAAAATCTTCTCTCCCAGAGCAAATGCGGTGAAGTCTCAAGAATTGGCTGTAAGGTAAACCTCGTTTTAGGGGCATTGGATGAGCACTGTTAGCATGAAGGAGACTGTTCTTAGCTGTATCTTTTCTATAAAGAGAAGAGACTATTTTATTGTCCACAATTGATATGGAAGTGTCCAGGAAATTGACATCAGTTAGCCCCACATGATATGTAAATTTAATGGAGGGCCTAAGACAGTTCATGTACAAAACAAATGTTTCAAAATCACGTGCAGAACCTTTATAAATGACAAAGCAATCATCAATGTATCTCTTAAACAAAATAATATTGTCCAAGAAAGGGTTATTATTGAAAACATATTGGTCCTCTAGGAAACCCAAATATAGATTGGCATAGTCAGGAGCCATAGTGGCCCCCATGGCGGTGCCCTCAACCTGCAAATAATATTGATTTTCAAATAGGAAATAGTTTTTAGTAAGTACCATTTCAGCCATTTCAGTGATAAATTTAGTCGGAAGACCCTCATCATCAGTGCGCAAATCAAGAAAATGTTCTAAAGCCAATAGGCCCTCATGATGTGGGATGTTAGTATACAATGAGGTCACATCCATGGTTGCTAATATCATATCACAACAAACATTTTGCAGAGTTGCTAGACATTGCAGGAAATCAGCGGTGTCTCTCAAATAACTAGGAAGAGAGGTGACTAAAGGTCTCAGAACAGAATCAACAAAATTTGAAAGAGGTTCAGTAAGACTATTGTTTCCTGCTACTATAGGTCGTCCAGGATTTTCGTTCTATAGGATTATCCAGATTCTTATGTACCTTGGGTAAGATGTAAAAGACCGGTCTAGTCGGAGAACGGTTCAGCAGATATTGCTTCTCTTTATCAGAAATTAATTGATGGGCATGTGCTTCCTGAACAAATTTCTCGACATCAACCTGTAACAAAGTCGTGGGATCTGATGGCAAAACTCGGTAATAGTTAATATTATTGAGTTGACGAAGAGCCTCATTATTGTAGAGTGCTCGAGGCATAATCACCAAACCACCCCCTTTATCAGCAGGTTTGATGACTATGTCTTTATTCCTACACAATTCATCAAGAGCTTCTTTTTCAGAATGTGTCAGATTTGACTTATGGTTCCTAAATGATGTCTGTTCAAATAAATTAGTCACATCCCTTTCCACTAGCCTACAATAGGTTTCAATAGATGGATTAGACACAGGTGGACAAAAGGTACTTTTAGGCTTGAATTTCTCTCGACCATTGTAATTACACACATTCAATTGATCAACTTTGTCATTTTTGTACCAACATTTCAATCTTAATGTCCGAAAAAACTTAAACAGTTCAATTTTGGTGACAAAAGGATCTGTAGCTTTAGTTGGAACAAAGCTTAGCCCTTTGTTCAGAAGACTTACTTCATGTGGATGTAGTTCTTGACCAGTGAGATTGAAGATCAGATTGTCTGGGGAGGAAGAGGAGTCACTCAACAATCAGTTCGGAAGAGGGGGACTCGCCTAAAGACAATCTGATCTTCAATTTAAGAGATACATTGATGATTGCTTTGTCATTTATAAAGGTTCTGCACGTGATTTTGAAACATTTGTTTTGTACATGAACTGTCTTAGGCCCTCCATTAAATTTACATATCATGTGGGGCTAACTGATGTCAATTTCCTGGACACTTCCATATCAATTGTGGACAATAAAATAGTCTCTTCTCTTTATAGAAAAGATACAGCTAAGAACAGTCTCCTTCATGCTAACAGTGCTCATCCAATGCCCCTAAAACGAGGTTTACCTTACAGCCAATTCTTGAGACTTCACCGCATTTGCTCTGGGAGAGAAGATTTTGAGTCTAAAGCCCAGAGCTTGTATATGGACTTTAAATCACGAGGCTATCCCAACCAGTGGCTTGATACTGCACTTGAAAAGGTTTCCATTCTACAAAAACAGGAGAGAAACTTGACTATGAAAAAAAGAAATAAGAATTTTTCATGCATCTTTAAATCCACATTTAGTCCACTGAGTAATGATATCAAAACCATTATCAATAACCATTGGCACATTATTCAAAGTGATCCCCAGTTAATGAATGTATTTAGTGAACAACCACTTTTTGTCTCTTCCAGGAGCTCTAATTTGAGGGACAAGCTTGTCCATGCTGACACCCACATCTCATCTCCAACTACTCTTGTCGATGCCCAGGGGAATTTTCCATGTCACAATTGCTCTTCCTGTACTAAGTATGTCATTTTACATTTACATTTATTCATTTAGCTGACGCTTTTTATCCAAAGCGACTTACAATTGCTATATATGTCAGAGGTCGCACGCCTCTGGAGCAACTAGGGGTTAAGTGTCTTGCTCAGGGACACATTGGTGTCTCACAGTGGATTCGAACCCGGGTCTCTCACACCAAAGGCATGTGTCTTATCCACTGCGCCACTACCACCCATGTCAAATGTAAATCATTCACACATCCTCGTACACTAAAAACGTATAAGATTAGACAACTGATTACTTGTAAGAGTACATATGTTGTTTACATTATCATTTGTCCATGTCCACAACTATATGTTGGCAAAACTACACGTGCATTACGCACAAGAATGATTGAACACACAAGTGCCATTAGGAGACAGGATGATACATCTTCAATTTCTCGTCATTTTAAGTCTGCTAACCATTCTTTGTCTGACATGAAGTTCCTGGGCATCGAGAGGATTTTACCCCACAGGAGAGGTGGAGATAGAGATAGAAAATTATTGCAAAGGGAGGCTTTTTGGATCTTTGAACTTAAAACTTTATTTCCTGAAGGCATGAATGAAGAACTTGAATTTTCCTGTTTTTTGTAAAACACATTCTTTCTTTCTGTATGTCTACAATGCTGTATTATCATTGGAAGCTGCTCATTTGAAACTTATATCTGTTTGTAATTCTACTTGAGACAATTGAGATTGAGATGATTGTATTCAGCTGTTTATCCTTAATTGCTGACTTACTTTAAAAGGGTGAATGTTGTTAGCTAAATGAGCACTGAAGATAGCAATGTGCTGAAACGTTTGCTGGTGTCTAGTCTGTTTTTAATCCACATGCACTTTGCACTTTATTTGCACAATGCAATTTGAAAAATAAAAAATATGCTTTTGTAGACTTCAAGTCTTGAGTTGATCAGTGTGCGGCCAGCCACTCCTCTTGTTCATAACTAATGTTAACAAATGAGACTTAAAAAAATGGGGGTTCCACTTTATTTTCAGGTCCTTGTTACTGTGTAATTATGCATTTAAGTACAGGGTAATAGCAATAAACTACATGTACAGTAAATGCAAAATTTACTGTTATTACTATAGTAAGTATGTCACGTGTAACAGACACTGTAAAATAAACTGTTACTGAATTAGTATTACTGTTATTGCAACTAATCTTTTAACATGTAAAGTGGCCTAAATTAACATTACTTAATTTATTATGAATGAACATTAATTGACAATGTATAACAGTTCATTTATAACATTATGAATAGTATAATATGTTATATGCTATATATATATATATATATATATATATATATATATATATGCTATATATAGCTTATATCATATTATACTATTCATATAATTTAATGATAGCTAAAGATTTGCCAATTGTTTAGTTCATATGTGACCCTGGACCACAAAACCAGTCTTATGTGTAATTTTTTTTAAATTGAGATTTATATCTTTCCATTGATGTATGGTTTGTTAGGATAGGACAATATTTGGCCGAGATACAACTATTTGAAAATCTGGAATCTGAGGGTACAGAAAAATCGAAATATTGAGAAAATCGCCTTTAAAGTTGTCCATTTCTATTGGCGATAGTGCTGCATCCATTCACAAAAATAAATGTTTTATATATTTAAGGTGGGAAATTTACAAAATATCTTCATGGAACATGATCTTTACTTAATATCCTAATGATTTTTGGCATAAAAGAAAAATCTATAATTTTGACCCATACAATGTTTTGTTGGCTATTGCCACAAATATACCCGTGCAACATAAGACTGGTTTTGTGATCCAGGGTCACATATTACCTAAATTAGTTCATATCACCTAAATCAACTAAACTTTTTTTTTTTTTTAACAAACTGAACCTTATAGCCTACTGTGAAGTATTATTATTGTTATTGTATAATCTCTTTAATACATTTACATTAACTTTCATTAATTGATTTAATCAGTCAAGCATTCATACATTAACTATCATGGCACAAGTTAGAAAATACAATCAAGAAATTCCATAGATTCCTGAAGACAGCCGTTTAGTTCTCCAGCATCTGATTGTGCTGATCCCCCTCTCAGCAGGAGTCTGATTAGTTGGATCAGGTGTGTTTGTGTGGGGATAAAGCCAAAACCTGCAGGACCACCTATGGTTATATTCTGACCATATCTCGGTTATTATGTACTT